>JANPWX010000022.1:5098052-5475158 GCA_024734555.1 Trochalopteron elliotii
CGTGCCCCTGCAGCCCACAGAGTTCCACAGTGGAGAGAGATACACCTGCAGCCCATGGAGAACCCCAAGCCAGAGCAGGTGGATGTCCAAAGGAGACTGTGACCCCATGGGAAGTTCATCCTGGAATGGGCTCCTGACAGGAACTGTGGGTGCATGGAGAAACGAGCCTATATCAAATCCACTCTGCTGACAGAACTGCTGACCCCACAGGGGACCCATGCTGGAAGAGTGCCCAGAGAACTGCTGCCTGTGGAAATGATTCAGACTAGAGAAGTTCATAGAAGACTGTCTCCTGTAGGAGGGATGTGATGCTGGAGCAGGGCTAAAGCGAGAGGAGTCCTTCCCCTGAGGAGGAAGGAGCAGTAGACACGTTTGTTGAACTGAGTGTAATCAGTATTGCCCTGCACCACTGGAGGGAAAGAAATTGCCAGTGTCTTAAAGTTTAGGGAGAAACATTGTTTGCTGTTAACATTTATCACTGATTTCCTTAAATCCTCAATCCTAATTTTGCCAAAATACTTTGAAATAAAACAAGTAAGACAATAGAGGAATCTAAATAGATCCCTGCTGGTTTTACAGGCCAACTTTGTGACTAGTCTTGATGCATGCACCTACAAAACTGTAATAAGGGTGATAGAACGTTTAGTGCCTATAAATTCATCATTCTTGACAACAGTTACAAACTTGATCATTTTATTCACTTGTTAGCAGGGGATGAAATAGCACCATGATTGTACACAGTGAGTCCTCTGCATAAGAGTGATGGGTGTAAATCAGGGGAGGATTTGACCATGCTATGATTGATGTAATGTTTCTAGCCAACTGCTCTTAATCCTTAATGTGTCTAAATGTATTTACATATAAATGTAAATACATTTACATCAGTTCAGTGCTAACTGGGGACAAGATATTTGAGTCTTTAACAAGTCATCTCCATCGAGGGACATGAAGGCATGCCAGCTTCCATCACCAGCAATTTTTGAACTCATAATTACTTAAGTGTGTATTGCACATCAGAAGACAAATAGTATCTTTGGGGGCCTATTAAAATATTCCCCCAAAGACTAAATGGTTTCTAGTATTGAATTAACACTGTCTTTTTTATGGTACATGAAAAATGAGACAAATCTTGAGCAAATATCTGATTAGGAGAAGATAAAATTAACCTGTTAAAACCAGAGTTAGTATTATAGTAGTAGACCTCTTTTCTTTGCAGCTTCAGTGTCCTGCTGACCTTTAATTTAATCAAATGAAATAAAATAAAATCTGAAATTTTTATCTGTTGTTAGGTGTTTTCAGTTACAACAGCCTATAAATAGGACTGCCTAGATGAAATATCTACCTTTTCAAACAACAATTAATAATAATAGAGCATCATAACATATTGTTAAAGCTAATTATTTGAGCCAATTTCCAAAAGGAGAAAGCTAAAAATGTACATAAATAGTCACTAAGCTAATTTTATAAAAGTGGTATGAATATTTCTATTGGTATGTCCACTATATATAGAAAAACTAGAGAGGATGGGGATAAATGAATCACCAAATTCTAAGTTACTTTATAAAAAGCCATCATCAAGGGACTGATGTTTCAGATATAGAACACAAATGATAGAGTTAATATTACTGTGCCATACATCACTTTGTGATCAGGCTACATACTCATAGTATTTTCTGATGTAATTCACTGTAATTTTTTCACTAAACTTGTGACAACTTAGGACAGGAGTGAGGAGTGAATATTCCTATTGTGTTACCTACATTCTAGAAAAGCAATGACTTACAATCTCACTGTCATTTAATATTTCATTCTCTCCCGATATCTTATCAAACTGGTTAAGATATGCTTGGCTGTTAGCTTGGACACGTGGCCAAGATCTAACAAACATGACCAGGCTGAAGTAGATACAGTAGATAAACTACCATTAATATATCACTAGAATTCATCTACAAACTACCAAAAATCATTCATGGTTCCTTACAATTCCTACCTGGTGCATGCATCTGTCAGTGGGATCTTGTAGCAAGTTTGTGTGTATCTCCTCGTATTCAAGATGGCAGAAGTACTGTTGTCTTGCAGTAGCTTTGGAGAGTCAGGTTTCCTCTGAAACTAGTTTTGATTCCTAAACTTGTCTGTGCCATAAGTCTGCTTAATTAGAACATAGGAAATCTCAGTGTGGTGCTTCCAAACCATACAAATATTGATATGCATTTAACATCCCTGTCAAAACCAAAACAAAACCAAACAAAAAAAAAGCACCAAAAACAAACAAACAAACAAACAAACAACAACAAAACTAAAAAAAAAACCACAACAAAACCAAAACAACCCTAAAAAAACAACAGCAAAAAAACCCAAAAAACAAAATCAAAAACCCACAAACAAATAAACCCCTACAAACCCCCAAAAGCTAACAAAAAACACTCCCCAAAAAACCTCAAAAAACTCCCCAAACCCTAAAAGTAAAATTACCAAAATCAAAACAAAAATGGAAACCCAAACTAAATATTTTTCAGAATTTTTCTGCTTTCGTCCTTTTCTGTCTCCTCACATGCTCTCATGAAGTGATGTTTGGCAAGTCTCAATTAGCTACTTTGTTCATTGATAGCTAATTTCCTAATCCTTGAGTCTGTAGTAAAGCAAAGTATCTTTCACTCCATGTGCTGACTTTGTTTTGTTTCTATCCCCATTCCATGTGTTCCTCAAGGAGTCTCTACCAAATGCACATTCTCCTTTGATGGCACGTGAGGAAAACAGGGAAGTAAGGCTTCTCCACTTCTACAGCCCTGTTGTCTTCCTTTCCTTCTTCTTCTAGGCAAAGAACAGAATGGGAAAACACATTTACTAGGAAAGAGATCTGGAACGACCACAGGTCCTTCATTTCTCACTGACAGAGCCTAAGAGCATCCATGTCCTCAATACTGCAACAGAGCCTTTTATACTTCCTTCCCTTCTATCCCTTTCTTCATGCAGCTGTCATAACCCTAAGGTTTATAAAGGTGTTCCTCACCTGTACTTAATTGTTATGTTAACTGTATCTTTCCTGATTTGATAAAATAGTCTGAATTAATGTCTGAGTTCCTCAAAAAAGTAGTTCAAGAGAGATGACTACTCCTTTGACCTTGGCCTGTTTTCAAACAAGTCAAAACTGTCCTTTAGCAGGAACGAACACAGAGATGTAATTTTTCCTGAATGATTTGTTTTCCACTATGACATCCCCAGGTTCCCATGTAAGGCTTGATTGCCACTGCTAACCTGCTATGACTTCTAAGGGAATCCATTTAAACTTAGAGAGGAGAGAAAATAGGATGTTGTGCTGAGTGCCTGATGATTTGATGCAAGATTTTATGCCCTAGCTTCAATAAAATTCTTCAAAAAAATGACATTTGTACTCACAGCTTTCCAAAGAGATGGTCTTAAATTTGAACATCCAGTGCATCTGTATTCTGGCATTTATAGAGTAGACATTATGCTTTTGAATTTACAAGGAAGGAAGCTGTTGATGTATCTATGCTCTTAGCTCTATTTTGTCACTGCCTGTGTTTTCCTTGGTGCCCTAAGCAGTTTCTCTGCAGCACTGGAACCAGCTTAGATGCTGGGAAAGAGCTGTACCTGCGACTCTGGTTGGGACAGGAAGCCAGAGAAGCACATGCAAGACATTGTGGCCTAAAAAGTGTGAGCACTACAGATCAGTAAGACAGGTTAAGACAATGATGGTGCTTCATTTCAGCAAGGGCAGAGTCAAATTTTTCACCATAGCCATGAGGAAGTGAAGCCTGGAGCTGTGTGGGCATGTCTAGTTTGTTATTCTATCCCACCTCACATCATCACTGGGGGAATGCAAGTAAGAGACTAAGTTCCTGGAAGAAGGTGGGAATGTTTTCCTGTCAGGAAAGGGTGGTGTGCAGAGGGTCTGCTTGCAGTTGTTTTTTACTGTCCTGGGCTTGGTGAACATTTTTGCATGTAAATCACCCTCTCTCCTTGTCCACTTTTGTTATTAATACTAGTATTGTTGTTAGTGTTTGTTTTCTTATCTCATTGCTGTTTCCAGTATTTTTTTTTATCTCAACCCATAATCTCTGCTTTTTGCCTTCACTCAGAGTTTGGGGGAAGGGGAGTGGTTCATGGTTTTCAATTTGGTGGGAACACTAAAGTGGGGAGTGCAGTTCCTAAACCATGGTGGACAATAAATTACTGTTTGATTTCATTCTGTTTATAAGATCTGAACAAAGGAGGAAAATATTCCTAGTCAGTATTGTCTACATAGCTCTCACCCTTCCTGTAAAATGAAAGTCAATTTGATTTCTTCAGAATTAAACTAGACTGAACATGCATATAAACATTGTGGTTGATAATGCAGGGCAATAGTGAAACCAGAATATACTTAATTAAGGAATATTTATGTGTCTGCAGGATTACCAGAGGCAAAAATTCTGGATGAGACTAAGCCAAGATATTTCTACGTTGTCCTTTCTGCTTTTCTTTTGTGCTAAGTAGGTGCTGCATTTCACTGTAGTCTTCAACACTTAAATTTAGTTTTGTCCTGAAAGATTTTAGGAACCTCTGAAAATCATATACATATTTAATAAGCAGAAGAGTCCCACATTTCTTAAGTTTTGCATAAGATCTTCAACAGTAAGGATCTGTTAGACTACAAGAGCTGTTATATTTGTAATTCATACATTATTGAAATGTAGCAAAATCCATTAACTTTAACATTTTCCATCGTTAAAACAATTTTTTTTGCTGGCAAAAGGCAAAACCCCCAAATGATTAGTCTGGTTTTATGAAAATTGTCAACAGCTATTCTTTGACAGTCCTCCTGTCTCTGAATGAAAATCTGTTTAGAAAAAGAAATTTTAAAATCAAATCAGGTTACTTGGTAACATGCTAAATATAAAAAAGCAGTTCTTACTGCCTAAATAGCCAGAATGAAATACATAAACAATGCAGATTTGACCCCTGCTCTAATACCTCTTTCTTAAGCACATTTCTTCCTAGAGCTATTATCAGTGGCTACCAATCTTCTTGCAATCATTAATAAACTGTGTTCAAATCAATAAGTTCTAAAAGCTTCTGTAAAAATTAATTCTTGCTTTTAATGTCAAGTGAATTTAAGAAAGTATGTGAAAGCTGTAATCATCTTCTATTCTGAAAACTCCAAATCTGTGTTTGCTAGTTTGTAGAGCTATCATGAATCCTGTTTCAGAGAACAGGTATCATTTTCCTACTTCCTCAGACTTTCCTTCAGAGTATCACTCACGTTGAAAAGATGAAGCATCCAGTCAGGGTCTGAGCTAGTTATTTTTGACACTGTATGGCAGCTTCATGAAATAGCTTTAGGGACATTTCTTTTCAGATTGATGCAAAAGTAAGTTAACCCAAATATAAACAGGATCAATATAATTTTATAGTATATGAATTACCATATACAGACTTAATATTTATGTTCATTCGAGCAGAAGCAGATTGCAATTTGGATTTATAAAGCACCTTTCATGTTGAAGATATCTTAGAGCAATTTACAATCTAAGTTATGGTCCAGCAAGGCACTGACTATGAAAGTAAATATGTGCACTGCAGTATTTCACATATATCTGTAGAGATTTTTATTGAGGAAAAGATGTTGGACCTCCATTCATTTTCAAACATGCCACAATAGAACAACAAGGATGATCAATCACTCGAGTTATAAAAAAATGCATTAATTAATTGAACTGCATGTATATGCTAGGTCTTAAACTTCCAGACGTTTCACAAACTAAGACCTTACAGAAATATTTAGTTCTGTGAGTAGTCACTGAACTGCAGAGGCTTTACTGTGTTAACACAGTCTTGTACAGATAGTCCTTCAGGGGCTGACCTTTCTCCTAACAGTAATCTTACTTAGTTCATGGAATGATCCACATCCTAGTGGGACTTCAGTAAGCTTTGAAAGCTGATCCTTTGTTTGGAATTCATACATCATATTTTCTAAGAAATAGTTGCTCCTTAGGAAAAAAAATCTGTCAAGTTTTGCACAGTTCTAAAGACTTTTATTTGTCTCAGCGTTGGATTTTTGGCCACTATTTGTAAACTATTTTTTATTTCTTGCATGCACTCATATTTTGTCACTGTTTTCAGACTACCCCTATCTCTTCTGTATTACTTCCCAGGCAACAGCTAATATTATTGCTAGACTATGGGCTAGAAATCTTAAAAGAATATTCATAAAAATTCCTGCCCTAAGCCAATGTCAGCACGCTTCTGAGAATGCTTCTGAATTTCAGATATTCAAAATCTGCCTTCAAGACATTTTTGTGTGGTGTCTGCTAAGTTTCCAAGTCTTAGTAAATTTGAAAATATGAACCAATAAAATTTGAATATTCCTTGAGACCTCTCTGGTAATGTCATGTTTTTATTACTGCTTCAGGAGAAATTCCAGCAGTTCTTTCTTGTGAGAAAATCCTGGGATGGACTTTGGGAGGGATAAAGAGAAGCTGAGGTCCTGATCTCTCCTTTCTCATAGTTTTGGTGTAAGAGCTGAGGACAGCCCATCATTTTTGACAACCCTCTCTTTTACTGCTTATAGGCCAGATTTTGAGTCCATGCATGTCTTGAATTCAGTCAGTATTCAACAAAGAGAAGAACAAAGTGGCCTTTTCTTTCCTTTTGATTTATCTCTGTTGCCTTCTGACAAGCTGTTCTTCGTGCACAGCTGTCCAATGGCACCAGTTCTTACTAGACTTACGTCCATCCAGATGTGTCCCTGGTGTCAAACTGGCAATTTTTTCTTGACAGTGAGCATTTTCAAGACAGCAACAGCAAGTATACGTAGTCTTAGTGCCAGATGGCTTTTGCATACTGCCTAATTTAAATTCTATAAGGCTCAAATTATACATTTCAAATTATACATTTCACATTCATTACTGCTTCCCTCTACATATAATATATTTAAGTGGATTCTATCATAAGAATACATTTATGAGATATGGTAAACCCTTTAATATAATTGACAACTCCCTTTTCTGGTCCAGAAATAATGATGTCACCTCTATGAAGCATCCAGCATTTGCTTAGAAATTTTGTTTAGTCAGGTATTTTGGGGAATTTGGTGTGTAATTAAGTTTCATATTATTAATGTTATTGTGATGCATTTGACAGAAATTCTCATTAAAAAATGAAGAACATATCACAAAGACATAATTGGATTACAGAAAAATTTCCTTAGAAAACTTTTCTTGAAAACTCACCAGAGTATGTATGCACTAATTTTAAAAATATCCTCTGTAAATTACTGGCTTAGTAACTGAGGTTTATTATTCGTAACAAAGAGTAATTTCTTTCCAGGTAGCATGATATTAGATTGTACTCTCATGCTTTTTTTTTGAAATGTGCTTATTTTGGTCACAAAACCCAATCATTTTGAGCATGGACAGATCAGTGACAAAGACAGATAATTATAAGTGAGCATTTACAACAGTCTCCTTTAGAACCTGTGCAGGATTTGCAGGTAAATCACATCTAAGATTATGTCGCTGACTACTCCCCTTCCTGTATTGAAATTCACTCCTCCGACAGGAAATATCCTGTTGCATATACTAATTTGTGACTTTAATTAGGTGTGAAAGAATAATAAATTAAAGATTTCTCTGTGCCCAATATCTGATAAGCATATAGCATGGACGTTAGTTGAAGTTTCAACAGTTTGGTAAGAGTATACCCCTTCTGTTGATTAGGCTGACCTGGCAAAGGGGTATCAGGGGTGGCAGTAGCCATCTTACCTCAGCACTATGCTCGTACTTCCAAGAGATTTCATAGATACATCTGTTTTATATTTTCTATATAGAAGTTAGACAAATGGTATTGACCATAACATCAATAACAACATGCTATTGCATGTTTAGAGATGTTTAGAAATAATAACCAATAGTGTACTATTTTTTGGGTTTTATTGCAACAAAAAATTAAAGAGTAGCATCATCAAGCCATTGCTCTGGATTCATTGAAAATAACTGAAAAGAATATTTGACATCTCTAAACATATCCTCCTGAAAAACCTTAAAATATTGTCAACTCCAATGTGGAGAAAAAGGATTCACGACAAAAGTTTGAAGTGCTCTCACAAAACTCTCTTGATAGCAATTCTACAACTGAGAACTCTGCTCAAAAATGTCAGCTATTTCAGCTGATGTATAAGTAAATAATTCAAGCAGGTTTTAGAATAGTTAAAAATGTCTATATTTAAACAAATAAGTTCAAATCTAGTGTTACAAATCAGCAGCTTTGTGAAGCATGTTTGTAATTAAATGTTGATGTTTATTTTTAATTTATATTTATACATTTTACAATGCATAAATCTGCATTCTTGCTTTTATATATGTTTATATCTATACAGAGAAGATATTAAACTTCAGAGAAATAAAACTAAAAATAGTATTGTCTTCAAAATAAGAATTCTGCATTTAAGAGAAAATCGAGATAAATGTGTTCTGAATTGCTGTGGACTGAAATATTGAAATGACATATCTCAGTATTTCTTGGAAGAAGTGCTGCATTGAGGGAAAAAAAATGTTTCTCTTAGTTCCCTAAATGAGGAAAATTGTTAATGACTGAATAATACATTCAATTTGCCTGAAAAAAAAAAAATCTGACCAGTTTAGTTTTTTGTGGTACTGAACAATTGCTATGGAAACTTGGGGTTTCTTTTCAGCGTTTTGTAGTATTCACACAAATACGACACGATTTCAGCAATTAGGAGATTGGAGCAAATGTTTTTTGCTAGTACAAAATCAGCTAATTTAAAAGATAAGCATAACGTTATATTAAAAAATTATTTTCTGGTGGTCTAAAATATGTGATATCTTTACCAGAGTTACTTTAGCTGAATGTTAAAGACTCTAAGTGAAACTATCACATACATTTGTTTTTTTCCTGAAAAAAGAACTGGGAATGGTATGGGAATATTTCAGATGTCCATTACCCAAAAATTGGTATTTTTAAAAAAAGAATATATATTTAATTAGGTATTGATACTGTGTAAGATCAGTGGTAGTGAATATGTCCCTGTATTACCAACACAGTTTTCACCACAAATTCAAAGCACAGTCCCATAATATCTACTGGGAATAAAACGATCTCACCACAAATGAGCACAGGTATACAATAAATGATTTAGCACTAAGGGTGCTCTCACAAAGCTTGCTGGGTTATTTAATGTTTATTTAATTTACAATATAAAAAGCAAATTAGTAAGAACATTGTAATTATGTTTTTCTAAGATTACAGTAAAAAAGCCTTAGAGAATCTGTAGTAGGGGTGGAAGTTGCACAGGTGTGGGAGTTGGCCAAGCTGAAGCAACTCTAAACCTAAGGCCATGGAAAACCCCTTTTTAGTTGTGGCGAGTAGTAAAGGTTCATGGGAGTTTGCATATTAATGATGTTGTTCCATATAAGGTTATGATCTTATGACTGGTTAGTTATGTTGTACAAATATGGTTATGTTCCCAGTTTGAGTTTCGAGTTGGACCCTTACCCTCAGTCCTACCCTATATATTGTCATGTTTTCCTCAGTTCTGGGTCTTCGGTTGGTTACCACCACGGAGCTCTTCAGGGTACTGTGCACAGTTTTGGGGCACCGTCCCTATTTTCTTTTATCCGTTACTAAAGTGTTCTTTTTCTAGTGCCAACTGTCTTTCCTGCTTCTAATTATTTTCTTGCCACCCTCTGCCCTGAAGTCAGGGGGCCTAAAGGTTTGTCACAGGCACTCTCACTGTGACACAGGGTCTGGCTGGGACAGAGGTAACTTTCCCCATAGCAAGCTCTCATAAGTGCTGTGCTTTGTATTGGCAGCAGGAATGGCATTGGTAACACCAACAATGTTTTGGTCACTGCTGAGAGCTGCTCCCACAGCATCAGCACTGTCTCCCTAACATTCCCATAACCCCAAAAGCCAGCAGTCTGGAAGTGGAGAACAGGCTGGGAGGCACAGAGCCAGGACAGCTGACTCAAGAGACAATGCATACCGTAGACCATTGTGCTCAGCGATAAAGGATCAGAGCAAACAGGAGACAGAAGGGGCATTTGTCATTAAGGCTTTTGTCTTAGCGAGAGATCACTAAGCACACTGGGTCCCTAACTGACTGAGAGATTGCTGGATGGGATGACTGCTGATGGGAAGTAGAAACCAAATCTTTTTGCTCAATCTCACGTGCTTGCACATTTGACCTTTTTCTTTATTAAACTGCCTGTATCTCTACCCATTTTCATCTTATTTTCTTCACCTAAGATGAGTGATTGAGGGAGTGGCTGGGTGGGTACCCAGAAGCCAGCCATGACATTGAAGTTATAATACAAACTGCAATGATTTTTTAATCTTTTATGTTGCTTCATACTTTTAAAGCCATCAGATGAAGAATGGATGACACTCAATCCTGCTTCAAAGCAACTGAACATGATTGAAAAAGTAATATATTTTATTTTAGCAAAGTGTTTCGAGATAATACTGCCTTTCTTGGAGATGGCAGAGAAAAAAATAGAGATTTTTAGTTTTAAACTTTATGTTTTATGATTTGCCCATGTAGGATCTTGATACAAAAGCCTGAACAATTAAGGCACTGTAAGTCATATATTTACCATGCATTTTATTTCAAAGCCTAATTGATTTACTGGTTCAAGGCACTGAGAGTTTCATAACTTCCTTTCACTTCAAAATAATATTTTCAAATTTTTTTTCTGATGTTCCCATGAAGATTTTCAAAATGCTATTAAAGATATTCATTTTAGTGTGCTTCGTAATGATACATTTTAAAAATATAATACACATTCACTGCTCTTGAATGCATCTTTGGGGACACATTAAAAATATCTAATTATTTTTCTGTCTGAGAACAAGAGGGTTTTTTTGTTCTTCTGTATTACATGAACATTATTTTTCTACCTGTATCACAGCTTTTGAGATAATAAGCCAATATTTTAAAAAACTAGGAAAAAATACCAAATGACAGTTTTAATATATGTCCTAGTCAATGGGAAGGTTGCCTTCTGAATTCAATGTGATTTGCAGTCTTGGGTTTCAAAGGTATTTTCACATTTAGTGAATAAATTTTTAAAGGAAAAAGTGCGATTTCAGAGACTTTCAGGTGATTAAGAGTAGTGAGCTATGTTCTTATTCTGAGAGTATTTATGGAGAATCATTTCCATTGAACCAAGTTAGGGATCTAAACTTAGGTCTTGTCTGAAACTGACATAGCATATTCTTTTTTTTTTTGTAAGAGAGCTTTCTGCTGGGTAAGTATCCTTCAAGGATTAATTTCTCTGTGGGAACAGGGAGGAATCAGTATCATCAAGAGGAAAAGGATTGTTGGGATGGATAAGTGGGATGACAGCACTGCTGAAGTAAACAGGCATAAACTGGCGCTGAACAGCACTAACAGGGACCTGATTTCACAGGTTTCACATTATTCACTATAAATATAACAGGTTTTATATTTATATAAAATATAAAAATATTTTTATATTTTATATAAAAATATAAAATATTTTTATATTTCTAAATTTATAAATTGTTCTGAGTTTTGCCTCTCTGGGTCCTGATTATATATAAAATATGCATGTAAAAGTTATATCAGAAGATAGAGGAGATTGAGATACCAAAGGCAAGTTGGTGAACTACTTCGAAATATATTGTTTCACTAGAACTAATACTCTTTGCCAAAATCCATTTTTCCCAGCTGAGTAAAATAAAGAACAAAGACACAATGCATTTTAAACTTCATATGTAGGAATTAAAATTGAACATTAAGTTAGAGAACAAACTATTTCTGGAGAAATCCTTGCTCTTAATGGAGAAGTAATGCATTTTTAAAATATGTTTTCCCAAGAAAATAACATTCAAGAAATTCCATCACGGATAAAATATGTTAAAACTCATTCTTATTAGCTGTCAGATTTATTTATCTAAATGAAGTACAGTGGAAGGTGGTTGTCATAGCTACAGCAGAGCTCTGGAATAATTTTGCTTCTTCGTGATTGTTGCATATTTGTATATAAACAGCCTAAGAATATCTTACCATTTTAGTCTGAGACCTTAAAGCAACTAGAAAAACTTTGAATTTGAACCTCCTGCTGACAGAAGAGTAGTCTATAAACGGAAACATGATAAATGAAAACTTGCCACTATTGAAAGTTGCCTGTACTTGTCTACATGAAACCATTCTTCTCTGCAATATATTGATTAAATACCTTGCAGTATATTTACTTATGAAATATTTATAATCATATCAGACTTTGGAAAGTTGAGTTATTTATATATTTTTTTCCCAGGAAGATAATATAAAATGTTATATTCTTTGAATTTCAGAGGATTAAATGGGTAAAAAGAGCAACACTTCAAAGCTTACAGTGACATATGGCATCTGGCTTTTATCTAGTTAATGTCATCATTGTCCATTTGTTTAGCAGAATAACACTACTAGAAATGCATTTTCAACTTGTTCGGTTTTATATTTATCCCAACAATTGAATGGAGACTTTAAAATATGTTCATCATAAAACTACATAGACACCATTTAATTTTAATAAATTATATCATATTTTGCAATATTATTATTCTTGAACACATCAAGTAGCCAAGGAGATCAGTACAGTTGTGCACATTAACAGAATAGTGAACACAGAACACACACATACTAGTATTAAGGTCAGTACTCATTTCTGAGGATTAATAGTTAATGACCTAACTTCATAACCTGTCATGATATTGAATATCAAAATTTTATTTCGTCTCCTTCCTTGGAGTTCAAGGAGTTCATTGTTCTAACTGCCTTCCACTGCCTGCTATAACTCCCCATAGATTATCTCATTGTGCCACAGTCTACCACAAAATTCTCCTGCTTCATGACCTTAGTGAATATTTTTCTGCAGTGATGAAGTCAGGATTTGGTCCATATTGATCTATGTGAACTGAAAAACTGCTGGTGATGCACAATCACATTTAAATATTGCTATTTCCTAAGCAGCCTAGCAAAACTGGCTCTGGCTTTATGTACTCTCACAAACACAACCTTAAATGAGACCCTGCTTTCTAGAGTTTAAAATACTCAATTATAATCAATTTGGAAATCGGCAGACTTCCAAAAGTTGTTTGCTAAACAGAACAAAACTTTTTCTTCTTTGTATTCAGGAAGAGACTTATTTAATAGTGATGACAAACTCCTGATTCTTGCTTATTTCTGTCTCGTAGATCTGAACACTACCAAAAATAACATATGACTTGAAAGGATTTTATGAGCTAATTTTGTATAAATTTTGACATGTATGGCAGTACATTGAAATGTAGGTTTTATTGTAATAAATATTTTATACATACATACTACTATGGTATAAAGTTTGTATTTAAGGAAGTAAGAGCCTTTATTTCATACCTAGTGATTTTGATCTTCCTGAAAGAAATTCCCTCATTATTTTATTTGCTCATGGATTTAATCATTCATGTACTGGCAGTACAGTTTAAACAAATTGAAGTGAGATATTTAAACACATCTGTCTCAGATGATAATTTATAGTATTTCAGAATCTGGATGATTTGCTCTTTAATAGATCTTTTCTCTTGATGAATTCTGTATTTATGCCACAAATCTGATTTCATAGCACTCAAGAATAATGAGGTTGGTAAGAAATAATTTTTAAAGGTAGATGACTTTTTACATTTTAACAATGTTTTTGAGTTAATCTTACTGTTTCCTATAGTTATCAAAGTAACAGCTAAAAATTATGTCAAAGGACACAAAACTACGTAAACACAGAGCTCAGCTAATAGGTCTACATAGACCCATTTTATGATACATGTCACTCTTGTAATAGAGTTCATTGTTCAGCACATTGCGAAACTAAATTTACAGCAAAAAATATTTTTCTTCTTAGGATGTGAACTTGAATTTAGGAGTACTGTGTTCTTGTATTCCCGGTCAAGACATCTCTGTGTTATATATTTTCTATTACCTTTCTAGTCTTATTTTGTCATTTTTATTAGGTCTTTTTCTGCCTTGCAGTGCAGAAACTACAGAATTTTCAGTAAAAAAAAAATTAAAAAATCATTATTTGACTTATTTAGAAAGAGAAGCAAAACAACTCTCTTCCAAAGTAATGTTTCATCATTTTCACTGACAGTGATTTTTCTTTTGTACTCTGTGGTCATATTCTCCTTATTCATGGCAGTATCACTTATGTGATTAATTATATTTTTCCTTACTTACAAGGGAATAGATTGCAGCTCCATTCTGAATTCTCATCAATAATCTCAAATATATAAACCTTGAACTTTACAGTTTTACCATCTACTTCATCCTTATTACTGCTTCCAACATAGGTTATCTCATCTTGCTGTGTATAGATGATTCAAAATTCATGTCATAAATACCCTTTATTACACTTTCATAGTTTGATCATCATTGACATTTTCAAAATGTCTCTAGAACTGATTCTTTATGACACCACTTGCAAACATCTGCTACGGTTTAACCCCAGCTGTTGGCTAAGTCCCATGCAGCTGCTCACTCCCTTCCTCTACCAATGAGTTAGGGAGGAGAATCAGGAAAGAAAAAAGATAGAACTAGTGGGTTAAGATAAAACCAGTTTAATAATTGAAACAAAATTACTATTGTTAATAATAATAAAATAAAAAATAAAAAGAGGAGAGGGAAATAAATCCCAAGAAAAATAAGCAATGCACATTACAACTGGTAATTACCTGCTGACTGATGTCCTCCCCCCACCTCCCAGTAACTCCCCCCAGTTTATATATCAAGAATGACATTATGTGGAATATGCCTTTGGCCAGTTCAGCTCAGCTGTCCTGGTTGTGCTCCTTCCCATCCTCTTGTGCACCTGCTCACTGGCATGAAAACCTGGAAAGTCATGGACTTAGGTAGGCATTGCTTAGCAAGAGCCAAAACATCAGTGTGTTATCAACTTTATTCTCATAGAGAATACAAACCACAGCACTGGACCAGCTACAGAGAAGAAAATAAACTTTTTCCAAGTCAAAATCAGAACAACATTCAGTCCATATGTTTTTCTTTCCAAGATCTCCAATGAAGTCAATGCAGTATGCACTTTAATTGTCCTACAGTTCTTGAATGAGGTTCCATTTTCAATACATTCACACACACAGAGACAAGTTATGTGACCTAATTATTTTATTGGTATTCTGATAGCTGCTTTCTGACACATCATTTGTTAAGGAATACAAGTAGAAAAAAAGTAGTGCTCTGGTCTGATACACATCACAGAATATCCTGAATCGGAAGGGGCCTACAAGAAACATCAAAGGTCAGCTCCTGGCCCTGCACAGGACACCCCTAAGAATTACACCTTGTGCTTGAGAGAGATGTGCAGCACTTTCATTCTGGCAGGGTTGGTGCCATAACCTCTGTCCTGGGAAGACAGTTCCAGCACTCTGAAAAAGATCAGGTCACATATCGTTGTGTCTTATACAAATTTTTAAATACTTCATTATTATCAGTAGTAAGTTTTGCTGGTTGAACATGTCTTTTGCCTAAAATAACTGTTTTATTTTTTTACCCTTCGTTGCTCAGATTCCATGCGAAATATCATGAACACATTAATATATTACCATGAATCAGCAAAGCTATTAAAGCTGGATACCTGCATACAAGGTAACTTTAATTTAGTTAAGAAAATGTAGATAAACAAAGTCAGTTCTATTTGAATTTTTCATAGTATTAGGGACATTTTTCAGATGCAAATGGCAAATTCCACAAATTTTTTTCTACCAAGGTTTTCCTATAGACTGAATTAATTAAGTATGTAGAAACCATTCCTGGGGTTTTGCAGCAGCACTTTCCCATCCGCCATAATGCAGGAATTCCAAATAATCGGGTTTGTGTGACTTCTTGAAGCATTACACACCCAGATGCAGTATTTCTGGTGATGATATGCTAGTACTATAATGAAACTTTGACCCTTTAATCCTTTCCGATAGCTTTACTCTTTTCAAACCAGCTATTAACAGAAATTCTAGTATTCCTCTGTACCTCATAGCACTGCTTCCTTATAACCTACACACCAGGGACCATGTGATGGGTTAATTCACACCTCCTTGTGTTTGAAAAAAATCTTCTCAAGGCATTCTACTTTTCTAACTGAAAGCATTGCTTACCATGCTTTACTACTGTCTTCCCTCTCCCAGAGAAACACTTTGTAATGATTTCTTGAAAGAATCAGCCACCTTAATTTAAGTAATATTTTAGGAAACCATACATTTATTGAATAAAAAGAGCAGCATAATTCAGAAGTAAATGCACGATTAACACATCATTTAGTTTCCAAGTTAACCTTTGTAAAGTTGGCACAGACTTGCACTTTCAAAACAGAGAGAACATTTCAATATGAGGCAGTATATTCACAAAATATCATTAGAAATGTTACTGCTTGAGCTGTTAAACAGATTCACAAAGCAAGCCATCATGGCATTGATAAGAAGGCCATGGAATACACTTAATGTATTCAAGTCAAGTGTATTTATTTGTGATTTAATAATTAAATTTTTATATATTTATAAAAGTTTTGGAGATTCTTATTTAATTTCCAAAATTAAAAGAAAAAAAAAAGAAGAAAGAAAAGAAAATCAGAGTTCTGTGTACTGACTTGAACTGAATATAGTTCAAATTTTGTTAAATGAAAAACTGATGCAGGAAGATCATCTACAATTACTGTCATAAAATGTATAGAATGAGGGACTAGTCTAAGAGGGACTATCAAACATAAAATGTAGGAGCTGTGTGCTGTAAAAAGTGCCACAGAATAGTAACAATCAGGAAATGGACTTTAAAATAAATACATTAAAAAGAAAAACAAAACCAAAGAAGCTTTATTTTCTTTCTCTGGACAAAAATATCCATGGTTATACTACAACAGAGTAGTTTGCAAATCAACTTTATCTTAATTTCACTCTTGTGTAAAAAGATTGCCTTTGTTAATGCGGTAACGTCTTACGTTAGTCTCATTGACACCTTAGGCAATATTAGCAGAACCATATTCTTCAGCAAATTATTCCTTTTTCTAATTGACCTCACTATCACAACTTTTTGTATTAATATGGAAATTATTATTTCCTGAGTTTCAGATTATTACTCTTGCTTTTATCAACTTTAGTAATTTTAAATAATTGCACCCCATCTTCTTTGTTCCCACCTATTTAATTTTTATAGGCACTTATGACCTACTAACTAATCCATTCCTCCTCTTCAGTTTTCTTTCCCATCCCTGTCTCTTCTCCACTACCTCTCTGTAATTCATACTAATATTTTTGTCACATTAATATCTTAATATTCCACTACCAGCTTTGCCAGTTTTCAAAAAGAAATACAATAGCAAAGAGCGACACTTCAAAGACATTGCAATCACACCACATAGGACAATTGTAGATAGGAAATACTACTTTCAGAGAAGTTTTTAAAGAATGTCAATAGTTGATTAAATTATTATATATTTTGGTTATATTATTATCTATTTTATATTATTATGTATATATGGCTATATATATATAACCAATATTGGTTATATTATTATATCTTTTAAACAAATAATTGGTTAAAACCAGACCTTGCTAATTCTTGTAGCCTCCCAGGAATGGTATAACAGTTTACTGTCAGGGAGCAGCATTTTCCCTGTACTTCAGGGACAGGGAGCTGAGAGTCACACCAGCTCAGGAAAGGGCAGTGCCTCCTCCTGCAAGGAGCACTGTGCTCAAGGAAAGTGAACACAGCAGGGCTGGTGGCAGGAACAAGTCCTTCCAACAACCCGAAGATCATAAGCAAGGTGACAAAAAAGACCTGATGTCAGCCCAGAAAATCCAATCAACAAGGCAAGAATGTGAGGGAACAAGCTGGACAGAGGTCTATTTGCAGTATGGTTCAAGAAAACCTGTGGGAATGAGACTGAGCCCATGGGCAGGGACAGGGATGTGGGTGCAGGCCCAGTTGAGAGGCCATTAGGACCCATCAACATGCTTATTGTTTATACTTGACAATACTTGCTGGTTAAAAAAAACACAGCCTTTTTCTTACATTGCATGCATTTTCCCCACTTTTTTCCTTCTGCTTAGGCTTTTGTGATTTATTTCATTATGATTTTTGTTTAGTATTTAAATATAAAAATGCAAAATTTTCCTGTTATAGCAAAACCCTTGTGTATTGGAATATATTGTTTAGGGCCTTATAAACATCCAGACAGAAAAATATTCTACTGAAAAAACTACTTCAAACTTGATTGTAGAACCTCACAAACTAAGTCAGTAAATTAAGGATTTCTTTTAAATTGTAATAAAGAACTAACATTGACGATTAATTCCATTATTTCTGATCTTGGTATTAGCAAGAATTTTCATGGAGATTGATATATTTTCCTCTTGTTACCAGAGCATGTGGTCATCCTGATGGAAGAGCAGCTAAGCCAGGGTTCAGCTGATGGAGGTTAACTTGTACTCCATCATGCCCCTGGTACCTGTCTGAAGGATCTATAGATACCTAAATGTCAACTTACCAAGAGAGAATTCCAATGGCATGATGACCTAGAACAAAACAGCTTTCTCTGCTTTTCAATGTACCACTCAGGGATAGGAGAGGTTTGCCTGCATTTGAAAATAAAGCTAAGCTTTATGAAATTTTGCTTTGAGGTATGGGATTCTTACATAATACTATGGGTGATAACCAACCTGTTGGAAAGCAGAGTTAAAAGTTACAGCCTTTCTAGACACTGGCAAAAATGGTGTTTTTTCTATGTGCTTCTTTATTTAGGGCCCCTTTTCTACTCCAATCCACTTAATGCCTGTGTATCTGGAGACTTTTTAAAGCATTCTCTGAAAATTTTCTTCATAAAAATTTGTCATTCATGTTCCCTTAGAGGGAAAAGCTTTAATTGTGATCCATCTCTAATATTGTCAAGGTTAGTTACAGCTATTTTTGGTTTTGCCATTTTATTTCATAAATAAGGCTTTGCTTTTCTAACTTTGTTCATTGACCTTTAATCTAAAGCTGAAACATAAACATTGACAATAGAGAATAATCACTATAGCTGACATTCCACTGAGATTAATGGACACAGTTCCCATAACTACTACTATTGCTCCATTTTTAACAGAAACCCAAAATATGCAGAAATTCCAAATTTCATTCTGAATTTAGAAGTTAGCTGTTCAGAGAAAAATTGTAATACAAAGTCCTGCATGGAATAATTAAAATTAGAGTAACTACTCAAGTAATTGTTTGGGCAGGGATCACTGTTATGGGAGAAGCACTACTTGATTCTGCTCAGAGTAATAGAATACTTCTAAGTAAAACATTTTCCTAT
This sequence comes from Trochalopteron elliotii, assembly GCA_024734555.1. Taxonomy (NCBI): domain Eukaryota; kingdom Metazoa; phylum Chordata; class Aves; order Passeriformes; family Leiothrichidae; genus Trochalopteron; species Trochalopteron elliotii. The sequence goes on from JANPWX010000022.1 coordinate 5,117,402, forward strand.
CCTGTGCTACTGCTACAGCCCTTCCAGCTGAAAATATTCTGTTTTATAGCTCCTGCTATGAAAAGTGCTCATTTCTTCTCTCCCACACAAACTTTTGTGACCTGGTTAAACAAAACAAAAAGTAGGTTTTTTTATTCTGTTTGGAGATCTCTCTGCTTGACTGACCTGCAATGCACTTTGAAGCAGCAGGTGATTTGATAGGAACATCTGAATAACAGCTCTCCCCTGTTCCTGTTTATGTAGACACATCTTATCCATCCTCAAAGACTGGACTTTCTGTTCAAAACCACAAATATTTAACTAGGCAGCTTTTTCATGCATTGACAGAAATAGTCAGAATTCACAAGCTATAGTAAGGTAGATATTCCAAATTATCACTGTTGGGATTTTTTTGGGGGCTGGAAAGGAGTTACTCTATCAAAGTAATTGTCCACCTCTGTTGGTAATACAAAAAAATATTATGAAAACTCACATTAAAATATAAAATTTGCAATGATAAATATCAGAGTATTTTACACTTATTGAATGTACAGAATCGTAAGTTTCTCATTGATTTTGTGTAAGTTGGATTACTCAGGAAAGATTATGTGAATTTGATCAACTGTTTTTAATGTAATTATTTTTTCTTATTATTTTTGATAGTGTATAACCTTTTTGATATTATCACATACTATCTTCACTATTATGAATTATTCTTCATAATAATTTTGTGTTTAGTCATAGTTTGTTTTTTTCTCATTTTTCATTCCACTATTTTTATTTTCATTACATGTGAAAAATAACCCTCCTTTCTGCCTTTCTAACTTGTTTAGCAACACATGACAATATATGCCATGTGTTGTTAAACTAGTTCAAATTCAAAAGGTAATTGAGGTTACCTGAAAGAGATGAATTAATGGACTGCTTACTAAGAAAGAAGTTTTTCAAAATACTAATTTTCAGGTCAGTTACATCTATTAGCATCTCCATCAAAATCTTGTTGGTGTTGCAATACTTTGAGGCATTTTGTGAACAAGAGCTAAGTCTGTGTCTTCACAGAAGACAAGGCAGAAGCTTCCTTCACGTTGTGTCTGTGCATTAGGAAGAAGGGAGAGAACAGATGAATGGGAGCAGAGGGTGTGCTCAAAGGAGGTCTCTACATCAGCACTAGATGTCTGTTTAGCCATCTAAATTCACTGTCTGTGCTGTGTCTTCCTTTGTGCTTTCAAACTGGTATTAGAAACACCTGCCTAAATATATAATGCTGTTCTCTATTTCCTATTCCAAAATTTCTTGAGGCCAATTGATTTTTCTTTCATTTACTTCACTAGATTCTTCACTATTGGCTACATATTTCCAAAACCCATCTAGCTATGATAAGCAAGGTACGTGAGATGTAACTAAAAATGAACTGTGGACTCCTACAGCTGTAGTGAAATATACCTGTTCTCTCGCTCTCTAATCTTACAATGGACATTGCATCACATTAAGTACAGGCTTAGTGCATCTGGGTGAGAAAGCCAAGCATTTCACAAGAGGTGCTGAGCATCTCTGAAGGAATCCCTTATCCAGGGGAGAACACTAAAAATGGGAACAATGGAGAAAGATTGACCCTAGCGATACTCTGATATCTGTTAAATTCTGAAACTGTAAAAGTATTATGAGAATTTGTAAAGAGATAGGTGGGAGCACTTAGAAGAGTCTCCTTCAAAGTGCAATGGTATTTTGATAATTTATGATAAGACATGCCAATATATAATCTAAGGGAGCTTATTTTGTTCTGGTTTGTGCATTTTGTTCTGGTTTTGGTGCAATGTTTTTCTATCTGGAATTTTAGAAAACAACACTCTGCAATGTCAGAATGCAAATCTCATTCATACTAAGGTTGCAAGATTTCCTCCTGTGAGAAATGTGCTTCCTGATTTTCTGTTAATTACTTGTATGAGGACAAAAGAAACAGATGTTTATTTGTGTTTATTCTATGCAATAATAGCTCCTTGATTCCAACAGAGACCAATGCCTGATGGAAAAAACATTTTTCATTTGTTTAGTGAGTAGATCTATGCTGAAAAACTAATACATTAAAAGCCCAGTATTGAAAGCAATGAATATGTAATTTGGGGTATTGTAATCTTTAAACATTTTAGAATAGTCTGTCCTAGTACATATGAAATGATCAAATTTTGGAATGCAAAATTTTTGTTAAAATATATTTTGTAAAGGCCTTACATCCTTCTTGTTCTCTCTCTGTAATTCTTGAAGTAAAGAATCTCTTCTTGACGTATATGCACAATATATCTACAATATGTCCAATAATAAAGAAAGAAGCTGGACAACGAAGGGGTCATGCACTAGTTATGAGGACTCATTGAGAGAGCTTTAATCTAGATTTGAAGGGGGTTGGGGACAGGGTCAGCCTAGACAGAGACAAGGTGTAGGAAGGGGAGGCCTATAGCAAAAGAAGGCTTGTAGGACTATGGGGCATTTCTTTGCATTCGCACTGGGATATTGATACAATCAAACACTGCTATGAAGCCATACAACAACACTTGCAATATGGGAAACAAACAGGAGGAATTGGATGATCTGTTTGCACAGATGCATCCACAACAATGGACAGAACTAATGAACACCACAGCTCTGCCAGTCATGATCATGTTTGAAAGGTTGTACTGATCAGGAGAGGTGTCTGAGGGCTGGTGGAAAGAAACATCACCCTGGTCTTCAAATATGGCAAGAAAGAGAAAAAGGGAACTGCTGGCCTGTCAGCATCACCTCTACCCCTGGAAAGGTGATGGAGCACCTCCTTCTGGAGACCATCTCTATCAACATGGATGACAAGAAGGTGATCAGGAGCAGTCAGCATGGATTCACTAAAGGTACATCGTGCTTGACCAGCCTGATTGATTTAATTCTACTATGAAATGACTACCTGAATGGATAAGGGGAGAGCAGTGGATATTGTCTACCTTGACTTCAGCAAGGCTATTGACACTGTCTGTCACAACATCCTTACAGGCAAACTCAGGAAGTGTGGACTGGATGAGTGGACAGAGAGGTGGTTTGAGAACTGGCTGTATGGCAGATCCCAGAGGGATGTAGCACAGGGTTTAGTAGGGGACCTGTCACTAGTGGTGGCCCCCACGGTTCAATACTAGCCCCAGTATTGTATAATTTATTCATCAGTAAGTTGGATGAAGGGGCAGAGACCTCCTTGGCAAGTTTGAAGGTACAAAACTTCAAGGAGTGGCTGATAGCCCAGAATGCTGTGCTGCTGTTTGGAAGGACCTCAACAGGTTATAGAGATGGACAGAAAGGGATATTCTGAAGCTAAACAAAGGCAAGCAAAGGATCCTGCACCTGGGGAGGTATAACCCAAGGAACTGGGGGGAGCTGGAGTAGGGGCTAGGGGCTGACCTGCTGAAAAGCAGATCAGTAAAGAAGTACCTGGGGGTCCTGGTGGACAATAAGCTGTCCATGAGCCAGCAATGTATCCTTGTGGGCAAGAAGGACAGTGGTATCCTGGGGAGCATTAGGAAAACCAGATGTTTGAGGCGGGTGATCTTGCCCCTCTACTCAGCCCTACTGAGGCCAAATCTGGAGTTCTGTGTGCAGTTCTGGGCTCCTCAGTACAAGAGAGACATGGAGCTCCTGGAGAAGGTCCAGCAGAGGGCTATGAAAATGATGAATGGATGGGAACACCTCACTTACGAGGCAAGGCTGAGAGAGCTGGGCTTGTTGAGCCTTGAGAAAACTTTGAGGGCATCAATGTCTATCAGTATCTGAAGTGAGGGTTTCCAGAGGCTGGAGCCAGGCTGTTCCCAATGGTGCCAAACAAAAGAATGAGAGTCAATGGGCAGAAACCAATGCGCAGGAAGTTGTACCTGAATATGTGGAAGAACTTCTTAACTGTGTGTGTGGCCATGCACTGGAATAGGCTGCCCAGAGAGGCTGTGAGGTCTACCTCATTAGACATACTCAAGAACCACCTGGTCAGAATCCTGTGCCATGTGCTCTAGGATGACCCTGCTTGAGCAGGGAGTTTAAACAAAATGACCCAACATGGTCCCTTTAAACCCTACCCTTCCATGGTAAGAACGGCTAATCTCCCTTCTTGACTGCAAAAATCATGGATTCAAGGATGCAGTAAAGATGCTGTATATATATAAAATAAATTTAAACACTCTTTAGTATTTATCTTAAAAATCACTTGTTATATTAACTTTACTATGACATAAATATTCCTTTATTGTGAATTTCAGTGTTTTCAAATGAATTTACCAAGAGAATTCTGTTCAGACAGAAAAGAGTACAGAAAGGGTTCAGATTAAAATGACTGTTGCCGTTGCTGGTTTTACTTCGTCAGTGTAACTAATGTATTATTTCTATAGCCTTTACAGCATCACTATGTCCTCTGTGTTGTTTTTGCCTAAAGCATATGTTTCCTCCTTATTTGAGCTGACAGCATGATTTGATTTTCTGAATATTCAACACCATCAAAACTCTGTACATAGTTTGTGATGTAAAATGTTAGTCATGTAATTGGTCTTCCACAATCATTATATAATCATATTAAGAATACATTTTTTTTTCTGGTGAATGAATTAGCAAGTTAAATGTGAATCATAAAATATATCATAAGTACCTAATTTTGTTCTTGATTGCCTCTCTTATTTGATAATCTTTTTTAGGAATCTACTGTCTCCAGTTCTCTTCAGTTCTTTTGTCCTTTTGCACTGATGACAGGGGTGAGACTCCAAAAGTTGTGTTGAAAGCCTTGGTCCTAGCTGAAGCATCCCCATGGTCCCTCTAAAAGCAAAGCCTTATGGTATAGAGATAGCCTTTATGAGGAGTGAGAATGAGAGTTGCTTTGTTTCTCTTAACTTGCCAATTTTGTCCTTCCTGTGATCTGAGGGAAGGTACAAAGGATGAAGCTGCAGTGGTCATGCACTACTGGAGTTCACAGACCTGAGGGATTTTGGTCAAGTGAAGAGTAAACTCAGCAACCTGACCTTTCAGAAAGCAAAATTCCAAATCTTCAAGGAGTTAGTCAAGGGGACACCCTGGGAAACTGCCCTCAGAAATAAGGGAGAAGAATAGAGCTGACAGATCTTTAAGGATACTTTTCACAGAGTACAAGAGCTCTCAATCCTTCAGAATAATAAATAAGGAAAGGATAGCAAGACACCAGCACGGAAAAGTGAAAATAAATGAAAATGAAGGGGAAGAAGATATATATGTATATATGAAGAAATAGACAATCTGTGTGTAAAAATGCATAATTCAAAAAATGTACCTTACACTCAAATTTCAGTGACCAAAACATGCCTACAATTTAATTATTTAAATTTCTCTTTGAAATTGTTCTGATCTGCATCAAAAACCACTAACCATCAAGGTCAATGTCAATTACCCATATGCTTGGAATTAACTATTTCATCTGTCAGATGGACATTCAGTTGAGAAAAAAATAATTTCTAGAAAAACACTTTTCCATAAGACATTCTTATGAGAGAAGTCAAAATATATGTCAAGAAAAATATATGTCAAGAAAAATATATGTCAAGCAATGCTGAGAATCACTAGGGGATGTTGCTTCAAGTCATTTTATATTTATATCAAAGTCGTAATTCAAACTGAAAACTAAAATTCTTTCTCTAGTAAGCTGCTTCAACAAAGCTTAATAGAAAAAAATACAGTCTTTTCTGACAAATTGTTTGCTAGCAATCAAACCTTTTTTCTTTTTATTGTCTTCATCATTTCTCTTCCTGTATGATCCCTAAAGGCATCTCACCAACAACATATGTTATCTAGTAAAAGGCTGTATGCAAACTTTAAGGTCACAGAAAACCTGTCTGTAGAAGAAAAGAAGTATGCAATAGTTCAAAAAACTGCATTCTAAATGAAGTTATTGAGCAAATACATATGCTTTTAAAAATATTTTAAAACAGACACGCTTTTTAAAAAAATTAATTTTTTTTAGCCCAAAATTTCAATCTCTTTGAGTATGTTTTCCTCCTGTGCATATGCTATTGTTTTCTTCTTTCCTCCATGTAAAAATACACAAATAATGAAACAATTAAATCAGTGTACACTTGGGGTTTATTCCAGTTAACAGAACTGTGTTTAGGACCTTTTCATTTTCTGAAAATGTTCCATTTATAAACTACCTAAGTTAACAGAATTTAAAGACAGTGTTGCTTCCAACTTTTGATGTAAGACAGCAAATTCCCAAAATTGGTATACCTTCACCACTGAGTGAAAGAAAGCCTACTGAGAGTTGATTTGTTTTATTTCATGATTACACTCTTCCTGAACACAATTTGCAGCTCTCTAGAATTTCACAGGGAAAAAAATTGAAAATTAATTCTGTAAAATACTCACGTATACTTATTGAAAGCCTGGGAATCTGCTTTTGACAACAGAATAAATACTACTAATAGTATGGCAGTACAAGACTAAGGAAATAAAAGCACATCTAAGACAATTCCCCAGAGAGACTATTTTTGTACCGAGGATTCAAGAAGATCCTGCAGTAGTAGTAGGCAGTAGCTCTTTCTGTCACTCAGCTGGAAAAATTATAGTCCCAGGCATTCATGCATGTCTTGTCTTTCTGAAGTGAAACTTCTGTGGGGAAATTGCTTCTATTGAATTTCATACTGTAGTTTTGTGCCATACAGTAAACAAAATAACTGTAGAAGTAATATTACCAAACTATTCCAGATCTATAGTGGGAAAAAATGACTGAGAGGTCTGGAAAGTTTTTTATTGTTTTTTTTTAATATTCCTTTTATGACAAGAAAAAAGTAAGATTCTGAAAGGAATTAATAATATCTTTAGACTTTGCTTGTCATAATGTATCTTGGAAATCCTATCAAGGCCAGATACTGAAATCAGTTTTGCTTTGATCCACCTCACCATGTGTGTTCCTAGTCGCTTCTTACAGGCTGGGTGCTTAGCACTTAGCCTCTGGGCTCAGCATTTTAGAAAATACAGCAATGTTCTGATTAAGGTAGGTCCTCCTTTGTGAACATTGTCAAATATTTTTGAAAATTTAGATGCTCTATAATCATGTTAATTATTAAAGTAGAATGACTATTTCCACTGGGAAGAAAAATGTCTCCTCAATAAAATTGCATTGTCCTTCAAATTAAAACCATTTGAAACAAAAATTTGTAAGTTACATGAGAAAAAAAAATGAAGCCACCATTTTGATTATGCAAAATAGTCAACTCTGAAACAAGGCATTTTTTTCTGGACCCCTCTGAGTGTATCCTCGGTAATATTCAGTCTAAAATCATTCATTTAAATAAAAGTTGTTAGTCTATTGGGAGGTCCTCAGTACCTTGAAGGATAGGACTTTTCAGAGATGTTTTAGACATAAATTATTCTCTTCAGCCTATACTTTCCCAGCCCACACTTCTTTACATCCCATCACTAAGCGACCTCTCAGGGTAATGACTGCTGAACTGCATAGACACCTGCAATTTTAGAAAGTAATCACAGCATCTGCTTTAGTGACTCCCTGCTGCTCTAAAAGATTTATGAACAATAGCTGATGATGGCTAAATAATTAGTGGAGCTGAAAAAAAAAGAACTCTCTGAACAGATTTCATATTATTAGGAAAAGAAAAATGTCAAAAGATGTAAAGAAGAGGGAAGGAAACTCCTCTTATTCTATTTAAATACTACAGTTTCACATTTCTTTGTGAGACATGTCAGAAAGACACTGGTAAATCATGGTGTCCTACCTTCTTTCAACAGATATAGCAAGGGTTTTTTCTGCTTCTTGGTTCCCAAGTCAAAATTACACCTATGCCTATCTTGAGGTGAGTATTAGTCTGAATTAACTCCTGAATTAATTGATTTTTACTTCATTTTCTGTTACTTCCTTCTTTTGGTGTTTCTTGAGAATAGAACTGGTTTTAAGAGTTTTGACTGCAAGTATTTGTCTTCTGTAAATAATATAAATTACTGTCAGATTTAAAAAAATCCAGTACAGACATATATTTTGTAATCCTGCAATTCCAAGTTATTTAAACTAAAATAATTTTAAATGACCTATTGAGAGAAACATGAATGATCTTTTTCCTTTCACACATGGAGTAGCTGAAGAACACATTTTAGTATTTGGACTTCTGTGATGTGAATGACACACATATGCAAAAAGAAGGCCTTAGTCAGAACAACTGATAACAGCTCTGTGCATACAAAAGACTTGGGCCTGGAATACACTTTAAAGAAATGTGAAATTACTTTTATGCCACTGGATAATATATCTTGATTTTCATTAACACCATGACCATTTCATATAATAAAAGTAAGTATAAGTTCAAATCACTTCCATTTGAAAGGCTTTTTATCTGTAAAAAATCAGTATCACAATATCTATTCTCTTTCCATAAATATAATTAACTTTGTCAGTGTGAGAGACAGAGTATTGGGCCTGATGGCCAGCAGTCTGTCTTAGAAGGACATTTCTTATGAACTGTAACTAAGTAAGATCCATATTCTTCAGCATTTTGTCCAAAGGTGTTGTGGTCTAATTCCAGCCAGCAGCCAAGGCCCCATGCAGCCTCTCGCTCACCCTCTACCAGCATGACTGGGGACAGAACTAGCATGGTAAAAGCTGGAAAATTCATGAGTTGAGATACAGACAATTTAATAGGAAAAGAAAAAGCCATGCACACATGCAAAGCAAGGAATTAATTCACTGCTTCCTACGGGCAGGCAGCATTTCAGCCATCTCCAGGAGACCAGGGCCCCATCCCCTGTGGAAGTCACTTGGGAAGACAAGTGCCATCATTGCTAACATTTCTCCCTTCCTCCTTCTTTCCTCCACTTAATATTATGAGCATGATGTACATGGCCTGGAATATCCCTTTGGTCAGGTTGGATCACCTGTTCTGGCTGTCTCCTCCCAGCCTCCCAAGCGCCCACAATTTCCTTACCAGCGTGGCAGTATCAGTGGCAGAAAAGGCCTTGACTCTCTGCAAGCCCTGCTCAGCAACAACAAAAACATCTCTATATTAGATGTTGGATTATTAGATATGTTTTGGATCTGTGTTCAGCCCAGATCCCAAACAAAGCCTCACACCAGCCACTGTGAAGAAAATTAATTCTACTCCAGTGAAAACCAGCACAAAACAACATTATGAGGAGTCTTTTCTCGATGGTACATACTCAGAGAAAAGAAATGTACTTTTTTTACTGACAAGAAAAAAATTTTACTGACAAGAATTTTACTGTTAGCAAAATATTAGAAAAAAATCAGTATTGGAATTGAGAAAAATTGACTATGAAATGTTTTTATGAATCATGAAAGGAATCAGAACATAAAAGTGAAAATTTGTTAATGATGGTTCTTTTGATAAAATGTACAAACTGAGATATGCTGTATTACAGTAAACTGGAAGTGAGAAACATGTAAATATATATTTCTTTTGCAATAATCAAATATATGAAGAATAAAGAAGCCTACGAGGAAGTTATTAATCCATATTTTAAATATAATTAGAATGACTCATTAAATGTTTTCAAAAAATATGAATGAGAATAAATGGCCTGAAAAATATCTCCATTTAAATTAGGCTCAAAGCTTTCCTGAGGCCCTTTTCTTGCAGCAGATTTCATTTCCCTGTAAAATACACAATCTCTAGAACAAAAATGAAGGAAAGTTGTATACTGATCTTCAGTGCCTCCAAGGTTTGCACTTTTTCTCTCACTATAAATATCTTATTCAGTTCTTCCTACGCTTCAATGTTTAATCTTACTTTCAAGTAATAAACACTATATGCTACTTGCTACTACTCCTCCAGTTAAAAAAGATTCTTTTCTTGCTTCTTTAAGCTTACATAACTTTGCCTATTACATAAAAAGACATGGGTGAGATAGCATGAGAATAAGGAGAACAGAAAAGTAACTTCCTAGAGTGGTGTGTTTAAAAATTGTGCCATCCTCTACTGCTGAAAATACAGCAGGTTTACCTCTCAAATTAAACCCTTAGTAGATTTCCTATAAAACATTCTGTAAATTTCACAAGAATTCTTTTCCTTCTAGTAACAATTTTTCGGAGATTGAGAGAGTTACAATTAATTTTCATTTACTTAGACATAGCAGCAAAAAATACTTTGTTATACAGAACATTGTCTGAAAAGGATGGTGTGCCTTCAGCATATTCACCAAGAAGACCATTTTAGAAATCAACTTTATTCTAGAAATATAGCAATACATCCAAAATTCCCCCCCTCTGTAGTGGTGTGTTTTGGGGTTTTGACAGTTTTCTAATATGCATCTCTTTGTTTTATACTGCTTCACAATGGTTTTTTCCATGTACCCCATGTTTTACCCCATTATGGTTTACCCCAGTTATTGTTATTAATCAATCATCATTTATGTGACACCTGGATCCTGTCTGTCACTTCGAGGCCTCATCTTTTATCTAGAAAGTTCTGGTGAAGGCTTCGAGTGATTGGCAGGGTCTAGGTTCCCCTTCCCCCTTTGTTCCTTGATTTGTTCTATGGGCTGTCATTTAGGTTCAGGGTCACTCCCTTCCCATTCTGGATTGCTTCCAAGCTATAACTCTCCCACTCCCCCACCCTGCTATTTAAGGAGAAAACCAGCGAGTTCAGCGGGCTTTGGCAGGCTGACTCCTGGGTGGAAGGAAGTCATGTGAATTTAATAAAACCCACTTGAAGTTCCCCACTGGAGTTCCATCCTTTTATATCTCACATTGTTCATGCTTCTGCTGAGGCAAAAACCCACTGGATCAGAACTGTACTCCAGAATACAGGACTGTACCTTTTTTGAGACACTGTTGCCAGAGCTAGCCAGGAATGGCAGGCAAAAGCCCCAAGAGAAGTGCCACACCATCGCACGTCTCCTTTTTTTTCTTTTTTTTTTTTATTTTCTTTTTCTTTTTTTTTTTTATTACTTACACAAAGGAGAATTGTCCCTACTTTGACATCTAGAACTGATGCTCAAATTTCCTAGAATTCAAACTTCCCATGTTTTTGGGTGATACCAACTATCCACAATGAATTTGTCTACTTATCGTCTAATTAAACTATGTTTAAAAGAGGAACGAAACTGTTTTCCATTAATGTTGATAAGTCCTTCTTCTAGTAGTAAATGTCAACATCCACTCACTACTGAAATGCCTATTTGAGGTGCATGTTTGCAGTGGCATTCTGACCAGAGGCTTACTTATGAACAAGTACATCTGAAATTTGTTTCATTGAGAATAAGTACAGATACTCACTGAAATATCTAAATTCAGGAAAAGTTATTTTAAAAGCTAGATTAGCCCAAAACTCTGTATTTGTACTCTAAAGCTCTAAAGTCACCCGGGACACTCTAGAGTGCCCATTGTGCTTTGAGAAATAAAATCTCTTCCATCACCTCCAACCAGCTACACAGCAGATGCAGTTCCTATTTATACTTGCTTCTTGTGTAGCATACCTTGTTATCTTTTTTACTACATTTGTCATCAGCAGTAGTTACCATCAGATACATAATGCTCTCTTCACCTGTATAAATTCAATGTCAGTTTGAGGTCAAGTAGAATAAACAAATATGTGTCAGAAGTGTTACTGTACTCTGCATCTGCGTTGAAAATTTCTCTTGAGCTCTGGGACACAGCCTGACAAATCATATTTAAAAGAAGATAGCTCCAAGCTCAGAAGTTTGTTCATCAATTTAGTTTCAGTTTTCAAGGTAGACAGGATACTATTCCTGAAATACCTATGAGGAAACTAGACCTGGATAGTTATTTTGAATTAATGTGATTCAGTGACTGCCTCTTCAAAACGTCACTTAGAATATCTGCCCATTCATCTGAAGTCTATTTAATGCAGAAAACAAAATAAAAAAAAAACTTAGACAAATATTTGGAAACTCAGCTTAAAGTCCGGCCTGTATTTAGCTTCTTAGCCATGTGGGACAAATTTTTAGAAAAACTGTTCATTCTATTTCTCAGGGAAATCATTGTGACTTGCAGATAACCATCTGTCCAAAATACTTTGGCCAATGTTTAACTGTCTTCAGTACTCCACATTTATCAGTTTTGTACTTTCAATTGCTAGTACAGAGAAGATTTTATCAAAGGTGTGAAAATTCTCTTTTATTTAGTGCTTTTTTTCCACATTATCTCTTTGCAAAATAGTACTCTTAAAATTGTTGTTGCTGTCATCAAGTAAAGAGTTTCTTTTGTATTTGTATGTTGCTTTTTTCGCTTCAATGAACATGTATTAAGAGATTAAAGAAAATAAATAAAAAAACTATATCATATCTTGTCTCTTCTTATCAAGCAACCATCTTCTAAGGAGCCAGTGTTTCATCACAGAAGCTCAGAAGTTTATTTGGAAAATACAACCTCCTGCCAACTGCAATTTCATCTGGGAATGAAGTATCTCATTTCCTTTGGCAGACATCTAAGAAAATATTTCAAAAGAGAGTTTGCTGATCTTAGAGCATAACTACTTCATTTATACTTATGAGTCTTTGTATGAGTACAAAGTCTTATATCTCATCAATGATTATTATATCTGTTTTCCCTATCACGCCCTTATTTGTCTTTTTGTTGGTGTTTTTTAAGGCATCTATTTTTTTTCACCCATAAGAAAACAGTTGTGAGATTCATTAACTGTTCTAAATGCTATGATCACCTGAAAAGTACATATTACTAAAAATCAAGCAGAAGAATCACTTTCATTATGAGAAAAATATTTTGGTTTATTTCTTACTCAAGTTTACTATTCTACAGTGAAAGTCTTTTCACAGAAACAAAACCCCCCAAGCTAATAGTTTCTATGAATGCACAGGCTGAAGTAAGTGTTAAATTGAAGACCTGCATTTAATCTGTCTTTTTATATTCCAATCTGAAAATTGCCCTTTTATTGTTTGTTTCTTTTCTTTTCTTCTGGTATTTGATGAAACCTACTCAGTTTTTCTGGTCTTTCTACATACTCCATAGAAAGATTCAATAACATTTCATTAATGTAACAAGAAACTAAAATGAACACTAACACTGTGCAGTATATAGTCCAGAAAATTTTCAGTTGCTTTAGATTTTAATTTTTTGTTGATTAGTGCATGATACTTTAATTATATAATATTCAAGACTTGTTTTTTTAACATTGCTTCAACTCAAAATCAATATTAGACTCTACAAATAAATGAGGAAATGGAGGATGGACTCAAATTTTACATTTTAAACATTAAAATTTAAATGACTCCTCTGAAGAATTTGGTTTTCATTTTCTTCACTACAAGCGTCATTACAAGCAGCTGCTAGAATAATACAAGCTATTAGGGTTTTTGTCTTCATATTTCCTGTAGTGTAAACTTCATACTAAAACTTTTCAAGACTTTAAAGAAGTACTTTAAATAAATTGCTCTTTGAGTGAGAAAGTACATGAACAAGTAGCAGGATTTTAATCAAATGCAAGATTAAACCTATATGAAAAATTTTAACCAAAGAACTGGTGCCATTACTTAGGAGTAAACTGAAAAAAATATTTCATTGCTTCCAATATAATCCACATATCTAGTGGTAAGGCACAGTGCTATATGTACCAATGTATGGAGACATCCAAAAGCCAATTTAACAAGCCAGAAAACTTTCAGAATTGTTTTGGCATCTCAGAAAAAAGACTCTGCAGTCAACTAATTAGTAAATAGGCTTCAGAAACTAAGAAAATCCGACTAACTGAAAGCATCAGATACTTAATTTTTCAAAGTTAATAAGTGTAAGTCATACAACCAAAAGAATGTCAAGAAATGTATTTTGACTCCTTTTAGACTATTCAGCAAAAACTGCTCTTGGTCATAAGTAGAGTATTAGATATATAGATGCACCAGAAAAATCAGTAACAGTGCTTCTCATAGTAAAAGTAATATCAAATAGTGACACACAAATTTGTTCCTTCTATAGAGAAAATTAAAATATTACCCCAGTCAGAGATTTCTTTCCTGAGCGTTACATTTTATCAGCTTACCTTGGCTTAGAAGATTTCCTCTATTAAGACACAATAGCGTAAGCAACTTAGAAACTTAACTCCATTGAGATTAAAGATTTGTTAAAATATTGTCTCATGAAGAAACAACTGTTAATAACTGATAATTTTAAGTTATAGAAAATTTAGATTACTACTTTTATTCATCAAAAGTAGTATACCAGACTGCTGCTGTAGCTGCTGCTGCAAAAAAAAGGCTTTTTTCTGCCATGCAACAAAAACAAATAAGCAAAACGAGCAATTTTTTAAAAGTATTTACAGGACACTTGTGTGTTTACCTTATTTTTTTATTGTTTACTGAATTTTACATATAGTCTAAGTTAAATAATATCCAGGACAAGTTTATATGAAAGTACGTTCTAGAAAATGCCAGGCATGTAGAGGCCCTTACAAACTGGTTATTATACAAATGGAAAGAAGTGAAAGAAGAAGCAGGACATGGGAGCAGATGGACAGCATAAAATTATGAGGAGGACTTATGATTTTCATTTCTTTTTACAAACCATCTGCCTGAGAACATCTAATCCACAGGCTGCCAGAAAATGGACTGTTGTGGTTTTAAACTCAGACAAAAAATTAACCATAACTCAGCTACTAGCTCAGTGCCCCCATCATCCTCCCTGCCCTGGTGGAATGGGGAGGTGAATCTAAGTAAAACTGTTGTGTTAAGACCAGTAGTGGAAAGTAAAACAAAACACAGTAATAATGGTAAATGATAATAAGAATGATTATAAAGAGAAAAACAAGTGATGCACACTGCAATTGCTCACCACCAGTGATGAGCCCAATGCCAGACACCCTTTTCTAGGCTCAGATCAGCCACCCCTCAAGGCAGCTCACCCCAGTTTACTGGGCATGATGTTCAGTGGTGTGGAATATCCCTTTGTTCAGCTTGGGTGACCTGTTTTACCTGTGCTCCCTCTCAGTTTCTTTTGAATACCTCTTCACTGACAGAGCATGAGACAAGGAGAAAAAGCCCTTGATTTGATAAACACAAATTCACAAAAAAAGCCTTCTCACACCCTTTAATCTGACAAACCTTCCCGCAAGTTTATACAATAATTTATAATGTATCATTAACTAGACAGTCAGTAATTAGACAAAAGCCTTAGGCTTGAATCCATACAATTAGCTATATAATTATTTTAAATGCTCAGAAGCTGAAAGTTTTTAGTACAATTGAGTATAAGTACCAGCAGTCATAAATACAATACAATTTGTCGAATCTCAAAAACAAAGTCCCTCCCCATCTTTCCTGTGGGCCACCTTTAAGTACTGGAAGACTGCTATGAGATCTCCTGGAAACCTTCCCTTCCCTAGGCTGAACACCCCCAACTCTCAGCCTGTCCTCAAGGAGGAGATGTTGTCCTCAAGGAGGAGATAGTCCCTTAATCCCCTTCATGGCCTCCTCTGGTCCCACTCAAATGCGTCCATGTCTTTCTCACACTGGGGGCCCCAGAACTGAAGACAGTACTCAATAGTTCATGGCATAACAGTTAGAGACAATCATTCTGGGCGTCCCGGCCAGCACGCTGTCAGTCACTTGCTGATAAATCTACATTTATAGCCTTTTAATATACTTCTTTCCAAATGGAGTTTTCTCATAATCTAAGCATGGCTTCCCTTTCTCTTTGAAACATTGGATTTAGCCATTTTAGAGCAAGGTTGCATAAGTCTCACTTCTGAGGAGATGCAGGTCATAGTGTTAAATAAATCTGGTTTTATTTATCCCTAAAAATACCCACAACATCTAATCATAATTTTGTTCTGTTTGTACTCCCTGTGTTTTTTGCAGGCAAAGTCTATCACCTGTGTGTAAATCATAGAATTACAGAATATCTTGAGTTGGAAGGGACCCGCAAATATAATCAAAGTCCAACTCCTGGCCATGTTCAGGAGAGCCTCAAGAGTCACACCGTGTGCCATGTGTGAGTAAGTTCATGGCCTAGAAATGTAGATATGCAGCTGTAAATTTAAAATCTTGTATCCACTCAAGTGAAAGCCAGGATATAAAATAAGACAAAACTTACACCTTTGCTTTCCTTACTCACACTGAGGTAACTTTTTCTTCAGGTTCTTTGTAAATTCTTGTACTTGACAGGAAAGAAAAAATGAAATGCATGTTTTAGTCCTATTATCAGCTTGTATAAATGAGCAGTATTATGTAAACTTTAATGGAAAGATTCTGTCACATGCCAGTTGAAGATGTGTTCTGTTTGCAGTAATTTCAAGCATTTTTCAGGCTGTCAAAAAGCAGTGGTGATTACAGCCCTGATGTCTTGTTTTCTTGCATCATGTCACTGAACCACAGAAGTCAAAAGCACGTGTTATTCAGCTTGCTCAAGCACTGCTGATTCTCTTTGGCTCCCTGCATCTCAGAGTTCAAAAGTCAGGAGAAAACTGCTGCTATGAAAGCTTTATGTTTAGAAATAGGAGTCAAAAAATTGAGAGAGGAGTCCTCTCTCATCAATCCAGAGCTGATAATAGCAACACTTGCAGCAGATAATCAATGTGACCATGATATTTAAATGCCAAATTTACTGAGATTAGAAGCTGATGTAAGAAATTGAATATGAGTAAATATTTTCAAAGGCCTGAATATGAAGCTAAACCCCACCCTCTCCCACTCACACACACACACCTCCCATGATTCGTGAATAATATATTTCCTACTGCCATACTCCATGCATGGTGATAAAAAAATGGAAACAGAGAAATAAAGAATTTGGGCTAGAGTGTGAATTTCAGAGAGATATCCAAAACTCTGTTTTCAGTGTTCCAGTTCCCTTATGTAGAAGGGAGGAGAGATACTTGAGAAATTCAGAAAACTATGACAAAAAAATCTATGATCGAACGTGACAATTTCAGGTGGGACTGCAAAGATGCAATTCCTGCTCCCAGAATTCAGTGGTGTTCCACTTAGAGGTGCGTCATATTAAAATAATAATAATAATAATATACAAATATGTGAACATAGGAGCTAAAATCTGTCTGCCTGTTAAAGTCTGCCTGTCTAAGCTGACATGTTGCAAAATCACCATGTTGCTTCCTTATTTCTCTATATGGCAAGTTTATTACAATCCCTTACTTTTATGATATTATTCTATCACCCATTTGTGCAGAACAGTGTCCTGTCCCTTCTACCTCATGAATCTTTCAAGTTAAGAAGGAAATTAACAACAGAAAACATTGACAAATAATAGATTGCATGGCTTTACCTTGAAAAGCTTTTTTTTCAGCCACTTTAAGTTTATTTAATTGGTCACACATTTTGTATTTCATAGTGAATCAGATGCAAGGTCACAAATACAGGGAGAACTTCCAGTTCAAAAGCAGTAGTCAATTTATATTCTTAAGTCATGTGACTGCTAGGCAGTTTTATCAGCTTGAAAGTTTGGACTCAAGCAGTCCAAAACAATGCTGTGAACATCTGCATATGTAGTTGGCCAACACACAAGATACAACCAGATTGCTGGAGCATTGAGTTCAACAAATGAATGACTTAAGGTCTTATTTGTTGTAACATCTCATGGTTTCAGGGCAAGTTCATTGAGTAACTTTTCTGGCAAGAAAGTTCACACCACTTGTCAGCCCTGGGTTCACTGTGCACTCAAGGAAAGCTAACTTCGTGGAGAATTTTATATACACTGTGCATACAAGTGTCTATCCATGCATTTAGAGAATGATATCATTTCATTCTCAATATTGTCTGAGAGCAATGGAATTAGATATAGAATGAGTACCTGGACAGGCACATAAGGAGAAATGAGCCTTTGAAATACGTGAAAGAACTGCTACTGCACTGCTGATTTTGTGGCCTGTAAGGTTAATGAAAGCCCAAATTAGTAACTGTGTAGAAAAATAGAAGGCATCAAAAGCCTGGAATATATCCCTTATTTCGTCTTATCAACATCCCAGCTAAAGGGTAGAGGCAAAAAAAAGGTCTTTGCTGATTGTAACTAGTATAGAATGGATCCCTGGATTAAATTTTTAAAATCTTGATTCAATATAAAATTTATTTTACACTTTCCTTCTTGAGTAGCTTCAACATAAACAATGACAATTTATTTATCAAGACATAATATTCTCTCTGAAAGAGAGAACAAATTTAATATGGTTCTTCTGCTTTTGAGATTCTCTCCCCATCATATAGGCATAAAAACTTTATTTTTATAAAGCATTTGAGTATCCAGGAAGTCTGTGTTTGAATTCTATTCAAGACAAACAACACAATCTAAGGTACTATCAAAGTTAAAAGAAAGGAGAGAGAAATATTACTAACTCAGATAAAGACTATTATAGCTTGAATGACCTTTTAGTGGATTTTGGTTTCTTTATTAAGCTTCAAAACATTGTGCTCCATGATTTGATATCCTGAATTTCCTTTTTTAATTTTTGTTTTGGAAACAACATCAAAAACATCAAAAGGCATTGCTTTATTCAGAGACTGAGAGTATGGGGAGCAAAAAAGGAGATTGCCAGAAAAATAGAAAAATAATCAGAAGTCCCTATTCTTTATAGATAAAGATTAAGTTTCAGCCGGCCTAATAAGTGTATACAGGATTTAGAAAACCTGGCAACCTTGTCTGAAAGAAAATAACTTGAATCTCTAGCATATTGGGAAAAAATATTCAGAAAATCAAATCATCTGATTATTAAGTCTTTGTTAAACCACTTTTACTGGCATGTGGTTAATCATAGACTCATAGAATATGTTGAATTGGAAGAGACTCCTCAGGGCCATCAAGTCCAACCCCTAGTCTCCTGCACAGGACACACCAAGGAGCCCATCTTGTTCCTGCGAGCATTGTCTAAATGCTCCTTGAATTCACACAGGCTTGGTGCTGTAACCACTTCCCTGGGGAGTCTGTTCCCTGCTCAGCCACCCTGAGCAGGGAACATTTGCATTACAAAGCAGAGTGACACAGACTTCCCAGGCAGCACTCCCCTATACGCAACACCAGTGGGAACCCTTTTCCTGATATCCAACCTAAACTTCCTCTGGCTGATCTCTGTGCTATTTCCTGTAGTCCTGTCACTGGTCACAAGAATGAAGGGATGCATACTTCTCCCTCTGCTTCCACTGTGATGATGTTGAAGACCACAATGAGATCCCCCTCAGTCTCCTCCAGCCTGACCAGACCAAGTGACCTCAGCCACCCCTCATTCAGCTTCCCCTCCAGACACTTCATCATCTTTGTTGCTCTCTTATGGACACTGTCTAATAGCTGAATATTTTTTGATATTGCGGCAGCCAAAATGCCCCTAGGAACTGAGGTGAGGCTGTCTCAGTGCAGAGCAGAGCAGGACAATCCCCTCCCTTGCCCAGCTGGTGATGCTGTGCCTGATGCACCCCAGGACAGGGTTGGCCCTCCTGGCTGCCAGGGCACTGCTGACTCATGTGCAACTTGCCATCAACCAGGACCCCCAGGTCCCTTTCCACAGTGCTGTTCTGCACCTTCTCATTCCCTGGACTATACACACAATCACAGCTGCCCCGTTCCAGGTGCAGAATCTGGTACTTTTGCATGTTGAAGGCCATATGATTGCAGATTGCCCAAAAAAGACAAAAAAACAGTTGGTTATTCTCCCAAAAGACGTACCTTAGAGATACTGTTTTTGAATTTTCACCTAGGGAGAGTTATCTGGCCCATGAGGAGGGAAGTTCACTATAATTCCTTCATTTATAGGAGTATTGTGAAGTAGAACTGCAGACTGGGCATCAGAGGATATTCACAAGCTGTCATAAAATATGAACATTTTCTTGTTATTTTTTTAGTTTTAGGAATAATCTGAGGAAAATTCCTCATTTAATTGTTTCCTTTTTCATTTGGTAAACTTCAACAGTCATGGAAATGAAGAATTTGTCTTCCTTGGGCAAGAAACTAATTAATACAAATGGATAGGTTCTTAGCAGGAAACCCTTCTTTCTAGTCAGGGCTCTGATAGGAATATGTTGCCTTTTGTTTCCACCTCTACGGTTTCTCATAAATGTTTGCCAATAGCACAAGAAATTTTTGGCAGCTTAGGAAATTTCAGTGTAGGTTTTGAGGGGTTTTTTTAGATATTTCTAATGCTCCTCATATGAAGTGTTACAAATCATGTATTAGGAAGACTAACTATATTAGTGCAAATCACTAAAATTTGTAATCAACCTTTCTCTTTTCCAAAAAATTATAAAAATCCATTGTTTTCTGTAGTGGTTGACTTTTTGGGTCCCTGTTCTCTTACACTGCAAATAATTTATACTTTTCCACATGTAAATAATGTTAAATACATTAAAAATTATGATGCTACTCTATTTGGGTTTATTTTGGTAAAATTATTTTATCGTGTCATAAAATGCCCTACTTTACACTGCATGTGCCCTGTGGGAATGGAGTGAGTTTTGTGTCTACATACAGCCACAGAACATCAAAGCCTTTATTAGACTAAACTGAAACACAGCTCTCAAAAACTTAGCTCGTGAACTGCAGTAGTTTTCAGTTTGCCCCTGCTAAGAGGATATACATCTCAGGGCTAGCCCAGTGGATTGCCTGAATAGGGCCTCACTTAATCCAGATAAGTTTATCCCCTCCAGCTGGCTGAACTGCAGTGTGGTAGAACTGGCCATATGAACAGATTTGCAATATATGTTTGTGTTCTTCAGTGTGGTCAGTTCCATTATCTAATGTTTTTAAGGTAGCCATTGCCTTTGAATGGTTTCACTAGAGAACTTCAATAAATATATATTTGACTTTGGGCATGTTGGCTTGATTTAGGAACAATAAAATTAATTCATTTTGAGCAGCTGAGTGCAACTCAATTTTGGAAAGAGAAAATCAGTTCTCTGTATTGCTGTCTGTATCGGGATGAGCACTTTGGCTACAGCATTCCTCAAAAATTTAGCTTTTTTTTCAGTGAATGTATGTCCCACATGCATAACTCCAACAGACAATAGTCTATGCTTTTCAGACACATGGTACATGTTGCCATTGAATTATAATATCATGGGGCAATTAAAAAGAATAAATTTTATTTGCTTTTAATCTGTTTTCCAATGTTTCAGTTTTTTAACTGAAACTGCAAGCAGAGTGTGAAGAGTAGACTAGGAATGCAGAGAATGCAAAAGGAATAAGTACACTTATTAAACTTTCTGAATACTTCAGCAACTCTTGAACTTGTCACACTGTTAAATTGAATTATAATTATTAATACAAAAAACCCCTAGTCTAAGATGTGTAAGAATTATGACCTCTGACCTTAAAATAGGCTTTTGTTGTTTGTGCTTGGGTTTTTAGCACTATTTTAAATACAATGGTAATGATCCAATCAATAATGCCAGACAGAATTCACACCATACATACAGTGGAGGAAGCATGAAGAAAAGCTGTTACATAATTTAGGCTATTGGGAAGTGTTCTATGCCTCTTTGAAAGGTTTCCAGGTATGTAGGCTTGTCAGAGATTTCTAGTCTGAATCCCTATGGCTCTTTGTGTATTTTGCATCCAGACTACATCTCAACTTGCCTAAATCCCCACCATTTGTTGGTCTTAAATGGGCATTTTATGTAGGCTACAGGTTATACCTTATATAGAAATATAATCTTTTATTACAATCTAACCCAAATAGTCTAATCAAAGAATTCTTTTCAGAGCATATTTAATTACTAGAGAAAAACAAGGAAATAATACTACTAAATAAAGAGTCCAGATGAAATTACCATTAAACTATTATACATGCATTCTGTTCCTTTCCATGGTGCCACTGGGTGCCAGGATTGATGGCTTCCAGCTGGGGGAAGGCTGTATTGAGTCATCAGTATCCTAAGTACTTTAAAGAAGGTTAATGGGTGTTGATACAAAGATTTCTTCTTCTTCACTCTGGGATTAAGATAATTTTCCTACATTTTCTGCCATGTCCTATACTCTTCTCTTTATTCATTGCTCTGTAATTCCATGTTCCAAGTCCAAATTTGGTACATATGATATTCAAGATACAATAACAACTAGTTCTTTGTTATCTCTTAAACAATCATGCAAGATTACAGTAATGGTATCTTTGATAGTGCTTATATAAAGATTCCTCAAAGCAGTATAGCAAGGGCTTCAGGACTTCAACATAAGCAGATGGGATAGTTGGGTTTTAAGACATGTAATGGTTCAATTACACAGCTTGCAGAGGCTCAGCTCTGGCATATTGTTTGCAACCTTGGACAGAAACCGTTGGCGGGAGTGTGTGTGTCACAAGATTTATCTGGGGATTAGGAGTCCTATTAGAAAAGACTTCAAATGCTGAATATGCTCTCACTACTTCTTTTCAAGGATGAAAAAGGATTGGATTACAGTGTATAAATGTTTAAAGGGGTCACACATGAGGACCCTTAGAAAAACCTATTTTGATTCCAGGGGATTATTAAAGCAAGAAGTCACTGCTCTGAAACTAGTAAACAATCCTTCAGAATAAGCAGTATACTGGATTGATAGGCATATGAAAAGAAAAAAAACCAACCAAACTAGAGTGAGCTTCCAAGAAATCTACAGTTATTGATTACAATTGTAATTGTATTGACTTTGTAAGGAATTGTAAAAATTTTAGCTGATGTTTTAAAATTTACTGCTAACTGATGAACACTGGGGTAAAACCTAGTGAATAGATTATGTCACTTGTATTTTCCTTAGTGGTCTGAATATCTTGCATCTGCCCTTGAAACTTTAATAGCTGACAAAATCCTGAATAAGACTTATTATGGTCTAGCAGGGTAGCAGAAACAAATAGGAGAACTACTTTGAGATATCCAACGTGATGAAAGAAACTTCTTCACAGTAGTGACAAGAATCTGCACCTCATCACAAGATCAAAGAAAGTGCCTAGATACATTTATGAATATATGTTGTTGACCTTCAAACAGATCTTTTTTCGCTACTAGAATTAAGAATGGCTGTCTCTTTTGCTTCTATTTATTCAGTAACAAAGTCACACAGTCTGATTATATTTGTGCAAATTTAAAAAAAAAAAAAAAGAAAGTTGAGATAATGTTAACTTTTTTTCCTCTGGAAAATCTGTCTAGATGCTTGTGAAAAATTCAATATTTGTTCAGAATTTGTTTTGATATTTGTTTAGAATTTTCTGGGCTTGGTATCTGGGCTGCAGATAGAGGGCAGAGCTTAGAACAGTGTGAGCATGGTTAGGTTGCCATTCTATACCACTGACTTCATTGCTGGGGGCCATGGTTCAGGGAAAAGAAAAGGGTGAGTACACACTGGAAGAGCAGCAGTTTCTTCCCTCCCTCCCTCTGGGCAGTTTCCAGCTGTGGTAGTGCTGCAGACTCTCAGGATCAAGGCTATAGCCTCTGTCCCTCTGCCACTGTCGCCAGTCCCTTCCTGTTCCTCCAAGACATGTCTCTGAAAGTGGCAACCATGGATGAGAACACAGCTACTTCTCTTTTGTATACTTTTGTTGTTAGTATTGTTACTGTGTGGTTTTTATTTCACTGCTCTTTGCTTTCGGTAAATTGTTATCTCAACCCATAGTATCTGTCTTCTCAGTGAAGCTGAGCAATGGGTGAGAGGCAACAGACAGGAACTTATGTACAGGAGGTTTCACCTGAATATGAAAAATAACTTTATTGTGCAGGTGACTGAGCCCTTGAAGTGGTTTCCCAGAGAGGTTATGTAAGTCTTGTTCTTTGGAGGCATTAAAAAAACATCTGGACAAAAATTGAGTCACATGCTTTAGGGACCCTGCCTGAGCAGGGAGGCTGGACTCGATGACCTCCAGTGATTCCTTTCAACCTTACACATTCCGTGATTCTGTGATTCTTGGTGAAAGTATCCTCACCAAGTTTGCTGATGACACTGAAGTCACCACCTGATGATGAGAACATGTCAGAAAGGGAGAGCCATCTTAAAGAGAGACCTGGATAGACGGGAAGAGTGGGCAGTCAGTATGGGTTAGGAACATACCTGTGTGGGTGGGGAACAGCTGCGGCAAAGTGACCTGTGAGACCTGGTAGACAACAACAAGATGAACATGATTCAGCAGTGCACCACTGCAGACACAAAGGCAAATTGGATCTTGGCTTCCATTCACAGGGGCATTTCTAGCAGAGAGAGGGACATGAATAGCCGCTCTAGTCAGGACTGGTAAGGCAGCACTTGTAGTACTGTGTCCAGTTTTGGTCTCCACAATTCAAAGAATTCATCATCTTCCTTTCATGTTCTAAATGTTTCTTACAATTACAAAAGTTGTTTTCAGAAGGACCATAATATTCACATTAGAATGGAGCATCTGCTGTAGCTGATGAACAAGACACCAAGTTCAGCTGGTACAACAACCTTTTGAAATCTTCATAGTTTACTAAAATAATCTGCAATTCTTTTTGGCCATAGTAAAATTGAAACTGTGTTATGCACTAGTGATAGGATATTTTTGATCACAACTAATGGTTTGCTGGGAATAAAAAAAAAATCCATCATATCACATAATAATTATCCTCATACAAGGGAAAGAAATATACATACTGAACCCTTCAAGCAGCTAGAAAAAACAGTAAATAATTACTTTTTTGTAAGTACTGCTGAGATAACCTCAGCCTCAATTTTTAAAAACCAAAATGTTCAGAAAATAAAGAAAATTCAAAACCAATAATTTAAAAGAAATATTTTAGATAAAAGTCTATATAATATTTACTATATAACATTTTAAATTTATGTTACTTCTGCAAAATCATATTAACTTATTCAACACATTGTCTTTATATATATGTATATATGTATATATATATGTATATATATGTATATATATATCTGTATGTATGTAGATATGGAAAAACTTTTTATTATACTGCAATATATTAATTTCATCTCGATGGAGACATTTGGTTTGGTAAAAAGTTATCATTTTTTTGTTGTTTTCAATTCTCCAATGAAAAATCCATTATTCAACCAGCTCTTCTACAAGACAGGAAATCAACAGGCAACCAAAGAATGTTTGTTGATTTTGAGATTACATTTTTTTTGGCTAAGACCTCCTAAATATTTGATAACTGAAAGATTAAATATCCCTTTTTTGTGATGATGAGCTGAGGCAGAGTTCTTTCTTCTGCCAGAAGACATTTCAGTTCCAGTAAAGGACTTAATCCATTCCAATTCTGAAAGGGATTACTTTTCAACTCTTCTTTTGGTTTTGACAGTAACACCATTTTAATGGAAAACTCAAAATTGGAAATTTTAACCCAAAACTTTTTCCTTAGGTGTTTGCTGTTTTCTATATAGAGTTTTAATTTATTCTGATAATTTTCACTTGGGAGGAAAAAACCGCAGATTTCCCTGAGGTTTATACTCTGCCCACCTCACATTGCTGAATCCATTTGATCACAAGTAAAACAGCCAGTATAGCATTGCCCCATGGCATTCAGCTCTAGCATATATTAAAGAATGTAGAATTCTTTTATGGCTGCTTAAAGCCAGTGTTTGCTCTTTATTAGATAGATCAAGGCCTCTCAGATCTATTCCTTTTCTTACTTCTGCTGACCTGTATTGAAATTTTATATTTTCCATCTTTCACAAAGGAGGCCATAGCAATCTACTCATCTGTTGGTCAGGAACTTCTTCCAAGAGCTTTAAAGAGGATAGGACCAGGCAAGGAATAGCTACAGTTGAGATGTTTATATTTTTATAATAGTTATACATATATGTATGTGAATGAGTATGCAGACACATGTTCACATTTATGTGTATACATATATATGAGTGTACATATGTATGCATACACACACACAGAGATTATTTGCAAGAATGATTCTACTTGACCTAAAAGATTACAGATTTGTGGAAGATGGTTTCTCACACTGAAAGTAATTTTGAAAGTAACAAGTTTTTAAAAAGTCTATGGTGCTTTCAAATCATTTAATTAAAAATTGTAAAGAATTGTCTCAGTCCAGTCTGCAGGTGTACAGAAGTAGGATATATGCAGTTTTTCCTAAAGCATAACAAGAATCATATTCATCAATTTCTCTTGTGAAATCTTTGCTTAGAATCTCAGGTACTCTGAGTGGTGGTAGAGTATTTTTGGTGAAAATATTTCAGGGAGCCAGAAGGATCATCTTTCATTGCCACAATTTTTAGATTTTACAAGATTTCATTTGAACCTTCTAAGACTGAAAGTGAACTTAAATAGCCTAGTTAGTAAAAGGTAATTCAGAGGGTTTTCTTCAAACAGAAAAACAAAACTAATGTTTCTACACCTTCATCTTTCTTTGCTTTAATCAAAATACAACTTAGATTGTGCTCTCTTAAGGTTTCTTTCTCAGAAAATAATTCCTTTCCAGTCTCAAATTGCAGCAGGTGCAGAGCTTCATGTTTTCCCTCACAAATAACTTAGTTTTTCTATTTTGTATGTTACCTCAAAACTATTCCAGATTTCTATTGTAAATAATCTTTTTATATGCAGACATAGGAGACTATCAAGAAAGTTGGGGTATTTTTTCTGTCTTCAGGAATGATTTCATTTACTGTCTGTACGGCACAAGTCCAGTGAAAATCATGAACCATCTTCATTTTCTGCTGAATTAAGAAGGTCTCAGTGTTGCAACATTTGCCTATTCTATTTCCAATGTACTGACATTTCAGAGGTGTTAAATGTGGAAATTCCATTGCTCTTGGTACTGATGCTCTGCATTCAACAAACTAAAAACATTCTTATTTGATCTCAATAAGGTCTTCCTTGTGGAAATCCTAAATTTATTGTACATAAGTAATTTTAGGAATTATTTAGTGCACAATCTTTGGAAGTGTGCAAATATTAATTTTTAATGTGGTTTTTAAATTAAGTTAAAAATGTATTTTGGAAGCACACAACAAAGCTCTCACTGGCATTCAGAAAAATCAATACAGTAAATATTGCGACAATGTAGATGCATGCAACATATAAAGGTTTAATTATTAAGACTAATTCATCAGCCAGTATGCTGTGGGAATATATTTTATACGTTCAGCAAATACAGAGGATAAACAATTCCCTATGAATCAAATCCTGCAATTCAGTTCTCTAGAGGACAACCAAAGAGAGCAGGAAAATAATGAATAAGTAGATCCATGATGTCACAGGGTCACATCTGATGTATGAGTTACTACAGTGGGATAATTATGTTTTCAAACCCAGAATTTAAGAGCTGACTTCTCTTTAGAAACATTCACAAAATGAACAAAAATTCACCGTTGATAAAATCCCAAATTTCTATGACAACCGAGGGACCTTTGCAAGAGAGGCCTCATGATTTTGTTCCTGACATGGGAACACAAGTAGCAAAGTATGATAATGTGACATTATCATTTGGAATCTTCCAGTCTTACATGGCTTCCAACCAAAAGGAAGAAAACACAGTTGCTTAGTGGCCTGCCTGTTTCAGTTTCATATTGCTGTTTAAAAAAAAAAAAAAATCTGTGCTGAAGTTTAAAAATTTTTTACCTTCTTAAAGGTCCTATTTAATCCTAGATTCCTGAAATTTAAAGCCATATTGCATAATAGTTCTGAAGAATCAATACAATGAGAAATATCATAAAATTTATGCTAAAGCACTTGTACTTGCCTATTTTTCTCTAATACGTGGATTTTTTGTGATTGAAAAATTGCAAGATTTTCCCTATTTTATATTCTAGAATGTTTTTTGGCAATTTCCTCATAGCACCCTGTACACTTTTTAGGCTTAGCCTTTGCCATCCATTTCAATATACAGAAGAATTTGAAAGCCTGCAGCATTCCTTCAATTTCTTCTTACTAGATTTTGGAATTGTATGGGTGACACCTTAAGTCCTTCAATGCTGGACTTCATATGCAATGTTCAAAGCTGATTATAGAGTTGTCTTGTCTACCTGAACTCCTTTTCATGTTTGCAGTCTTCATTAACCACTTGTTCAAAGCTCTAAATTATCAGAAAATTCAACAAGTCGTTAACTGCCAAGAAATTTATGTATAACTAGAGGGTTTAAGCAGTGATTTTCTACTATGCGTTTAGTGTATCCTTTCCATCTATGTACCACTCCCTGATCTGATGGTAGGACATGAGCAGTACAGCTTCCCATTGATATCAAAAACATTTTTAGACTATATTTTTCAAAATAATATTAAGGTTTTCATCCTTTCATCTCTTTTACTATGATTACCAAAGGAAAATAAAAAGTATCCCTATAATTTACCAAAGGACTAAGAAAATCCCAGTAAATGCATTCAGCTACCATTGTCATAATTTCTTAAGTATTTCAAAGAGGTAAAGAGGTTAGTTAGGCAATATGTTCCTTTTCTGTATTCATTTGGGAAATCTGTTATCTCATTACGGCACAGGTGTTCTTTTTATGCTACTGCTCAATATAATCTATTATTTTGCTTACTCTAGAGAAAAAAATGCCCTAGTTAAAAATTGGTGGATGTTAACGTTTGAAAAATGAAAAATGTAAGCTCTAGTAAATAAATTACTTTCTGTAAAACCCTCAGTAAATTTTTCCCTGGCTTGCAATGATATGATCCTATATCACCCTACATAAGATGATTTCTTTTCAGCCCTCTAAAAAGATAGCAGGAGGACTAGTGAAATGGTGAGTAAGAGAAAATCAATGCCACTGAAGTCAAGTGGCCCACACTGGACAAAAAGCTACTTTTAGACATTCATATTTAGTTTTAAATTTCTGTCTTGTGTTCCTTAGTGTATAAAAATAAGAGGATGATTTGTGGGCAAAATTCTGAATCTGCTTCCATTCCTTTAAATCCTATGTGATTCTACTCATGTAAATGTAAAGGTTTAAGTTTCAGGTTGGAGTTATTGAGCACAAAAACTGGAAGGAGAACAGAATCTGCATTGCGAAGGTGTCCACAACTTCCCCTTTAAAGACTCACTCTTTATAGAAATTTTTATCCCAAGGAATTTCACCATGAAGTTAAGAGGTCTTTTTGAGTTGCACAAGGATCATATTAAGAATTGAACATTAAAGCAGTGACTTTAATTCACATCATTTTGGCAACAAAAATGTGATGTGGATTAACTCACTTTTTGAAACAACAGAGAAAAAACTTTTATACAGAGCAGGAAGTGAGTTGAACCTGCAATTACCTTCCCACGCTGATGAACAAATATGTGATTAAATCATTGCTGTCATAGAAGTTGAATAATCCCTGAGAAACTGATTCAGCCATACCTAAATCTCTCTTGAGCTTAGGGTGGTCCTCACTCCCTCTGTTTTGATATGATTTTAAATTTCTTATTATTTGCAACAGAGTTACTGACTGGTTACATATTCCAGTCCATTTTGCACTAATGGTATCTCTGTTTTAAAGGTCTTTGGATATTCCACAGATGATAACATATTGCAGAAATCATTACACGATGGCTGTACCAGAACTGTCATTCTGTCATTGTCTGCTGTCTATGTCTCCAGTCATACAAATGCATATCTTTTGGACCAGCAAAGCACACTTATAATGTATGCTCTGTGTTATCAACCATAAGTAGACCACTCAAAGGTATCTGTGGCTACTAAATTAGAGCTAAAGAATAAGTAGGAAGTCAATAATAAATCAATATTTTGCTGAATTGCTGTTTTTGAAAACAAGTATTTGCAGCTCTGAAACTTGAAAGATGAAAGTCAGTGAGGTGAAGTTTCCAGTTAAAAAAAAATAAATAAAAAAAAATCAGGGCATTTTTCTTGTGGGAAAAGTAGTGAAAAAAGTATTAATATGACTTACAGAGGGGTCAGAGAAAAATATGAAAGTCAGTAATATACAACTTTATCTTTTCTCAGGTTTTCTAGGAAAGTGGAAAAAGACCTTTGTTTAATTACCCTAAGGATATTGTTGTCACCCTGACACAAATTTTTAAATAGAAATACTTCACAGAAGACCAAATACTATGTTTTGCATATCAGGATTCAACTCCAATATTCCCTCAAAAGCTAATTTTGAAGTTACAGACCATGCAACCTTTTTATTACTGCTTCACTAATATTTAATAAATACTTAGAAAGCAAGTTGCCTCAGCTTGCAGTGTAACAAAATAAATTTTGATGTATTAAACACTTCATAGTCCCATAGCAAGATCACACACACAGAGATGAAACGTTCTTAGTTTGACTGTGTTTGGAACAACAGGAATATCCCAGTCTAGTAGAATAATACAAAATAAACAAAGAAGATGGTTCCAACGTCAGCTTCCTGACTTTTGACTTCATTGACTTCATTGACTTTTGACTTCATTTTCAAACTTTACAGGTTGCTGTAGCAACCTGCAGCAACTAGCTACAGTTTGACTCCATCCATTCTAGATTTCATATTTGCAATAATGGTACTCTAAGTGAATTTGTAAACTTTATTTTAAACAAAATAGGTTTTGTTAAAAATTAACACTTATAGTACCTCGAGGTACTCTTGATTCTTGTCATTTGATTAGGGGATTGGTTCCAGCTCTAGTAGCACAAGCTCTTTTCAGCATAAGTGCATTCTTGTGTTGGCTGAAATGCAGTTGTTTGTGGTTTTTGCTTTGTTCTGTTTGTGCTGGTCCTATAATCATTTTATACCACTGTAAAGACTCAAGTATAGGCCCAAAGAGGCTTGTTGCTACCACTCTTTTCATACTTTTAGAGAAATCTCATGTTTGCTACGCTTTCTTCAGAGTTTATATTATTCTGAGCTCTACTCTATGTTCATAAAACACTTTTATTTAAGAGCATTCTGCTTTACAAACTTTGTAGTTCTTGTATAGCCAAATGGTTGTTGAAGATGGGCTCTTTGGAGCTGGTGGAAAGACTCCAGCACCATATAAAGGAAAGGGCATTACATCTGTGAGCACTTGTGCCTTTTCTGTAGTGGTGAAGGGCTAAAGAGTTCAGCAGTAAGAGAAGTCTATGTGTGGTTGAAAAGACAAGCAACTAAACTGAGCATTGCTGCTGTTCCCTAAAGAGCACCCTACCCTCATCCGATCCTGCAACACTGCTGTCAGTGGTGAGGTGCCTTGGCACAGGAAATGTGTTTTCAAAGCTGGGAATTAAAGTTATATTTAGGATATATTTGCTTTAGAGAGATCAGACTTCAAGTTGTAACTTCTACTCCCAATGACTTAGTTCTGAAATAACTCATTTTCTTTATAGTTTCCAGTACTTTCTCTCATTGTCTTTCATCTAGACATTTCGTACTCCCAGAGCCCTCACTGAGACACAAATGTTTATTTCCTATAGTACCACTGCTGCCAGCATGAGGAAAAGCAGTTGTGTGGATAATAAGGATCTATCTTTAGGAAGAAAAAATATTTATATTTCAAATAAATTTTTGATTCGTAGCTTTAGTTATTCAAACTGCTCCTTTTGTGGATTTGCTGATGTGTGGTGACAATTCTTACTGTTAAGTGTAGCAAAGCAAATATATCTGGGCTCCAAGGAGCACCAGGGAGCTCATTTTTATTGACTAGAGTAACTAGATGGGTAGTATTATTTTTTGGCTGTACCTTCTAAACAATTGTCATAGATAGCAATTCATTCTCACTTTCTTGAACTGCCCTTGCATGCTAGGTGGTCTGAATCATATAAATATTATAAATTCCATAGTAGCCACTCATTTGAAAATGAACAATACATTTCTCTCTGAAAGAGCATTGTATTTAAAATTCTCTATTTGCAAGTGTATTTTCAACATCTTTAAATGAATTTCATGCATACATAAAACACACAACATATAAATCAGGTTTGTGTCGTAGTAACAATGGAATAGTGTGCAAGTCTGTAATATTTATTATATACAGTTATTTATAGACATGCTTCTCTGACATTGCCAAGAATTAATGCTTCTACCCACTACCTTAGTACAAGAGGGGAGAATAGAGAAGGTAATCTGTTTTCAGAAGAGACCTCAACATACTGAGATTTTTGTAGGTTTTCTGCTAAGAATCTGAGAACAACTTCCATTAATATAAAAAAAATATTTAAAATAAAGGTATTGAATACTTACAGAGGTGGGGGGGGGGTTGTAAATCTGTAAATGTGAATACCATATATGCTTTGTTTTAATTTGTGGTAATTTTTTTTTTTTAGTAACATATTTTCTTTTTTATTTTTGCATCAGGGAGGGTATTTCATGCTTCAAAAGCCTAAGAGTATAACAGCTGACTTTCTTACCCTGTAGTCCTGTTACAGGTCATGTTACTTAAATGAGCTATTCATAACCTATTGCTGTTTGAAAGATAAGAATTAATATGCCATTACTTTAATGCCAGCTCTTCCATGGGAGACGTTCTAAATTTATTTGGGGTTTTTCCTCAAAAATTTTTTTTTCATTGTGTCCTAGGGTGACTATGATGCCTGTATCCCCACATCGTCTGTTCTGTGTTCTGTACCATTAAGACTGGTTCTGAGAGTGAGCAGGGAAAGAAGAAGTGTGCAGTTTGTTTTGAGAGACAAACTCACTCCTCTGAATCTGCTCTCGTCCTTGGGACTGTGTGGGTTTTTTTTTTCCTTCGTCAGATGCACGGAGGGCCGCCAGAGAGAGTTTTTTTTTCCCTTTGTTAGTCTACCTAGCTGAGGCAAAGAAGCTTTCCTGGACTGTTTTTTTTTATTATTATTATTTTTTTCTCTTTGGGACAGTTTAAATCTGCTCTGGACTGAAAAAACCCAGAGGAGCACCAGGATCTTGCACCCGTGGCCCACCGGGCCGGGACTCGGCATCTTCCAGCACTGAAGGGACTGATAAACAGACTCCTGGCACGGACTCTCAGTTTTGCCATCTCTCTTCGGAGCAGCGAGAGGTTTTATTGTTTCATATTATTATTATTGTTATTATTATTATTATTATTCATTCTTTATGCTTGTGGGCATTTTGTTTGTTAAATAAATAGGTTTTTTTCCACTCTTTTCTGAGGGAGTTCTTTCCTCGGACCGGCGGGGGGGAGGGGCTGTTTGGATTTGCTTTTCAGAGGAACCCCATTTGGAGATTTCCTCCCAAATTTGCCCTAAACCAGGACACATTGGCTCAGTATCATTATTACTGATACTGAATAAAATAAATAAATAAATTTTAAAAAATATTTTAATATTTTATTTTTATTATTAAAAATTTGCAAAGTCTAAAAAAGTGAACAGAATTTCAGACTTTTGGAGTTAAGTATTAGCTATGCAGCAATGCCTGTGGATTATTTGGAAAGGAGGATTTTATTTTTAATTGTTTTTCCAACAAATATTTAAAACTGTTTTTCCAACAAGTGGTTCTCTTTGGCACAACTTTCCAATTTCAATTTTCTTTCAAATATGTTTTATTGCACATTTTAAATTGATTACACTAATAACAGTATTTTTTTTTATATAAACTCTAAACTCAATATAAAACATGAAAAAACCAGAAATTTATCCTGAATAGAAAGCGGTTCACTTTCTTATGAACAGGTTTAAATGTACATAAATGTCATTTTTTGTTAATATGTGTTTCATTGACTGATTGATACTGGAAATAAATGTGATATTTTCAGTGTTACATTTGAGTGCTCTAATCTCCACTAAATCATTTTCCCCAGGTGTCACCTCCAAGACAATGATTAATGATATACTAATAAAGTTCACTTTGGCAGTCTGAAACTAAAATGTCATTTCTATTGGGCATGAATAATTTTCAGCTAAGAAGAGCCTTGAATCAGAACCATGATGTTCTTTGTTCAAGAACTTTATTTTTAAAATACTTTAATACAGCTGAAAGTAGGAAAAAAAAGTGGATGCAAGTTATCTAAATGATGAAGTGATGTTTTTGTTGGCTGATTCTTTTAGTCTTGGCACTGTGCTGTTTGAAATAAATGAAGCATTATCAATCACTGGGTATAATCAGGTTTACAAATCACTCTACAGTGCCATTAGCCATTCGCAAATGAGAACTCTAATCCCTGTCCTCATACTAATACATATATTCTTGTCTAGATGGTGTGTCTTGCATGAAAATGGAAACTAAGCCTCAGACTAATATTACTCCTTAACTGTTAAGCATTAACAGCTGCTCAGAATGAATGGCAATCTGTAGCCCAAAGACCCTAAAATCTTAGAGACAAACAAAGATGTCAGAAGGACTTCTAAACTGAGAAGTTTAGAGAAGAAATGCAGTAAAGAGTTATAAAACTAATATTGGTATAGTTTTCTATATTGCAACTGAAGTGACTTTTAGAAACGATTTAACAGTGAGGGTTTTCCTAACAAACAGCTATTGTGTGTTTACTCTCAAAACGGAAAAAAAGTGGAAAAGGAAAGGTGGGCTATATCCATAATGAGATAATGTGAAAAAATGAAGACAAAAGGAAATTATAGGGAAAAAAATAAGTTGCAAGATGGAAGACCTGTGAATTTGTACAGACTTAGGGAAAGGGAAAGTCTTGAAGAAATTTAAGGAGGGTTTGTTTTGATCACTTCTGTGAGCACTGTGAACATTAAGAGAATGTGAGATTTTCAAAATCACCTATATGTAAGAAAGCAAAAATCACACTGATTTTCATTTGAATTCAAGTTTTTAAATTTGGTATTCGATAACTTTGGAATATATCATAGCAGTGAACCTACATCAGAGTACTATTAAAAGGTATTTATTGGGCATGATGGCACAAAGGCAGAACCTATTCTTCAAACAATTATGTAATTTTGTCTTCAACCTTTATATTATTACTTCTACATACTGAGCTTTCTGGATTTTGTAATTTCTTTCCTTTACTTATATTTTTATGTGCTTAGTGAATTTTCACATAATCAAAGAGTAGTTGATGTTGGAAGGGCACTCTGGAGATCATCTGGTCAAGCCTCTGTTCAATCAGGGCCACCTGGAGTAGATTATCAAGGACCATGTCCAGATGGCTTTTGGCTATATCCAAGGATGAAGATTTCATAGCCTCCCTGGGCAACCCTCTGCCAGTGTTCAATCGATCTCACAGGAAATCTTTCAAGTTTCAGTGTGTGACCATTACCTCTTTTCCTGTGTCTGGACACCACTGAAAAGAGCCTGGTTCTACCCACTATGGCCCTTTACTCCAAGTATTTATAAGACACCTCCTGAGACTTTACATCTCCAGGCTGAAGAGTCGCAGCTCTCTCAGACTTCCTCATTGGAGAGATGCTTCAGTTATTTCATGATCCTGTTGGCCTTTTGCTGGACTGTCTCTGGTATGTCCCTGTCTCTCTTGTAGTGAGGAGCCGAAACCCGACCCAGCATTCCAGGTGTGGCTTCACCTGTGCTGAAGAGAGTGGCAGGATCATTTCCTTCAACCTGCTGGCACTTCATTGTCTAATATGGCTTTGGACATGACTTTCCTTCTTTGCCACAAGAGCTCATGGTTGGCTCATGCTAAACTAGCTGTCCACCAGGATTCCCAGGTCCTTTTCTGAAAAACTGCTTTCCAGACAGGCACTGGTACCTGGGACTCTTCCTCTCCATGCGAATGATTTTGCAGTTCTCCTTTCCTTTTCTTCCTGGGCATGATATCACACTATATTAGATAGTAGGACATGGAACTAATAACACCAAATTTGTGGGTTTGATCCCCGTACAGGCCATTCACTTAAGATTCGGACTTGGTGATCCCTGTGGGTTTCTTCCAATTCAGAATATTCTGTGATTCTGTGGTTCTTTTTGATGCCTTAAATTTTAGTTCTCATGTTTGCAGATTCTGTGCTGCCTAGGGATGTAGTTCTGAGCCTCATATTAAGTGGCAGTAAGCTCTCTTCACAGAGTAGGTAGACAAAACAAATCCTTTTCCTGCGGAGAACCAAGGACACCTTTCAGGCCTAAAAGCATAAACAATGGTGGACTGAAAGGAGGAACAAGAAGGATGAGACCTCACAATCTGAAGCTGTAATTGGACAATTAAACTCCAATATGCAAGTGGACCAAAACTTATAAAAATGTGAGACCTTGTGACCAGGATGCCATTTTTTTTGTGACTATTCTTGGTCCAGCTGGGGCACAGCCTTTGTCAGGCTCCTCTCCTGCCCAGGCTGGATCTTGGAGGCCTTTCAATAAATACCTACTTTATTCTCTAGCTCTGACCAGTCTCTGTTTCAGGTCAGCCTTCCAAGGCATCATTTTGGTCAGTTAATGTCAGCTGTTTGTGTCACCTCCCAGTGTCTGGCCTACCTGCCAGGAAGAAAAAAGTGAAGTGAGAAAAAGGTTACAAAAAGGGGAAATAAAATATCTTTATGATGTGTAAGCACTGCTCAGCAACAACTGAACAGCTGAAAGACTGGTGTGTTTCAATGCTGTTTTAGTCACTAATAATGAATTTGATTTTGACAATTTTTTCACACTTGGATTTCCAGTCATAGGCACTATAAAGCTGACAAGATCAAAGAAAGCAAGGTACAGCAAAAACCTTTCCTGTTTAAGTGCACACTCTAGGGACTGAGATGAGCTCCTTAACCTCACAGGAGAATTAGGGCAAGAAAAAAATGTATGTAATCAGCCTTGCATACTCTGAAGATGGAAAACAGAACAACCTTTTTAGCTGCATGAAGACTGATAAATTCCCAGAACAACCTTATGAAGAGAAGATTGAGAAAAAACACAACTAGTTTTAAAAGGGGTTTTATCCATTTTTAAAATGGTTTCTTCCTGTATTTTTGATTTCTTCTCCATCATTCTGATTTTCTGTTACAGTAGAGGACTAAGAGTTTATGATCCAGGGTTCCTTCCCAGGACCCAGTAACACAAACCTCTGAAGATAAGGGTTATATTTCCCAAAATAATTTTTTGTCATCCTCCTTTGAGAGCTCTATTTCCACATACTAAGAATCAAGTCATAAGACTTGTTTACAATATTTTATTGTACAATGCTGAACACTTAAACAAGATTACTCCATGGACTACTCTCAGTAGTGATAATAAGTATACAAGTAGGTCATGTAGGATTAAGATTCAAATGTTGACAGCCATAAGAGAATGATTTTTAAATGCAAAATGTTCAAGAAAGTTATAAAGTGAAGAAGAGGGTCAAATCATCATCTAAATAATTCATAACTGTCTGATTCTATTAAGACAGACTGGTTTTGAAGACAGAGTACATGATAAAATCCATGTTTTCAAGCACTAAAAAGATTCATATAAACATTACAGAATCTCTGTAAAACAGCTATTTTCACAACAATATTTCCGGCATACATCAGTATATTTCTAAATGACTTTGAGTGACCTGATGGGCTTTGGCCAGGAGAGCTTTCCATTTCCCAAGAGTGTAATAAACTTTATTCCCCTCCTCATTTTCAAGTTATCTTCTATTATACTATTATAAGTGTAAGAAGTGGTAAGTTCACCCCAGTTGGAATGCTGCTTCTGCTGACCCAGACAAGGCACACCTTGTCATTATTTGAAATAAGATGAAATGTCATTTAAACATTTAAGAAAGATGTATTGCATATCACTTTTTCCTTCTCTTTTTAAGTTTCACAGTTTCTGGTTGGTTTCTTTTTTTACATAACATGCATATATCAAACTTCAAGATCCTGTCAAAGCAAGCATTGTTGTCTGTGTCTGATGTAAAGTGCTTGAGATTCCCTTTTATGACAACTGTATGTAAAATGTAACCTATTACTAGCCATTAGAAGGGAAGTTATGAACCAGGCTTCTAAATCAAGAACATTCGGAATTAAAATAACACTCACTGTGTGGACTTTTCTCTATGACACATTATATTCTGGTAATTACTTTTGTAGCACCATATATAAAGATGGTCCTTCATAAGCAAATGAAATAGCAAAAGAGTAAATAATATTTGCCAAAAATATTACATGTAGTCTTAGTTCTTAACTGAAATCATGAGAAAAGCTAGGACAATCTACAAGATAATGTACCTTCACAATATTGAAAAGATTGACTTTGAAATAACAACAACAGCAATAAAAAAAGACATTTGTGTATTAAAATAGTTAATAAATAAAAGAGTGAAACAAAGGTCTCTGTACTGCAGTCAGATAAAGACAAGATAATCTATACTGCTTTATTGTAAAGCTATGAAAATGTGATTTTCCAATGGATTTTTTTGGGATATTTTTCCATTCATCTTTCATTTTGAGAGGGATTCTATGTATTTTTTGCAATTCTTTCCCATTTAATTAAAATTTTATAGAAAGAAAAAAAGTCTTGAGAGACATCTTCACACTAATCACTAAAAATTTAATTTTGGTTTTGAAAAGTATTGATCAGGACAGAGAAATAAGAATTGTGTTAAGAAAGAATGAGCCATCATAAAGAAATTCTAATAATGACCAAGGATTTGTGTTGTTGAAATAGCATAGGTATTCACTGAATTAATAAAATTTAATTGAAAACACATAACTCTGGTTCAATATAACATGCATCACTTTTGGTGGTATAAGCAGAACAGTTTCTTCCTAACACTCAGGAGACAAGGATTCAGGATTGAAGAAGCTTTTGTGGGTTCTAACTGCAAGAATGAGGTCTGTGAATAAACTGCCCTGATTTCCACAAACAAAACCTTGGAGTGGCTATGCAGTATATGTTTTTAATCTGGGGTGTTTTCCCAAAAGTTAATCTATGCAACAGCTTCTGTAAAACCTACAGGCCGTTCTTGAATTCATAGACCTATTGAAGGTTTTAGGCTGGAAGTCAGCTCTGGAGATCATTTAATTCATGCTCTTGCTCAAAGACATGTAAGGTTTGAGCGTGTTGTGCAGAACATTTGCAGTCAATTTCTGTACATCTCCATGGATGGG
Source organism: Trochalopteron elliotii (assembly GCA_024734555.1). Lineage (NCBI taxonomy): Eukaryota > Metazoa > Chordata > Aves > Passeriformes > Leiothrichidae > Trochalopteron > Trochalopteron elliotii. The sequence continues at coordinate 5,156,097 of JANPWX010000022.1, forward strand.
AATCTTCTTGGGCATCTGACTCTATGCATAACCACTCTTCTGTGGAAAACTCATCTCCTTCAGTCTCATGGAAATCTTCTTTGCTTAGCTTGTAATCACCTCTTCACCCTGCACCTCTGAGGATGGTCCATTCCTGCAACCAAAAACAGGTAGTTGAAGACAGTAGTTATATTCTTCTTTAACCAGGTCTCCAACATCTACTACTCAATGCTCTCCAGGCCAGACTGGTCCTTTGCCAATTGAGGAGCCCAGAACTGTATACAGTACTTCAGCCTCAGCATCATAAGAGTGAAACAGAGAGGAATAATCACTTTCCGGGGCCTGTGAGCTGTCTTCTTGATAAGGCCACCCAGGATGTTCTTCCTACCAAAATTCTTTGCAAATATTTTCAAAATTGTTTGACCCTGTGGACACCATAAGAATTCAGACCCTTTGGATTGCTGAGCCTCTGGGTATGCTTGATTTTCTAAAAAGATTTAGCTCTAGGCATTCCATATATATGAGAAAAATTAAACCTACATGAGAGAAGATAGCAAAACTTGCAGGAACCATTCATAATCAAGCCAACTGGATACAATTACTATTTAATTGTGTGTTAAACTATGCTTTCAAAGATCAAACTTTCAAATAAAGTCAAAGCCCATGTTTTAAAGACAGAAGGAAACCAGAAGAAACTTTAGCTTAGTAAAATGAGAAATGTGTAAAATCTAACCAGTATGGGAGACTACTAAATTGTTTTGTTTGATAGCCTGTAGACATTTATCATTGTGAAAGTCTATCTGATAGGAAATCTGAATTGTTTTGGCATGGGTTTGGAATATTTTCCCCCTGTACTTGTCTGACATATTGCAAGTGCAGAAGATTTTAAACAGTGAGAAGAGGTTTTGTTTGAAAAAAATTCTCTGTCACATTTGGTGAAATCAGAATCACATCCTTTCAACTTTATTTCCTTCTTTCTTGCATGGATCAATTATTTATTGGATAGCCCAAATACTCCTATCATTAATTCTATTATAATATGTGAAATAGGATATTTTCTTTATTTAGCTATTTTCTACCAAATGGATGATTAGGTACAGTATCTGATGTCATTTGGGAAACTTATGAAAATTTTCATTCTGAATACAAATCTGCATACAGCTGACAAAATAAATAAACATAAAAGTAGTACAATGGAAAAATGTGGTATTTTTTTGTGTTTTGTAAAAGTCATTACTTTACTTCATGATTATTTGAAGCAGTAAACAAAGATGGTAAGTACCCGCACAAGAAATAGTGGAAAATAATGTGTATCCCTAAAAATGTCTAGTTATGTAGCAGTCAGACACAACCCTCAAATCTTTCCACAAACAGGTGGAAAGTGACTCCTTTTATCCACATGCCTAGTCACACTGAGATGAATTCACTGATAGCAAAAAGATGAACCTTCCTAAATACATATGATAGTTGGAAAAAAAACAAACAAACAAATTGAGAGGCATTAAATTTGAGAGACAACTTGGGTTTCACTTTTTGTCTAAGCAAATTATTAACATATGCAAGTCATTTATCTTTTCAACATGGAAAACTTCATCTTGTGACTGAAAATACTAAAAGTGAAGTCAAAAATCCTGAAATTAGCAGTAACATCCAGTAATACCTTCCTATGTTCCACCTGTTGCTGGTAGAAAAAACACATTTAATGGAAAATTTAATCTTGTCTTATTCCTTATTTTTCAAAGTGATTAACGTTGTTGTTATGATATAATTGGAAGGTGTGGAATAGTCAAATAGTGGCATTTAATGATATATGTTTAATGATACAGAAAACAAAACCTAACTTTATATATATATATATATGTACAAGTATATGTGAAAGGCTCTTTGTCATTGGGAAAATATAGACAAATAACTAGTAGATATAACTCAGGGAACAATCATGAAGTCAGAAATGGACTAGATGAAATAACAGGCCTTTCATGTCAAGTCTTTTTAGGATCAGAAAAACAGTGGGAATAAGATGGCTACTATTCTGGAGAATATTTCTTATTTATGTCTGAAAATATTCAGCTTTACTTAAAAATAAACAAATGCACAAGCAAAACAAAGAAAAACCCAGAAATTATTGCAGAATGCCAAGAAACAGCATTATCTCAACAAAACACAGGCACCCTAAATTCTAATTGATTAATTAAGAAACTCTTGGGAATTAGGGATCAATGTTAGCAAAACTTCTTTAAGGATAAATTTATTTTCATGAATCAAAGAGTTCAGTGAGTATGGCTGTTCGAAAGCAATGGGAAAAATCAATATCAACCCTTCAACACAACCACCCTTCAGAGAAAAACTTCTTTATTATTCACAGAAAAGAGAAAGATAGTCTATCATTAGGCATGGCCTGAAGCTGTGTCGGGGGAGGTTTAGGTTGGGTATTAGAAAAAGGTTCTTAATCCAGAGGGTGTTTGGGCACTGGAACAGGCTCCCTGGGGAAGTGATCACAGCACCAAGCCTGGCAGAGTTCAACAAGGGTTTGGATAATGCTCATAGGCACATGGTGGGACTATTGGGGTGCTCTGTGCAGCACCAGGCGTTGGACTCGATGATCCTTGTGGGTCCCTTCCAGCTCAGGATATTATATAATTTTATGAAAGGTCCATCATTCCGGCTTATACAAAAGCTAAAAATTTCTTTAAAAGAAGGGGATTTAACAAGTTCTCTTGAATGTGCTATAAGTATTAAAAGAAATAGCATTATTTATTGCAATCTAGACCATGTTCTGAATAGCTGTTTTAATATGTTACTACATTTTCTAATGCACATGGAAAACACCAGGCAATAATTTGCTTTTTTTAAAAACTAAAGTAATTTTCAAACTGAAGCTACTGATGTAAAAATGGGCTTATGTCAGAAGACGGAAATTGTAATTTCCTGTAATCTTTGGGTCATTTGGACAATATATAGGTAGCTATTTTCTTACTTGTTTTAATCCTTATGGTATCAAACTTTGAAATAACTTGCTTGCCTAATAGAAAAATGAAAAGTGGTTTTTTAAAATCTCTGACAGTAGCCTATTTTGTAGAACAGAACCTCTCCATTTTTACTTTTTTTTTCAAAATTTGTGCAAAAATACATTCTAATGTAAAGCCAAAATAAATAAAGAGGGCTTTGATGTTAATTAAAGAAATTTTAAATATAGATTCAAAATTCAGTGTAACTGAGTAATATGTGGACTTGTTTCAGAATAAACTTAGCAATAAAATTACACTGCATAAGGTTATTATTAATATAATTTAATTTTTAAATTGTTATATTTCAATGAAAGATAATGCAGGCTACAGTTTCACTTGATATGTAAAAATAAATATTGAAGATTTCAATATCATATTTACATCATTCTATTAGAAATAGTCATGGAAATAAAGAATGTGGTTTCATCTTTATCAACAGGTAAACAATTTCATACTGATTAAGTTGATGAACAGAAATTGTTTATGCAAACCAAATGTCAGTTTAAATCTTATGCATGTCTAAGATCAATTTTAGGTCTCAGAAGACATTTTCTGAAAATACTCTCTATTATTTTGCAGGTTTGAAATAAACTTGATTTTTTTGGAGATTTGGTGGCATTTTATCCTTCATGTAAAATGTGTAAGTGTAATTTATGTGCTAAAAGGCAGGAATACAGATTCAGGAGAGCAAAAACAAACAAAAAGAAAGGAAGATAGAAGAATAAATTGCCATTTCTTGGGGTATTTTTCTATTTCATCAAATCTGGTGTTTCTCTTTTACACATTTAATCAGCATTTCTTTCCCTCAGATCATACAATTGAACTGTTTCTATGTGGAAAGATTCTTACAGTGTTATTACTTTTCCTAATCATTCTAATAAATGTTTTGAAGTGTTGCTTTTAATTATGAAACTCCTTTTTAGACAGAAGTGGCTACTCTGAATTTCATAAATATTCTAATAAATGATCCATACAGATCAATCCTCACTGTCTTAAAAGACAATGAAGGAAGTCCTTGCAAATGAAACAAAATTTTAAATTGATTAACTATCTTACATGAAACATTTACTGTGACTCTTCTTCCCATGGAAAGTATTCTTTATTCAACTTATTTAATTTCCAATAATAAAGTGAGTTAGAAGCTCTTTAATTTAACTTCAGTTCTGATTTTGAATGTCTTTGAACAGGGAGCTAATAGTCTTTATCTAGTCCTCTACAAACCAAACTCAAAAATTGATTTGAAATAATTGAGTTTCCCTAAGCATCTCTCTCTAGATACACCCCAAAGGGAAATATCCTGAAAACTGGAGGTTGAATTCAAGATTACAAAGGAAGGTAAAAGGGTCAATAGCTTTGTGAAGCTTTAGGTTCTTTTCTCCTATTTTGTGGAGTACTTTCCTGCTTCTCTGTTTTTACACAGGACTAATGACAAACACAATTGTATTTTCTTCTAAAAAGAACTTATCTAAGCCTCAGTCTCCCACTCATTATGTCTTAGATACCTGCATAAGTGGCAAAGTCATCTTTTCTGGTTTGCTTTTACAATATTTTGAGATTGTCAGTCATAGATTAAAAATGTCTCATCAATCCTGAACAATATCAATTCTCTGTTACTACTATTATTAATTTTTATTTTTTAATACATACTTATCACCCTTATTTCATAGCGTATTGGGTTTGCTTTTGTGGCAAAAAATGGCCAAAAAATGGCCACGTAGTGGCCAGCTTTTGGTAGCTGGGGGACCACATGGGTGGCTTTTCTGAAAAGCTGCCAGAAACTTTCCCCATGTCTGGCAGAGCCAAGGAGGCTCCAGGACAGACCCACTGCCAGCCAGAAATGACAGTCATAAATTCTATGACTACTGATCATTCCATGAGGATGTTTAGGAAAAAAAAAGTGTGTGGAAATTCACAACCAATATGTGAATAAGGGACTAATTTGGATTCCACCAACCTAGTCACTTAATATATAAGAGAGAATTTTCAAAATTTGCTTCCTAGAAACTACTTGGCTCCACAGAAAGAGCATATTTAAACCTCTGTGGGAATGTAGACCAAAGGAACTGCTGCAAGCAGTTAAAAATATGAATTAATCTGGTGAAGATATATAATATTGTATATATCTGCTGCACAAGATCATGCTTTTTTTGTCACTATTGAATGAGTGCATTTAATCCCATGCATAAAATAAATGATTATGTGGTGTTAAACTTTGAGATGAGAGAAGTTTATGAACTATATTTTCCTTGCTCTGTATTAATTGCATTATTTATTTACTTATTAGTTGAATTTTTTTTATGTTGGCAGACTAGAGATCAAATTACCCTTGCTATCGGAAAAAAAGCCCCTAAAATTTATAAAGGAACAATTTGTCAATTTCTGTGCTTCAGTAATTAAGACTTTTCACGCATTGAAATAACATGAAGTCCAACTTCAACTTGGAATGGGTGATAAAATTCTGCAAACTTGCTCTGAAGATGACAGACTGCTTGTACCTTCAGATGCAAGTTAATAATTAACTCTTCACTGACTAGCATCGCTACAGGTTAACATAACAACTTCGTGTTAAAAATGTCATTTTTTTACATTTCATATTAGATTTGTTACTGGCAATGATGACTGGTGACATAGAGTTGCCCTGTAATTTCTTATTGCACTTTAATTCATTGTGACTTCCTATGCATTGAGCTAGACCTCTTTTACATATTATTAATTGTATCAACATTCCACTTTATCACTGGGGATAGTAAATTAGTTCCATAATGTTTGCCATCTTTCATCAGTGTATTTTCAAATTTACAATTTATACCCAATTTTATAACGTTGCAGTCATTGATTCACTGAAGTGTTGAAAGTTTTGTTGACTTTCTATCAGAATTTTGACAAGGTAATGGCAATGAAATAAACCTGGACAGGTTTCTGTAATTAATGACTTTTTACTGATCATGGACCATCTGCTACTTTGGTTAGTATTGTCTTCCCCTTTTTTAGCTTCCTGATCACAAGTAGTAGTGGCAGTTACTTTAAAATATATGGTAAACCTGACAGGAACAATTTTTCAGCTACTAGTCCTATTTTTATTTCTGTGCTTAATCATTAATACCTACCTCTACATTTCTTCTCTCAAAGCCGGGTTAAGGTACAAATTTCTTCAGTATCCACTACTTCACATGATAGAAATTTCATTTTGCAACTATTCTTATAATGGACCAAGCAACTGGTATATTCTCTGCTAAAATGATCATAGCTGATAAAGTAAAATCAAAGGTTTAGATTCTGCTGTATCTACTTTTCCTTTTGCTTGGAAATTTCTCTTTGCGGGGGGGAACTGAGTTCCTATTTTTGAGAAGGATGAATAAACTGGAATATAGATGAATAAGTAAGAGATACAGACCACTGCATATCTCTAGATACTGCACTCAATATATGGGGGAAAAAAAGGCAGAAAAGTAGAATCAGACCCATATTTTGCAATTTTACATAAAACTTCTGATATATAAAATAAAGGTAGTAAAAATAATAGTAGTATAAAATAACGGTAGCATAAAATAAAAATAATATAAAATATAAGAGGTAATATAAAATAAATTTAGGATAAAATAGAGGTAGTTTTTATACTTAATTTTTTTCTTGATTATGTCACTTGGAAAATTATTTTAGCTTTTCCTTTTCACAAAGGTGAAATCACATTTTTGATTCTTTAATAGTAATGTTGCATTCATTGATTCATAAAAAAGGTTATGAACACTTACCGTCAGAAGTTGTGTATTTGCACCTTATTCTACAAGGAATTCCATTGAACTTCAAGGTTGATGTCATTCTTGCTCTGTGACCATGGGGAATTTACCAGTTTCTTAAGGAACAATGCACAGGAATGAGACAGTGTTGATCTGCTGCAACTCAACAGGAAAAGAGTTGGCATGGCTAAACCAAAATGAACACTCAACTACCACATTTATAGCCTGTGGGTTTCATTCTTAACTTAGAAACAGGAAAGAAAGACATTAGACAAATATACACAGTGCATGCACTAGTATTCACAGAGCAGAGGACATTGGCAGTAAATAATCTAATGGTAGAAGAGTACCAAAACTTCATAAAGAGTGAGTCTGAAAATTCAATCTAATTTTGTGACAGTTTTTAAGCAAGAAAAATAATCCTTACAAGAATTACAATCAGTTCAAAAGGCATTTCCACTCCCCGTCTCTTTTTTAAAACCAACAGGATTCCTAAAAATCTGACATGATATTGAAATCAAAAACTAAATTATATTTCAGTCTCTATCATTAAGTACTGTCTGAAAATCAGTACCTTCTAAAAGATATCTCCTATTGTGTCATGCACACATTCTCAGTCTCACATTTTTTCCAGTCAGTAGCCACTTTTCCATACAAAATGTATCCTAGTGTGTCAACAGAGAGCAGAGGATCCAGTACTATTTTGAGAAATAAAGAAATTGGAAACATATGTCTTTGGAGACAAAAAAAAGTAAAAAAGATCTTATGTAGAATTATTTTCAGGTTCCATTGTTTTCTTAATGTTTTTACATATGAACTGAATCAATCAAAATGACAAAATAAAATTCTCAATGCTGTGTTGAAAAGTAGTATGAAATACATAATTGCCATTCAATATTTTTTCTCTATTTCTATATTTTTGTGAGTGGTGATAGTAAAATAAGTTATTTGATAAGAAAGGTCTTTTATTCAGGAACTCAGAACTGTAAACCAAAAAACCAAGATAACAATGCTAATCTATTTTTTCAATTCTGAGTATATTTTTATATGTTTTAAAACACTTGAACTATTATGAGTTTGGCTGCCTACTTAATTTGCATGTCACTTTCAGCTAGAAGAAAATCAGTGTACAGAGAGGAGTCTAACCAGAAGATTTTATAGGATGACCTCTTAAGACCACATTTTTCTCTTAAGTGTTGTTGGCTGCACTCTGCCCTGGTTTAATCTACTGAGAATCAGGAGTTAACATTTTAATCAGCTCTAAATGGTCCTTCCTGAAAATCATTTGTGTTTTTAAAATATATAAACTGGGTAGTCAAGGAGAAGAGAAATAAATCCCAGTGATCAGCACAGCAAACCACCTGTTGTAAACTATGAGCAGTAAAAGAAGTCAAAAGGCCTTGGTTGCTAAAACTCATCATCAGCCACTATACAGGAAAAAAAAAAAAGGCTTTTAATCAATTATTTGAAAAAATCTTGAAAAAAAATGCATTAAATAAACTCTGTGAGTAGTTAAATATGTATATATATAGTTATATATATAGTTACATATAACTGTAATGACTTTAATGTACTCATCTTTTGTCAATAACATTGGTAAAATGACTGACTAGTTCACATTACTTTTTCTAAATTAATTTGTCCATAGCAATGCTTACAAGACCAGTAAACCAACCTTTTTCCTTCTGGGTTTGTGCATAACTTCAAATCAACACAAGCACTTCAGCACCTGTTATTTCTAAAAACATCTGGAAATTATATATGTGTAGTTTGAATATATGATTGCAAACACTGACCATATGTTAGCTTGTTACAGATTTACATTTTCCCTTCAACACTGCTAAATATTAAAGAAATTTATTTATTACTCTATATTTCAAAATCACAAAAATAAAAACATGTGGTACTTTTCTTCTCATTAACAAATTTGAAATAGAAATATTGCAAAAGTATGGTCAAAATTATGTTCATCAATCACAGAATGGCTTGAGTTCGAACGAACCTTAAATATGACCCAGGTCTAACCTACAACATGGGCAGGGACAATTTCCACTGGACCCAGTTGTTCAAAGCCCAACCCAACCTAATCTTAAACATGGGATGGGGCATCCAGAATTTCCCTCAGCAATGTGTTCCAAGTGCCTCAGCATTGCAGCATACTCTCTTTCAACTCAAAGTCATTCTCCCACTTGTCCTGCCACTACATACACTCGTAAAATTCCCTCTCCATTTTTCCTGCAGGCTCCCTGGGATGGGAAGGCTGCATTTAAGTCACCCTAAACCCTTCCCTTCTCCAGAACCAGTTTGAGGAACTAAGCAATCTGGCACAGTATTTGACTAAAATGTAAAGATTACCAGGATTTACAAAAACATTTGGCTGTTTGGGGTCTTTTACCCTGGAACTGTCAATATTATATGCTATATTTAGCAAGAAGTCTCTATCTACTCTATACTCTCTACGCTGACAAGAAAAAAACCCCAGAAACAAAGACAGAGTCTTGTGGATTGTAGCCATGAGCTCTTAGTCATACCAAACCTGGTCCTAAAGGACTAAAACTTCAAAATTTATTTCAAAAATAACTTTTCTACCTGAAATGATGTTTATATGGTGGGTTGGGTTATTTCTACTACATAGTTTTTACTTGATACTAATCAAAAAATCCCTACATTATTCTCCCTCATTTGTGAGAAACTGACTTTGTTTTGCAAAGTTTGTGTTATTTAAACCTTATCCTTCCTTACATGGTTTATTCATTTTGACAACTTCACAGTCCCTCCTTCCACAGTTACTTAAAGTAGCTTCATGGCCCAGGGTTGCAGACTATGTGAGCTCTCTGCCCTTGCAGCATGACTAGAGAAAGCAGGAAAATCTCTACTGAACATTGATGAGAAATCTCACTTGCCCTTTAACAGTGTTTCATGTATTCACCAAAACCCTGTCTAATCTTAATAAGCTTTTGTATGCCTGAAAGGTTGTTTTTTCCCACCCACTTGATCTAGTAAGAGACAGTTCTATAACCATTACATGTATAATTATGGAAATCTGATTCTAAGGAAGGTTTAACACCCACATATGCAAAAATTAAACTTCTGCGTCTTCCCCACACTTACATAATTTGCCTTCCTAAGCAACCACATTATTGGAAATTATAGTTAAATCACAATTCAGGGTCTGAATGTTGTGCTTGAAGAGAACCAAGAGTCACTTTGTAATAAACACTTTTTAAAAATCTTTATTAGGGTTAATTTTTGTTAAATTAACCTTTTTTGAAAGATTTTTAAAATTTATTTAAATTTCCTATTAGGAGGAGGATTAAGTTGCTTTGAACCTCTCCACTTACTCCATGTACAGTGAATTTGTTAGGATGTAAAAACAAAAAAAAGAGGCAAAACATAAGAACATAAGAACAATGCATATTGTAATCAAGATTTCATTTCATTTGAAAATCTTTCTCTTTCTTTAACAGGTATATCACCTTTCTCCTCTAATGAACATGGTTCTTGTGTGAAATGTGAAAAGATAAATAGAGCCACGGCCAAGAGGAGGTTAAATCCCTTTCTGTGATAAAACATGATCTCTACAATATTAGAACTTGTTAGGTATCTTTAGGTACACTTAAAATGAAAGTGGTTTGAAAAGAGCAAAATGCTCCAAGAAGATACTACAGTTTTCCTAGAAATCATAAAAAAGTCATCTAGTTCATTTCAGTCTTACTCTCGTTATGTCTTTTCCCAGCATCAAACTGATTCAAAATCATTCAAAAAAATCTAATTCAAAGTGTATAAGTCTTTCATCAACTTTCAACTTCATTGAAAGTTGATTTGATTTGATTGATAAATACATTTGTATTTATAAATATAACATACGTCTAATTCTCAGTAAGATGAATAATACAAATGGTATTTTCTAGTCTTTATTTTGAATACTCTGAAATATTATCAATATAATGTATACAATCAACTTAAGGTGGAATTTTAAATATTTAAGATTTGCTAAGGCATATTTTAGAGGATATCAGAGCATTTGCATCTCTGTCCGAGATACCTCAGTTACATGCCTCAGATGAGGTGGGATAAATTGGGTCTAGGATCTAGACAATAGGTATAAATAACATATAACCTGTTATATAAATTTTTCAAGTTAAAAGCTTCTGGGCTGGAAATCTACAATATATTAGACAATATTTTTAATTTTTGTTTTAAAAATTGAACGTTCAACAGTTTCTCTCTAACTACCTTGTTTGTTGTGAGTTGAAACACTCTTTACCTCATTTACAGTATTTGACCAGGATGTCTCTTATCTCTCTCTGTCACTTTCTCAAGAAATTTTACTGGGGCACATATACTCCATCTGACTAATGAATTATGTGTATAGTCATTAGCATTTAGTAGGCTAATTACTATAGTATAGGCAAAAGAGAAGTTCTAAACTTATTTATTTATACACATGTTATTAGGATGTTTTTAATATATTTTGTGTATATATGTATATACATAAACACTCATTTTAGAGAAGAAGTTGATATTTCATAAAAGTTAATAAAAAATATTTCCCCTTCAATTAATCAGGCAAATTTTTATCAGCTGAAATGCAAATTTCTGTATTTTGCTATTCACTTCATTAGAATAAAAAAAAAGTCTCTCATAATTAACAAATAGAACAAAGGGGTGTTTTTTTGCTATTTCACAGTGTAATTAATTTTACTCCTATCATCTCTGGAGTTTGCTCAAGTCTTATTCATATCTGTAGGCACCTATAAACTGATTTCTTTGTGAATTAGATCAGACCTTTAATTTCTGAAAGATTAGCATTGTGCTATAGTTAGATAATAGCTCTCCTTTTAAGTACCTTTTACATAATAAATGAGACAAGTTTAATCAAAGATATGTCTTTTGGCAACTTATGCAACAGTTGCTATCAGTTCCACCTCTAACATGAGCCTGAAATCTATGCCTTAAAATTAGCTAAAGTTGACAAAATGTGGAATCAATAAAAGAAAAAATAAAGAAACTGGATACGTGTTTATGACCCTTGGGTCATAAATAACAGAAAAACATTTTTACAGTGATATCTGTATCAGTTTTTTTTCTCCTGTTTCTTAAAGGAGGTGAGAACTGAATACATCTGCTGACCTTTAATGCCACCTGCTCTCACCAGAATAAAATCCTGCCATGCATTAAGACTGTGGACTAAATCTTGAGCAGGCAGAGGTGCCCAGTGCCTTTTGAAGTTCCAGAAGGTAAACAGTCCAGGCTCTGGCTTCTCCTGCAGAAGTATGCACATCTTTTGAAGGCTTGGGTCATATCTGTTCCTCTATCAGCTCAGAAACTCTAAAATAGCTCACATAGCACTCCCCACTTGTGCTTGGATAAGTGAACTGCATCCTGTGAGTCATATTTCTGTCTTCAGTTTCAGAGAAAGAAATAATTGATGTTGAAGCACTATAAACATTTATAATTCAAATCAGTGACGCTAGCAGGTAGAAGCATTTTTAGTGTATTTAACACATTTAGGTAGTTCTAAAAACACAGCAGATTCATTGCAGTAAATTAGTCTCTGCTCCCATTGGGTCTCAGATATTTCCTCTGGTTTAGGTCCACCAAACGTTGTTCTGAAATATTACTTTGTGGAACTAATACATGCCTCAACCAGCCTAAACCAGAAGGGTTTTTTCAGTATAACCAACATTTTCAAATTAATTTCAAGCAGAAAAAACAAAATGGAATCTTCTGTGACTTTACACAACATTCCTAGTGAAGTAAAACAAAAGGATTTGCCCTCATTCTTTCTATGAAAAAGTACATTTAAAAACATATTTTTTTAGAAAAGTACAAAGATTTGGGAATTAATATTTGTGTTTCTTCAAAGCAAGTTAAAGAATCATATTTTTAGATATCCCACTTGTAGTAGAAGTCATTCAACATATGTGCCCACTGAATAAAAAAGCAAATTAGACATATTTTTCTTTCAGAGACCAGATCTGCAGCAGTTAGTTCATGGCAGAAAAAGCAAATGAGAATTGAAAATCACTGAATTTACTGGAAGGTTAATAAATCACAATTAGAGGCTGACTGATTGATGTTTTAATACTTTTTGCATCAAAGGATATTTTTGGAACATATTTGAATTAATCATCATGATGAGCTATTGTGATATGTTGGACAGAATAGTTTTAGCAAGAAATGAGTCATGTAAAGAGAAGTATAGTTAGAAAGAGAGATGTCATCTGTATTTCTGTGTGGCCAGACAGAGTACTGCAGAGGCCTGTAGAAAGGGACAAATAATACACAAATAATTACACAAATGATCACTAAACATTCAAATACAAATATTAACTCCTGCTATTTAAAGCCGAACCTCTAGAAAAGTTTACAAGAAACATATTTTAAAAAGTATGGTAAACCTTTTTCAGCAGTTGTGCACTACTCAATTTACTTTCTATTCCTTTTTGATAGGTTGGCAATCAAGTATTCAGCTTTTTTTCTCCACTTCTAGGAGCTCTTCTGCTCCTATAGCCATTCCTTTCAAAGCCTTCTAAAAGATGTGGTCTAATTTAATGGGTTTTTTCTCAAGCTCTTTCTCTTTTGCCTTTAAAAATGAAAAAAAAAAAATCCTCCTTTAATTAATTTTAGATCTATCTCAAGAGAGGCTCTTTCCCTAAATATACTGGCAGTCATCTCCACTGAACTACCTAGTAAGCAATCTTTTGTTTATTAGAAAAATGAAAACCCCCTCTGTGATGAATGCTTAACATTAACATTGCCCAGTAAGGACTATATTTTCCATTCTTATTCAACATTCTGACTACAATAGATTTTACAGTTAAAATGCCATACAAATATCTAAACAGCTAATTTTCTGTTGTATATAAATGATTCTTGACTAAAAGTAAATACAGCAGCAATCCATTGCTTTGAAGTAGAAACTTTGAAGATTTTTCTTCAAGATTTTTTAAATGGAACACTACTACAGTGATTACAGAATGGATCCTAAACATTTGTGTGTGTTTTGTAAATATTTCATCGTTGTCATTATCCACTTAATAAAGAAGGTGTTCTCAGGTTTGAAAAAACAAACAAAAAATAATTCTCAAGAGACAAAACACTTCATGTTTTGCTCATACTTCAAAAGGAAGAAAGTTGCACCACACTTTATTCTTCCATGCAAAATATTCTTTCTGAGTTCAAAATTCTGCTGTATGAGTTGCACTTACTACTTAAATTTTCCTAATATTGAATTAATTTTTAATTGTTTTTATCTTTGCTCTATGTTAGCTTTAGAATTTTTTTTCCAAATGTCATTAGAATTAATAAGTGGTTTGAAGTGTACAAATAGAAATTTTATCATGCAAAATCTCTACTTTAGGTATGTTTCTAATTTTTATATTATGGAAAAAAAGATACTTTACACAAAAAAGGAGAGCTGCTCAGCATGCACCTTTTTTAAACTTCTACAGTTTAGACTGAAATAATAGATATCACTTAGCCATGTATGAAACAGGGCCTGGTGCCTAACTAAACGTAAAAGCAATTGCTTGGCTTGACTTACACTATCACAGATATAGTAATTTCTAATTCTTTCATTTTATGCTGTCTGGAAAAGGACTCTGTGGAAAAGGTCACAATGTTGTGGTAGGCAGAAGGTTAACCATGAGCAGCATGCTCTGACAACAGTAGGGACCAACAATATCCTGGGCTGTCTGAACACAGCTGGGCAAAGTGACTATCTCATTTACTCTGCATTCAGTAGAGGTTTATCTAAAATACTGCATCCACTTTTGGACCTTTAAGACAGAAAAGGCACTGATAAACTGGAGTGAACTCAGCAGAGGATTCCCAAGATATTACACTAATACTTGATAAAACAAAAAAAAACCCAAACAAATACACAAAAATATCCTTAAAATATGAAGAGTTTTGCTTTGTGTTTTTTGTATAATTTCTGTACCTTTAAATTTCCAGTGAGATTTTGAAGCTTTTGTAGAATTTAAAGTGCATAGCAAGGCATTTGAATAGCATGTTAATCCGCTGACCCTTAAGTTTATTTTGCATAATACTTAAATCACTCTCTAATCAAAAGTACTTTCTTGCTGAGCAACCTCATTGGTGAATTTCAGTTCCCTACTGAAAATCCTTTATAATAAGAAGGCATTATTATATTTTGATTAGCATCAGATTATACTCATCCACCAGCTGACATTTCTGCTAATTGAGGATAAACGCACTAGTCTGATACCTCCCCAAAACACAGAACATATTGAAACTCTCAGCACAAGCTGAAAACTTAATTAATATTCATTGTACTTCCTGGAAGCTACTGGTTGCCTAAACCAGAGTGTTGCAGATAAAACTGAAAATGCAGTCTCTATAATATCATTATTTGGCACATTTTGTTTGAATTATTAAATAGAAGTGATATATCTAAAGTTATTAGCAAAGTGTTAATGTAATGACTTTAGTCATTACAGACCTTTCTGTGATAAACTGTGTTTCTGTGCTGTTATTAAAGAGCTCCAAGCTAACATTGATTTCCAAGTCAGGAAAATTTCACACACACTTGAAAAACGGGAACAGAAAAAGAATCAATGGGAACAAAACTGGACCTCTTTTCTGGTAGCGACGAGTAGAATTGGTAAAAACATGGACATCTTTCTTTCTTTCTTTGATTACTTTCATCAAACCTGAGCAGAAATCTTAATTATTGGAAATGACAGATACTATTGGTTTTATTGTGAAGCCACTTCCTGCAATACTTCATTGTCATGCTCTAAAAATGGCTTTATTTTGATGTGAAATACTATTATTCCAAAAGTTTTAAGTTACCTAAAATGCAAAGTCTTTCTTTAAAATCTTGTATTCCTCACAGTTTAAAAATCAGAAGCTATTTCTCAGTTTAGATTAGCAATCCAAGAAATGCAGGGTTTAGATAATGACTACAAAAACAAAGATGAGAAAAATTCCTTTTTTCCAAGGATAAACAAATGGATAAACTGATACCCTTTCTTCTGTTAAGAATAGGGCAGATCACAACACTAATCTTCTCATCTAACTGCAACAGTTTTAAGGATAATATCGATTTAGATAAAGAAGAAAGAGGTTGAAGAAAGTCTATGCCAAATTAAATATCAGTTTATTGTGTCACTTATTATGAATATGAGCATATTAGTGGATTTATTTGACTAGCTAATCTCTGGAATATGCAATTCTTAAGTAATCATTTTTTTGTTTGCATTAATAATTGAATTAGAATGGAGTAAAATCGAAATAAAATTAGCAATTCAAATCAGATTAAAATTTTTGAAAAGTACACTGAATTTCAATTGTAGCTAATTTACAAGCATGGTAGGACTTTGAAGGGTTTGTAATTTTATCACATTTTCCTTTTCATGATCTGACATTTCCAGCCATACAATATTTTATATTAACAACTTTCACACCAATGAAAAATATTATATCAAATGAGTTAGAATATTTTTACTATTTTTTTCTGATTTGACCATTGCAGCATAAAATTAATTAAAATTGTTAGAATTCATTTTAAAATCTTAATAATCCATTCTCAATCAGCCTGGTTTATTGTGAATCCTTCATTGCATTTCATGGAATAAATGTCAACATAAAAGTTCTTATTGCTCCACAAACTCAGAAATCCAGTTATGTGGTGGCCACAACTTTCATTTCATTAAGAGCATTTTCACTTGTTTTTACTTTTTGTGACATTTTACTTTAGAGTTATCCCCTAAGAATTTTGCTAAGCATGTCTTGATCGAGAAAACAGAAGGAAAACAGAATGTATGTTCAAAAATATAATAGCTTAATGCACTAAAGATCTTATTCTCTTCAGACTGTGACTGAAAGAGTTTATTGATACTCTCTGTGTCTCCAGTTTTCTTTTAGCAAATATTTAAGAGGAAGTTGTCTTTTGTCACTGAAAAAATAGATACTAATATCACTACTATTGGCATTGTAACTCAATGAAAAGCTCTGCTTCCTAAATTGCAAGAATATAGGTTGTTCTGCAATTATGGGAAATTCTCAGAACCTGTCAGGATCTGTCCTATTACCTTTCTTGGAGAGAAATAAGGTAAGATTTTAATATTTTCAACATATCCTATTATTCTTGGTTTAGAACCAGAGATTTTTTCCAACATGAGCAGAATGGAATGAACTCCAGCTGCAAAGTTTCCTGATTATACTACTCTTTTTTTGTTGAAAGTGGGCAGAACTGGTACACACACATAAACAAGTTGTCACACATGCCCAAGTTGTATATTGTTCAGGTACGTGCATATTGCAGCAAGCATATGGAAGAACAACAGCCTTATAAAAACACCCTGTATTTATTTGATGCAGATGGATCTACATACTGCTCCTGTAGCACATAAAACTGTAGCATCTGGCCTTTTGCTGTCCTTATTTGAAGTATTATTCATCTATAATTGTGAATCATCAAATTTATAACAATGTAAATGTGACCTGCCTATCTGGACATAAGCAATTGGCAAAGTGAACAAAATCAGTAACGAACAAACTCAGTAATGCTTTCAATCGAACTTAAAGTTCCTCTTTTACCTATATTGATGTTAGTTTGCAAAAAAAAAAAAGTGGAATTACCTTCTCTCTTCACATTTCTGAAAAATAATTGTTGATGTTACAAATTATTGTATGCCTGCAAAAAATGTTCTTTTTTACAATTATATATAATAGAGGAAATTTTTTAATAATATATAAAAAGAGGAAAGCAAGAATTTTGTTCAAGTTTTAACATCTCTTCTGTAGCTTTTTGCTCTCTAAAGAGGTTTACATGAGCTGCTTCCAACTGTTGCCTAAACAAAAAACATAAAGGACTCTATCAACAAATTGTTTCTGTTAACTGAAGAAGGGCACATTTTATATATATTAATATAGCCTCAAACTTTCTTACACTCATGTGAACAGCAATAGCTTGATTTTGATCTGCACATTCAGCAATATTCAGCAATGTTTTCACTAAACATCACTACTTGTGAAAACCTATGCTCTAATATTGCAGGGTTGGCCTGAGATAAAAAGGAAGTTGGAGTATAGAGAGAACGCAGATCAAGCCACTATGGTTAATAGCTACATTCTACTTTATTCAGCTAAGATGGCTACATTTATACAGTTCCATATAGTTTACAATTCACAGCAGCTCTCTATTGGTATACAGCAGAGAGAAGGACGACATCATACTTTGTTTTACTAACTCTTAAGGTGGCTATCACGTGCCCACTAACAAATCCATTCAGTGACCTTCACAACCCTACTATCTTTCCCTGACACCTTAACTGCTAATTTCTAACTGCGCCACACTTGGCTAAGAATTTCTAGCTGCGTCACAGGCTTCAAGGCCTTACAGGCCTTCATCTGAGGCCCAGGCTAGGTGATTCACTCACAGTCCAAATATTCACTATCTTCAAAAACTCTGCTACACTCTAACACATTATCTGATTTGTAAATTAATGGTTTTGAGTGTCAGTACCAGAACAAACCAGAATAGCACTTTCTCCAGTATCTACAGTTGTGACGATCTTGCTTGTAAACCTACAGTCACATAAAATGCAATTATTCCAGCTATAGAAGATTATAGAATATTCCTATTAGAAGGGATGTCAAGGTTTTTTTCAAGAATAATATAGAATAAAGAATTAAATTACTGAATATTTATTGAATGCAATAAAAAACCCAGACAAAAGTGTACTTTTTTTCTGAAATTGTGTTGAAAATTTTAAGAAAAAACTACAGTCATAAAATCATAAAATCATAAAATATTTTATTTGCTTCATAAAACAAACAGAAGCACACAATCAAGTTCATATTTTAAATATGATGAAAATTCAATTCCTAATACATTTGGGGAGACAGACAGTGAAATTTCATCAAAAGTCCAATCCTTACCCAGACCAAAATAAATTTACAATGGGATTTAAGTTTGCTGTGTTTTAACAGTGGGTAATTTAAATTTCTATTCTGTTTGCAAGTTTGAATGTAGAATTCTATACCAGAGAGTTGAATTGCATTTGCATTCCTAGAGCTGAGCCTCTTCATGTAGGACTCACAGCAGGAACATACTAATTCTTCCCTTCAGAAATCCTAATATTCTCCAGAGATTAGACATACAAAATTGTAGAGATCCTTTTCTCAATGTCAGCAATACATTTTTTTCTTCCTTAAACTCCAAGTGGCTTGCTTATTTAAAAATATGCAGAAAGGAGAAAAGTTAGTGTTGATAATAATAGTAATAATATCACAACTGCAACATATTTATAAGACTTAATCCTAAAATGAAACCGACAACTTCTGGTATTGTCTGTTGGGATATGTAACTATAAACAGGATTTGTTTATTTGGCAATAGACAGGTGAGGAGAATTTCAGTCCTACAAGGCTCTTACTACCTGTTCTGGTTTCAGCAGAGAAACAGTTTATTTTCTTCTTAGTAGCTAAGTCGTTTTTGGATTCAGGGTGAGAATAAAATAGATAACACATTGATGTTTTTGTTGCTGTAAGTAGTGTTTACCCTAATTCAAGGACTTTTCACTTTCCCATGATCTTCTACTGAGAAGCTGCACAAAAAGCTGGGAGCATGGGATCATGTCCAGGACAGGTGACCCAAACTGGCCAAAGGGATATTCCATAATACAGAATATCATATCCAGTGTATAGACTGGGGAAATTACCCAGAAAGGTGCTGATCATTGCTTGGGGTCAGACAGGGTGTTGGTCAGCTGGTGGTGATCCTTTATATTGAGCATAATTTGTTTTCCTTGAGTTCTGTCTCTCTCTCCCTTCCCTTGCTGCCGCCATCATCATCATCATCATCATCATCATCATCATCATCATCATCATCATCACCATTTGTTTCAATTAATAAATTGTTCTTATGTCAACCCACAAGGTTCACCTGTTCTCTCCAACTCTTGTCCCCATGGGAGATGAGCAGGTAGGGAGTGAGCAAGCAGTTCATGGTGTCTTGGGTTTTGTAAACAACAAAAAAAGAATGTTTATTCTATTCCATCTGTTTAAACCGGGTTGGGGAGGTGTTTTTTCTTTATCTGTTGTAACTCCAGGAGGGAGGGGGCTGCTGCCTTTCTGATGACAAACCAGCTGTTAAAACCAGGTGGGGCATTGTTTCTTATCTCTGTTCACCCTCCCATTACCTCCATGGGGATATCTTCTGTTAATGGGCCATTAAAGTTCACCAACATGAGATGCTCTACCCAGGGAGGAGGAGCCAAACCATTCCCACTTAGATAAAAAGGAGCCACAAGTGTCACCAGACATCCAGTGTTCCCATGGGACTCCTGAAGGAAGACTAGACCCTTTTTCTCTACAGGACCACCTCTACTTCCAACAGGACCACATCCGCCACTCCAGCAGGGCTTAATTTTGGACTGTTTACAACACCCTGACCAACAGGATGTCAGGTTGTATTCTGTCTGTCAGTGGTCTTTTGTATTATTGCATTTATTTTATTTTACTTTTTTTGCCTTATTATTAAATTGTATTTCTGACTTGGAGTGTCTCACTGGTTTTACTTTCAAACCACTACACATGGTACTCAGTAGAGTCAGTTTTGCTCATATTGGTACTTAGAAAGCCATTTCCCTTATCTAGACCCATGAGCTTTTAAATCTTATTTTGTCTCCAAAGATGTGAAAAGGAAGGATAAAATTGAATGTAGTTTAACAAATCTGGGAAAGTAGAGTGGAAATGGAAGGGTAAAAGGGATTAGTACAATTTCAACAAGCTGCCGTCATTGTGCTTGTCTCTCAACAGCTGTGACCTCATCAAGATTGTTGTCCTGCCTTCTTTTTAAAATTCCCTTGTTCTTGCTATGTAACCTTACTTTATGCTCTCTGTGTGTGGAGAGAACGATTCACAACTGAAGTTGGACTCACCAGTGAGTGGAGGGAGACCCACGTTTTCTCAAACTGAGCTCTCATCCTAGGACTAAAGCAAAGACTGAGCCTAGGATCTGATGATGACTATTTGGCAGTCTTAGAGCAAATATTAATACCAAGAAATGTTCAAACGTGGGTGTGCCTGTGGGTGGAGGAGATCTGTGTGTGTGCCAGTAGTGAACCTCCATGCCAATGAGGTGAAAATAGGATTGAGATTGGGCCTCTTCTGCTTGCATGTTTGTGAGAGTGTTGTTGGTGCTTACCTGGGTGCTGATGAAGGCACTGTATCATGTTGTACTGATCAGCACATCTGGTCATGTCTGTGTGCCCACAGATATCTGCACCATTGGAGCTCACCCTCCCTACCTGCTCAGTTGAAGGTTCACAGGATCCATCTTCCCTTAACAGTTTCATTAGAGATGGAATGTCTGTTACAGTGAGAAACAACTGAAACTAAATTTTCTCAGTGGTGTAACTTCACTTTGTACTGGCCATTTGTATTGGCTGATAGTTTTAAAAATAAAATCTTAATCAAAATTATTGTGTTCTGAACTATATTTCCTCAAGAAGTCAATGTTACGCTTTTTCAAAAGGTTGATTTTGGTTTTCCTGTCTCTGCAAATATCTGGGGTGACCAGCTATATTAACCTTATGCAGTGTGATTGGGCTTTTTACACTTAATAAACTCAGAACTCTATGGACAGCTGCCAGAAGTTGAAGCAATTAAACAAAGAAAAAAGTATTTATAGCTAAAAAATCCACAATAATTTTATTTCAAAAGTAAAATATCTAAATGAAAGAAAAAACCAAACAGCTAGCATTGAAGAAATTAAAACCCTTTTGAAATTATATTGTTTCCTCTTGGAAACCACGATCATGGGGATCCTCTTATAAAGCCACCAAGGTGTGTTTCTTACATTTTCTGGCAAATAATAGTACACCAAATGCTTTTCCAAATAATTATTTAAGAGTAAGATCTTTGACACATGTATTAAAACTTCTGGGGTGAATAAAAGTCAAACTAGAAGTTCTTTAATAAATCAAAGTTAATGGTGGTCACACCACATACAAAACTGAGCTAATCTAAGTTACTACATAGATGCTCCAGCAGCTCTTTTGAGCTGGTCCCGTGGGCGTCCCTGACTCTCACTCTGCAGGCAGCAGAGCAAACCCCACCTTGCATCTCTGAGATGTTCTTGCACTGTTCCTCTTAGCAGTGGAGTTTGGCCATCATTTAATAATTTGTCTACACTATCACTGAAAATGTAAGAGCTGTGATACTGCTAGACTTTGCCTATCTGAATTTCAAAGATATTTAAGCATAAAGGGGTAGTGAGTAGCAAGATGGGGGACAGGGTTTCACTGTAGGTGCAGCACTGTATAAGACAATGCTGTATAATTATTAATACTGTCTTGTGTAGTTTTAAGATTCCTTCTTTAATCAAAAATATCATTAAATAAAAAACATCTTTTAACAGAAAAACAAAAGACAGACATACATTTCCTTTAAAAGCTAAAAAATAGATGTTTTAAAACTAAACCTTCAGGTATATTTAAATTGTGACATTTGATGGTTAAAAGTCATGTAGCACAAATTACTCCCCCCTTGCTTTTTGTCTATCACCTTCTGTGCTACAAAATGTTTGTAGAGAAAATTTTCCCTTTTTTTCCTATTTTTTTGTTCTCTAAAACATCTTTTTGCATGTTATTTCAAATAACTCATTTCAGTCACTTTGTGAGTTTTGTAACTGCTTCTGTCCATTTTATAATTTCACGCATGACATTTTCCATTACCTTTAAGTAGCCAGTGGCAGTTATTTAGAGTTTTTTTCCTTCAAAATATTTCCATGGAGACTAGAATTAAGTAGTCATTAAAACAGGAGAGTTCTTTTGTTCCTGTAAAATAGCTCTTGCACAGCACTGGAGTTGCTGAAATTTACAATTACAGAGAATCATAGAAATATTTAGGTTGGAAAAGACTATTAAGATCATCCAGTCCATGTAAGAATTTCGAATCTGTGTGTGTTTGTGTGCATCTGTGTGTGGGTGGTGAGTCATGATGGTGATGTCCTTAAAAACATCAAGATTAGTATTTAGATAATGACTAGAATAGTAGACAGACTGACAGAGCTGTTCCAGCCTTTCTGAAGATTAAAGCACCAATATACTCAAGAAATTCATTTTTTGCAATAGCAAATAAACTTCTCTTCAATTTTTCCACAGCATTAATCTACAACAGCCCTAAAGAACAATGAACATAGGTGCTTGCGTGAAAAGAGACAAGAATTAAACTTCAAACATTCTGTGGAGCAAAATCCATGTAGCGAAGCAGCAAATTATATTGGGGAAAAGAAACCCCAGTATTGCTGAATATGAAAACAATATGAAGCTTAAATGCAATTTTAAAAATAAAGACAAATATTTGTCTTTTTTAAATACAGATAACATGAAATTAACATTTTGTTTATCTTTCTTGGGGAAAAGACAAAAACAGCTGTCAGCTGTCTTTTGAGAAGGAGGAAGGATTGATACATTTTCAAGCTGAAAAACAATTGTGGAACCTGTTCTTATAGTTAGGATGCATTGTGAGATTCTAGAATAATAACTCTCCAGAAATGTTTATTATTTCCTTGGGAAAAATGAATGCAATAATACAGCAAACAAGCAAAAAATTGCAACAGTAGTTACAACTGGTACCACAGATATTCCCAAAAGAAAAGTAACCAAGACTGATCTTCAAATTAAGGCAGCTGAATATATTTAACTACACTAATCCTTCCTGTAAGGTACATCTCATGGTCATTAAGCCTTGATAGCATCTGGCATCACCATGCTCTATTATAAAAAAGGTTCTAGAAATTGCTTCTGAAGAACAATCATATGTGTTAAAAATATCTGATGGAATGAAAACTGTAAACGTCACACGTTCAGCTGACACCAAAGCATTATGCATATTATCCACCAAAGCAGGATTTTTTGCATTTTCAGATGTTCAAATAAAGTTCTAAACAAATCTCAGTCTGGACTGGATGAAAAAGTTTTCCCTGGTTCTGCTGAAATACAGAAAACAGTCTTTAGAGTAAACACTATGTAAAACTAACTTAAAGACAAGATGCTTTTAATTTATTTTTATTCACATCTTATGGCATATGTAAATGGAGGTAGGCAAACACACTTCAATACAAATGACCTGTTTAGTCTTTTGGTAGCTTATTTAGACTCCCTCCCTAACATAAAACTCAGTTTCTTATCTATAATATTCAGTATGTTGGAAAAAAAAATCTACAGCTGTGAAACCATAAATTCACATTACAGAATAAAATATTGAAAGATCATAAAAAATCAAACAGTAAAACAGTAGGATTATCTGACGCTTTCATGTAAAGCTGTTTTTAAAGGCAAAAGTAGATCTCGCACATCTGCTCCTTTTCACAGAAACATTTCACCACAAGTATGCATTTAACAGAAAGCAAAAAAATTTTACTTGAGGAACAAGAGATGCAAACCAGAATAAAAGCCAATTCGACTTTGCTCCATGACCATCAGTGTTGCCTCACTGTCTTGTGAAAAATGGAGTTTGAATTCCTCATGCTGTACCCTTCTGCTTATGATGAGACTATGCTCTTGTATCAGATATCAGATGTGAGATCAGTAAGTCTTGTATGATTAAAGAATGTTTTCTAAATTTACCATCTGTTAAAAATCACAGAACTGTAAAATCATACAATCATTTAGGTTAGAAAAGACCTCTAAGATCATCGAGCCCAGCTATTAACCCACCATTTCTGTCTTCCCCCATTTAACCCAGGCCCCAGGGAGACAGCAAATTGCCCTATGGAATGGGTCCAGTACTACATACTGGGTCTTCTGCTCCCTTCAGAAGGGCATCTCACATCATTTTTTCTTGAAGGAAGCAGTGTGATACAGGGTATAGGATGACATAACCTCAGGATATCTCCAACACAGATGAACCCCTTTATTGTGCAGTTCCACCTGCAGAGTCTCGTATCTATTGTGCAAGGGCACCTGGGAAGCTGCGGCAGTCACAGAGAAGATGCAGCACTGTGTTGGTCTAAGATACAATAAAATTCCACAGTACATTTTTTAATAGTCCAAGAATCTATATAATCTCAAAATTTTAACACTGAAAAGATGTCATGTTTAAATGAGAAAGGTTTTATAGTGTTCCAAAAACGTTGCATGCATATCTAATTGATATAACACTCACCAAACTAATAAATTACTCCTAGGAATAAAGTTAAATACTACAAATTTGCAACATCAGAGATCCAGTTTCAATAAACTAGGAGGACTGAAGATTTCCTAACGTACCTTGTGCATTTTAAACACAATATTCTCTAATTAAAAGACAAAAATTAAATCCCACAAAGAATTTACCAATGTTCTGTAAGCAGACCTTCATGGTACTCAGGTTATGAAAGAAAGTATTCTCTTTTTTCTCTAGAAAATGTGAGACTCCCTCAAATCTTTAAATTTAAAACAAGTATGGGAATACATTACACAAAGATATAATCCAAATGTTTCCATATTCTCAAGGAAAAGTATCTCTGCCTATAATATGAAAAGAAAATCAATGTTATTCTTTTCACAGGTCAAAAATCTCTCTTCTTTGCACAGCAAACTTACCTCCAACTGTGACAATGCAGGTACTTTGATTTCAGAGAATATTATGCCTCCTTCTTGACTGACATATTGTTAGTGCTTTTACTTAGAACTCAACTACATATTTCTGGTTTTGTAAAATACAAAACAAGTGTTCCATTTATGTATTTAAATTAGAAATAGATGAAGATGACACAGATATAAAGATGAAGCTTGATATATAGATGGTACTACAAAATAGGTCATTATATTGGCTATTGTTATCTGGCACGAAATAGGATAAGGGTTCTGTCTTTTTTTTAATGTAATGTCCTGTCTATAGTATTACCAATTTCTTTTACAGAACACATTAAACTTTGATGTTATTTTTAGTTTTCAATCCTGTTTCTATGGAAACTATTATAGCTACAGTTTGTTGAAACATTTGACAAGTGTTACTCTATTGGTGGTTATAATCAGATACATGCCAGAATATAAAGGAATAAACCTGAAAACTTAGTTCCATATGTAGTTATTCAAAAATCCTGATGGGGTAAAGCAGTGGGTTTTTAACTGAACTAAAATTCAGTAAACATTGCAAAGGCAAAAAGATCTTTCAAATTGCCATGATATGCCATCACACATTATCTAAAAGAAAAATTAAAGAACTACCTTGGGAAATAAAATAGCACGGTTTTACTCAGGAATCCGTGTTATTAAATAGAACCTTAAGAATGAGATATAGAACATAAATGTTAGTAAACTGAAGTGAAGCTATATTATTTAAATGGAAGATTGGAGTAGCATATTTTACTGAGCACCTCAATTTCATTTGAAGATTTCATTCATCATGCATAATCTAACATTTATTCTTCCAAAGCACTTATTTAAACTCATTATATCACTGTAGGATCATATAATTTGGAAGGACAGGAATTTTCAAAAGTGCTTCACAAAAAGAAGTGTATATTCTAACATATGTAATTATTCCAGCAGGTTATATCCTCATCTTACTGGAGGCAGATTGGAGCTGCAAGTTTCAAACTAACACTTACATCCTTATTTGATTAGTTGGGTTCAGGTTTTTTTGTTTTGTTTTGTTTTTTTGGGGTTTTTTTGGTGGTTTTTTTTTAATATTTTAGCTTTAGTATTATATTAAAGGCTCAGAGTCTTTTCTTAGTTTTCTTTATCCATAAATTGTCAATATATTTAGTAAATGGTCAATGCAATAAAATCTAGTTTCTCCAGATGAGCATGACTTCAGGCACTTTCTAATGGTTTAGAGAATATAGTCACATTTATGTCTTCCATAAACAGGAAAAAAATGTTATTCATTCTAAATAATAGATTTTTTTAATAATAAGTTTTATTTATCATACTGCATACACTATTCATTGTGTAGAAACAAACCTGAACTCTTTTTTCTGATGGCAAATGAAAGACGTGATCTCAGAGAAACCTCACACTAATTTATGGGAAGTTGATGATACTATTTACCCAAAATATATTAGGATTTGTTTGCAAACAATATCTGTGGAATCAGTTGAGCTATATTCTTATTTATTTCTCTACATATATATAGGCCCAAACAAATTCTGATTCTCTAGTGGAATATCAGTTACAAAAAACTTCACACATATTAAAAAGAAAACAAAAAATCTACAACACATTAAGTCATTGAGGTTAAAAATAGACTGCAAGCAATAAGCTCAGGGGGTAGAGTTTTGAATGTTGATTCCAATGATAATAATGTAGAGTGGAAGAGTTGAACTTGCCCTCTATCAAATACTAACCACTAGCTGATTAATCAAAAAGCATATCTGTAGAAATAAACAAACAAAAATAAGAAATTAAATCAAGTCAAAAATTGCACAAAAAACCACTGACCTTTATTCCAGGAGCTGTGCAGAGGATTTGGTTATATGATCCTTTTCTTGAAAGAAACCACCAGCTTATCATTCAGCAGTGCACAGCATGTCTCTCAGTCTCCTTTACACTATTCTCATTTTTATTCATACAATTTCCCCTGTTGCTAAGTGGTAAAAGGTGAGACTTTTCACTCAGTTAAACTTAGAGTCCATCTAGAAGACTACTGTATTCTTTCCCAGCACTTTACTATTTAAAGATTCTCATTTAAAAAAATAAATCATGGGAAAAAAAAAGCATATACCTCTGAGCCACTAGTGTTCTAGGATTTAACTGCATGTTCTTAGTGAAAAAAGACTGCTCAGAATTCAAGTTTGAATATCAAATATCATTAATATTTCAGATAACTGAGATATTAAGTGACCTTACATCCTGTTTAATTCCCATGTAAATATCTGTTGATCTAAGATGTACTACCACCTTAAAAGTGTAATTGCAAGAAGAGACAGTATTTTTTGTCCATTAGTCCATGTACACTTAGTACTACCAGCTGTTAAACCTGGTGAATTTCATCAATTGAAATCCATAGGAAAGGATTCATTTAAAAGAACGTGACTTGGTGTTCTCTTCCAGGAAGTTCAAGTCTGTAACTGTCAGGAGACAGACTATTCTCATATTCAAACACCAGGATCAGTGATAAAGTTTCTGAATGTTAACCCCTTGCTCCAAAAGCTACTCCCACCATGGTAGGGGTTTAATCTGTTACGTGGAAAGCTATTGAGCTTGTTCTGATGTTGATCATGAGAAGGACACCTTCTGCATTATAGTCTATTGATGCTCGTAAGAAAAAAAATACACATAAGATAAATTCCTGTGACCATGATGTAAGAGGCAAATTAAAATATTTTCATTTAATAAAAAGGAAATTTATTCTTCTCTCTTGAACAGTAGCAGTTGGAAATGGATATGCACAATTAGGTGTAGATATTCAAATTAGACAAAGAAATATTTTAAAAGTAGACTATCAGAAATGATGGAAAAGCAAAAAAGAGCTAACAGTAAGTGCAAGAAATAAAAATGTACACTTTAAAATAATGATCAGAGTTAATTAATGCTGAATGACAATTCTCCAGAAATATTCATTCACAATAATAGTAAATGAGTTCATCATTGCTTTTATGAAACCAACATTAAGCCAGTGAATTGGGAGTAAAAGCAATTATGCGCACTATGATATTTCTATTTCTCATTTTGTTTCTATTTTGTCTTCCCACAAGTTCAGTCCTCCAAACAAATTCATGAGTAAATGGGTCCAAGAGTAGAGATTATTCTCATGCATAATTCCATGGAGTGAAATTTATGGAAATTCAGGAAGATTGTATTAGTGATGAACCATTTGCAAATCAATTCTGTGGTCACATTCTTTATCTTCTCTATATTTGTAGTTCCTGCTAAGACATCTAAACTAGAAATTATCTCCCTTCCTTCCAGACAGAAATGGTGCATGACTAACTTGCGATAAACCAGAATTAAAACAGGTAGACTGAGTCAGACTAAGAAAAAAAAAAAAAAGCACAGAAAAGCTGTGGGTGTCATTGATCTTCCCTGGTGATTGCATAGGTTATTCTCTGTTTTTCTTCCATTTTAAATACTTGAAGATGTACAAATGTAAATCCAAACAAAAATACCAGATCCTTAGTGCCCAGAGAGATAGAAATAGGTTGTTGTAGGAAGGAAAAAAATTTCAGTAAGAAATGCTTCAGTGAAGATAACGAACCTCTGAAGAGCAGAGACAGACATGCCTGGCACTCACCCAGCTGCTCCATCACTCCCTTCCTTAGCAGGACAGGGGGGAAGAAAATAAGATAAAAAAGAGCTCATAGGTTAAATTAAAGACAGTTCACCAAGAAAAGCAAAGATCACATGCACAAAAAGAGGAAAGCAAGCAAAATGTTTTATTCTCTACTTCCCATCATTCGGTCACTGCCTGGGAAGTAGGGCCTCAACAAACTTAATAGTTGCTCTAGAAGACAAATACCTTAATGACGGATGCCCCCCTCTCTCTCCTTTCTCGCAGCTTTTGCTACTTCTATTATTATTATTATCATTATGTCATTTGATATGCAATATCACTTTGGCCATCTGTCGTGGCTGTGTCCCCTCCCAACCTTCTGCCCACTCCCAGCTTCTTGGCTTGGGAGTGAGGGAATGTTGGAGAGAGGACTGAGAAAGGATGTGGGAACAGTGCTCAGCAGTAGTCAAAACACTTGTGTGTTCTCAACACCTTTCTAGCTACAGATAGAGGGTACAGCACTATGATGGCTGCTATGGGGAAAATTAACTCATCCCATTTAGATAGAATACACAGTCTAAGAGAGAATTTTACTTTTTTTCCCATTATTTTTATATATAATATAGTATCGACTGAAGGGTTCACTGTCCACGTGCAGTGGGATGAAGACTTTTCTGCCAGTGTAGCACAATGACCTTGTGGCTAGCCACATATACAGCCACTGGTGTCTCATTTCATTTCAGATCAGGAGGGATGTGGGATGCAATCCCAAATCAAGCCAGGATCTCATCAATCAATTCCATTTGAACATTAAATGTATGGCAAATAATTCTGTTCCTTTGTATTCACAAAAGGTTGCACGGAAGATACATCTTTAACTACAAAACAAGAAGTTCTCTAAGTACCAAACTGAGAAACTGTGTCTTCTTACACATGCTAAATACTGGATATCTGAGGAGAAATAAAGAATATGAAGGAAGGTAACAATTATAATGAATTTCTCCCATTTCCTGGACATTATTTTAAGAAAGTTTATTCTGATATTACAGGTTTTAGTGTCATTAGAATTATTACAATCTAATTGCCTATCTTCATAAGACTTGTACATAAATCAATTCATTTTGAGGAAGGGTTTAAAGGTGTTTAGTCAAATAGTAAGCTCAGAAGGTATTTATGGGAATGACCACTCAACATGTTACCAATAAACCAGGAGTAAAATTCACAGCTCCTCTTTCCTACTCTTATTTAAGGATGCAATTAAAATATAGAAATATTTTTTTCTATTATTAAGAAAAAATCCAGGAACAGAAGGGTAGAATATACTGGCATAGTACATTCTATACAACTTGTTTTCCTTCACTGAGACTTATTTTCCAGTGGAACTCCTCTTTCTGCAATCATAAATATAAAAAGTTGGCAGCTTTCAAGGTTACTTTTCATACTGAGCCTCCTAAGAAAATGGCTGGAATTTGCAAGCTTTTTCAAGAAAGTTTTAGAAGGTCCACTTTGTTTGAATCTCTGGCAAATAGCTCAATGCATTTCAGTATTTTTCTGACATGTCTTGTGTTTGCTTCCACATATCCAAATTTAATAAAAGCTAAAATACTAGGATAATTAGATTTAAAATTTATATGATTTCACAGAATCACAGAATATGCTAGGTTGGAAGGGACCCACAAGGACCATCAAGTTCAACTCTTGGACCTGCACACAACACCCCAAGAGTCACACAATGTGCCTGAGAGTGTTGTCCAAACACTTCTGCCTTGCCTGCTTGACTTCCAACATTTGGGAATTGCCTGCTCATCTATGTTTAGGGTGTGAGATTTAAAGTGACCAATATGGATGGACCCCAGCACCTGCAAAAACATTTTCCCAGGGGACCTTACTCACTAATTCCCTGAGCAGCCTGCAGTCAGCTCTCCTCACATTCAGAGTTGAGCTTTTGCTGGCACTTTTCCCCCTGTCAACAGGAATTTTAAACTTGATCACTTCATGGTCACTGTGGCCAAGATGCCCATCAATCTCCACTTTGCTCTGTTGACAAGGAATGGTTTAAGGAGGAACTCATTCTGAGTTATGTCCCTTAGGACCTGTTGCATAAAGCTGTCCTCAAGGTTTGTTAGGAATCTTCTGGCTCAGGTTGTACCCTCTGTGTGATGCTCCCAGTTAATTTCTGGCTAGTTGAAGTCCCCCATTAATAACAAGGGCAGTTGACTCTGAAGTGTATCTTAGTTCCTCAAAAAATAATTCATCCATGTCAGCTAGGAGGCTATGTGGTCTTTTAGTACAATCCCACAATGGCATCCATAGTACTTGTTTGCTCCTTGATCCTCACTCAGAGGCTCTTAACTAAGCCACTGACTACTGAGAGCTCCATCCCTTTTCATCCTTCTATAACACACAATGCCAACTCCCCACTTCTACCCAGCATATCCCTCCTGAGGAGCCTATAGCCACCCAACAGGGCATTCCAGCCACAGGAATCATCCCACTTGTTCCAAGCATATCAAATATTTGGGACTGGGGCTAAACTTCAAGCTGAGTGTGTTTGTTCCACGTGCTGCATTAGTCTGGAAACATTTCACATTTGGTATGTTGTAGCCAACACCTCTTGAAGCAGATTGTTGAGTGATCCCATCAAATGTCTCTTTTCTCAAGTTTTGGCACACCATCTTGCTGCTCATCACTGGTAAGCTTATTTCTTTTCCTTACCCCCTTCCAAACCAATATAAATCTTTGTCAATGAGCCCCACTAGCTCCTTGCTAGAACTCTTTTCCCCCTCTGAGACAGCTGCATCTTGTCAGGTGCCAGAAGACTAGGTGTTGAGTAGATCATCCCATGATTAAAACCCCCCAATTTTTCCAATTGCATCAACCTCGGAGCCACACATTGACCTGATGGATCTTCCTACTCCTATCAATATTATTCCTTGTTACCAGAAGGATCAAGGAAATCACTGCCTGTGCTCATGATCCTTCTACCAGTCATCCCAGGGCCCTGAAACATGTCTTGATTGCCCTTGGATTTCTCTTTTATAAGAAAGCACAAGCATTCCAACTTGTGATAGAAACACAGAGATAGCCAATGCCTTATTCTAGCCTCTCTCCCCTTTATCTCTGAGTTTGAAGGAAGAGGGGTCTGTTGCTTTGTGGGAAGCTGGCACTTACTTGGTGAAAAACAATATAATAAATTTTGTTTTCTAGTTGTTTCACCTTCCTTGAATTAATATAGAGTCCTTTCCTTTTGTTGCTATATATCAGTATCCCTGATAGTCAGTGTCTCATTTCAGCTGCCATCACTTGCTCTGTGTCCATGCTGGATAAGTCTCTGAGAGATCTCTGTGCCACTAAAGACCCACCTGTTCAGTGCCTCAGTGTAATCTCAGATGGCACCTGAGGCCTATGCTTAGGCAGAGTATATATGCCCTTGCTGCCAAATCAGCTGATGTCCAAAAGTATAGGCCTTAATTGAAGTTACTGCAATTGAGGGTCGAGGGGAAATTAACATTTTGCTTCAGTTGAGGACAAGCTGAGATTTGAGGTTTTGCTACATGCAATGATTTTATTATTCATTCTACTGGGCATGCATTGCAGCCTAATGCAAAGAGTGCTAAAATAAAAATCACTTCCTCGGAAATTGCATAGATTCTGTGTTTTTATGTAATGAATACTTTCAAAAATGAAAAAAACCAGCTTGCATAAAGTGTATTTACCATATATCCTGTAGTCCCTATCATAAAAGATGTGGAGTCTATAACTGCAATTTAACTGTAGTCAGAAGTCACCTTGCTTAATTTTTAACTTGCTTAATAATCATCACAGTAATTTCTATTTTGTTGTCATACTGGTGATAATACTATTCTAGGTTATACAGAAAACTATCTCTCAAAGCTTGCTCTGCACAAGCAATTGCTTATTTTAGTATATGATTGAAACACCAGGGAAAAAAGCTCTTATCTAAGATATTGTTTAATCTTTTATTGATTAAAGATAGTAATGAACTCAATGAAAACAATATCCTATGTATCATATCTTATATAATATTTGAGAAATTAAATTTTATATTCCTCACTTCCATTTTAAGAGTTCACTGCCTATTTTTCTCCAGTATTCTCTTTGAAATAATCAGTCTACAGCTGAAATTCTAATCAGTGTTGCAATTTAAAAGCCAGGTTCACATTAACATCATTCCAGGCCATCTGTTCTGGTTGAAATAAATTGAAGATATCATTCTAAATGCAAACCAATTTTAACATAATACTTTATTTAAGAGTTAAAAGCACAAAATTCTTATTTCCACACAAGTCGTCCCTAAGGAGATAATAATAATGCTTCAATTTAAATGACAGTTTAATCTTGCCATATTATCCTAAATTTTCCATACTTCCAAAAGTTAGAAAGGAAGAGGCATCCTGCCTATTTCTATGAGCACATACATTTTTAGTCTTTCTTTCTGGACAAAAATTTCCCTCCACTTAGATAAAGCCCTAAAATTTGTTTCAAAAATTGGGGACATTTTTCAAAGACTGACTGCTTCTTGAAAAGAAAAAATACACCACAAAGAAAGGAGAACAAACAAATGTATTTTTCCCCCATTTTAGCTCTTAGGAAGAAATGTTTTATCAGGTGGCTTTTAAGGCTTTTAATTTTGCACACAGGCTGACTTATAAAGAAGCAGTAGATAGCACATAATGGTTGCTCAGTTTTGATGTCTGAAGAGCCATCTTATTTGTGAGGTTTCATTCCACTTGTCAAGTACTTTATTTCGTTGCAAACTATTTTCCATTGACAAAGCCAAAATACCTGTATCAAAAGTTTTGAGAAATTATTAAAATCCCTTTCTTTATGTTCTTAAGAAAGAAATTCTCTCTTGTTCTATGCTGTGGGATTTTTGATCAATTTAAGAAAGAGTAGACCATGTATTATGTATACATCTATACAGAAAACAGCATTAAATTCCCTGTTAAACTGTTTGGTCACTGACAAATCTGTTTACATTTCAGACTTAAAGTTTAATTCAGGTATTTTCATGGTCTATGATTCTTATTTAGAATAAGAAAGAATAAAGAGTCACTTCTCAAACTATAATTGATACAGCTGTACCCTGCATTAGGCTGAACAGATGATGCCTCTAAAATAACATTGGATATCAAGTGCAAACAAGTGAATGAAGTTCCACCTTGATGGTGAGGTCTAAATTCTACTGAATATATGGAATAAATCAATCCAAAGTATAATGCAATATCAGCTTCTATAATGAATTGTATAATCACCTGCTACAATCACCCTCATTTTAATTGTCTTGCCCATGTTGGAATGTCATGTTTATTTTCCTCATACTAGAAATTTATGACTTGTCAAATTAGGAAAATATTTTCTTCCATTTCTCTCTTTATCTAAAACCAAACTAAACAAATTGAATGTTCCTCCTTTTTTCTTTACCAAATTATAACAAAAAGAGAACATTTTAGGCTCTTATGAAGCCTGTATTTTTACTATTATGTCAGGAAAAAAAACAGGTACCTCAAATTCCATGGCAAATATAATTTCTACTTATTTTTCTTTTTCTAGAACACAATGAGAAGTTAATTAAAAAGTTTTAAAATATTTTTTTTTTACCATTTACATCCTCTTCTGCATAAAAATATCAGCTAAAATGGATGTTCTTTATTTTCTCAGAGTGAATTTATATTCAGCCAAAAGGGTAACTTTAACTCATCCTCAGAGTGAACCTTCCTCTTTTATTTTTGCTAATTACATCAGTACAAAGAATAAAAATGAAATTAATTTTTTTTGTAGTTTCTTTTTCTAGCTTTTTAAAATGGCTGAAAACTTCAATTACTTATACAAGGTTATAAAACTCACTCAAATTCTGAAGTGTTATAAATTCCTTTCTCCACACATGAAAGAAAAGCAAAAAGGACAGCAGAAACTTGAAATTTATATTCAAATATCATTTTTAAATATGAGCTGATTAAAATGTTTTGAAAATATTCTATCTTGACATCTAGTTGGTGATCACTCTGCGTTGTCACTAGTCAGACTGTATTTGATTCTGATCATCACCAGAGACAGAAAATTGAGGGAAAATTCAGAGAAAAAAGAAAAAAAAAAGTGTTTAATGAATTAAAATAGAACAAAAAGAAGAGGAGCACAAGAAGGTAACCAAGGGGATTAGTTCTTTTAGAATGCAGTGGTAACCTTTAGTGGCTTGCATTCCTGGCAGGCTTTTGTGTCTTTGAACATTTCCTTTACAAGACTCAAGGGCAGAAATTTGTTTAAGTGGTAGAAGGCAATGTAAGCACATTTATTTCTGCCACAGAAAACTGCTGTTGTAGGCTGGAGAAGAACCATTACTCATGGTTTTAGAACAGATTAGGCACAGCACTGGAAAATGTACTCTTTGAAACAATCCTGTAATGGCAGGAAGATAATAATTATGTAGTATGTATGCCTACAGCTTGTGGAGAGAACATTCTTCATTTTCCAAATGACTAAGCCCACAGAGTTCTGCTCTTCTTGTTCAAGTTGAGTCAGTTTTAATTACTAAGCTTTGGCTTGATGTCAGCCTCTATTGAGACACCAAAAGAGTAAAAATTCAATCTCTTGACCAAAAGACCAAGAACCTTCCTTGCATCCTCACATATGTTCTGAAGTTCTCCCATGCATCAAATGTCCGTGGGGAATAGTTCATACAGCACCTCAGGCCAACGAGATTAAGCCCCTGCTGACTCAGTGTAAAGGCTGGAAAATTCCATTACATTTTACTTTTCTCCCGAAGCTTTGAAAAAAGTCTGCAGGGTTTTTCCTGATTTATGTTAGATTTGGCAAGCAAGGACCACGATTTTATCTTCATGGCTCTTAAGTGCTTAAGGGTGCATGTTATACAACCAGGGTGAATTTACAAAGTGTTAGAAAAGTAATTCAATAATCCATTTTATAACCACTCCCTTCCTTTCTATCACTGAAAATGTCCTTCTCTAGGGTTTAACTTTAAACTCAAATAGGAGATGGGATGTTCTTTCCAGTTAATCTTCTCAAATGGCACAGGTACTAATCCTTGCTTCAAAGGTATTTGTTCTGAGCACAAATGTTTTCTGAAACACTGAAGTATGGAATCTTCTTTTATTTTATGCTACCTGACACTGTGCCGCAGTTTATGGTTCACATCAAGTTCCTTGGAAATTGGCTTTTTCTTCCTTAGTTTTTTATTTGGTTGGTTTGGTTTTTGCTTGTTTAGGCTACATGTCTGTTTTGTTTTGGGTTTTTTCCCTCCTGAGGTCAACCCAGACAAAGCAAAGATATTGCAGCAGAATTAAGTTTCAGAGAAGTTCCTAGCTCTCAGAAAAGAACTGAGGTCCATTCATCTTTTTCACTATTACATAAAAGGCCAGCAAAGGAATTTTGTTGGCTCCAGTGTTCCTTTTAACCTCTGAGTTTACTCAAATATTACATCATGTTCTTATTAACGTTGTATGTTTCCATAAGCAAAGAAACTTGAAGTAATTATAAAATACTTATCAGGCGTTTGTAGTAAAATTCCAGTTTCCATGAAAAATACTCAAGTAATTAATTTTTATGTATTGCAATACACTGAGGAAGGTTTTCTTTACTTGTCTCTCTTTTCAAGATAACAGCAAACCCATGAACACTCTCATCAGTTTATTTAGATTTTGTACAGTCCTGGTGGGAAGAAAAAGAAAAGCAGGGATGGTTGTATAAGTAGTTTCTCGTCAGTATCCAGTACCCTCTTCCAGTATCTTTTCTTCATTTATCTGGTCCAGTCACAACAGCATTTTCTGTCCAATGGCTTCAGTAACAATGACTTTGAGTTGGGCTATGGTAATAAAGCACCTTAAACCAGTGTGTTTATGAGGAAAAAGGGATGTCCTATCTTATTTAATTAATGAAGAAATGACAGTTCTATTTACTTTTCCAGTCCGCTTGGTAAAGATACCATAGCAAACATCTTGATGTTTATTAGACTTCTTCTTCACATCTCACTAAACCATATATTCTTCTCCAGGATGTAAGTCAGAAAATATCTCTGTACACTTTTTCAAATTGAAGGTTTACTGTGCTCTTCTCAGTTAAGAGAATTTTTTTTCATTCCATTCCAACCCCTTAAGATTCTATAATTCTGTGAAAAACCAGAACCAACCACAAAATTACAACTTCATTCTAGTAAACCAAAATAGAATCTTCTCAGTGTCTATAGGTCCACTGAAATTTTATGTCTTGAATATTTGAAATGATGACTGGAACAGAATTGCCTCTGCTATCATAATATCTCAAAATATCAGAATCTCATTGCATCAAAAGAAATGTGGCCACCAGGCCAAGAGAGATTAGCATGAAAATAAACTTTCCTTATGGGGAAAAAAGAGCAAAAAGTGAATCCATTTTTGTAGAGAGACTGGAAATCCTAGAGGGAGAAGAAAATAAGTCCATATATTGTAGTAACATGAAGGATGAACTAGCTATTGCATTGGGGAAATTACCTAAATGACCTTCACTTGTTGAAATTAAAACAATGAAAAATCCATGCTATTCCATGTAGCTTAAAGCTTTGAAATTGTCTCACAAATCCTCAACATTCAAGAGACAAAGTAGTTGAAATTTAGAACAGAAATTAGCAATGTCTGTTTCTAAAGTACTTGTAATTTAAAGTTACCACCTGATTTGCAGATTTTGACTTTTTTCCAAGCAATTGCTTTTGACTTAGCTTTTCTCTCCAAAGGTAAACAGTGCATTTAATTTTACAGATAATTGGCTATTCACTGAATGAGAAGTGGACATTCAGGAGTTATGTATTCAATCACCTAAGACAGATGCTGGTACCACAGTATTGTCATTTTGGTGAGCCTTTTCCTGTCTGCTTACCAAGTTTGCATGGAG
This sequence comes from Trochalopteron elliotii, assembly GCA_024734555.1. Lineage (NCBI taxonomy): Eukaryota > Metazoa > Chordata > Aves > Passeriformes > Leiothrichidae > Trochalopteron > Trochalopteron elliotii. Next base: position 5,193,903 of record JANPWX010000022.1, read on the forward strand.
TAGAGCAAAACCCTGCATCTGGTTTCTCTTCAACTGTGTGTACTTTCCATTGGTCAAAGGAGCAAGATGCTAGGTAGAGTCAGAGCCCTACCTGTGGCTGTGGAAAGACAAGAACCTGGTAGGCTCACCAGCCACACTTCAAAATGTTGCACACATTGCTAGACACTATGGTGACTGATGCAATTAATATATCTGCACTACTTTGTTTTCTTTTAAGAATTGGCTTTATTTACTAATACATGATAATTAAAATGTAAGCTTTATTATTAGCTACAAATACTGCATTTGCTTGATCAGCCATCATGCTTGTTATCATGAACTACGTCACCTACAACCTCTGCAGTCAGAGAGCTGTTGATTTTGAAATTATTTTTAAACTTGGATTAGAAAACTCTTTACTTATTTTAAGATAGACATATAATAAAATCAAGTAGCAAATGAGAACATGACTTCTTTTCTACAAAATAACAGTGCACAACAAGTTTTAAATTGCTCAGCAAGAATTTTTTCTTCAGATACTGAGCATTTGTAGAGTTATGTTCTAGTATTTAAACTACTGAGTTCTTTGAAATTTAGGTTATCTTTTTTGCTCTTAACATCAGTAAAATAAATGCTATACGTATTTCAAATATACATGTGCATCTGTTGGCATTGATAACAGTACTCTGGACAAATATAATGCAACAAAACAGTATGTCTATTAGGAAGGAGCTCACTTTCATACTGCACAGCTGATGCAGGTATGTGAAATCTTTCAGTGTCCTGAAAATAATTTTTTATGCAAGTGCTGGGCATGAGATGCTCCACTATAATTTCATTGATTATTATCAAAACAAACAGCAAAGGTAACAGCAAGCTTGCTTCAATTTAGCTCTCATTGTGTGGTGTAGAAATTAGTTTGGAGGCAAATAACTAAATTCCAGGACATTAATTGTCATATTTCAAAGTCATTTTGTTGCCCAGATGTGCTTAAACTTAAAAAAAAAAATGAAAAATATAAGTTGTCCAGATGTAGTATTGCACATTTAGATGCTGTTCCACACTCTGTAATTCAAGTCCCCCGTTATTAGAGCATGTTCCAGAGAACTAGCTTTGACATTAACAAGAGAAAGTCCTTTAAGGATTAAGGATTTTCTAAAGTTTAGTAAATGAATACAAAAAAAAAAGTAGATAGCAACACTTTTTAAAATTGTTTATTCTATCCTTTTGGAATTTTATTTTAAATTTAATTCATTATCACCATAAAAGCTTTTAATATTTATCATGATACAAGTCATGTATCGCTGGACAGACAAAGTCAACAAAGAAGCATCAACTCCCTGTTTTCCCCAGGGATAATATTGATGTCTACAGGTCATATATGATAGAGGTATTAAAAAGTTGTCTAATAAATTGTAACAGCAGTAGTCAATGAATAGAAATATGAAAAAGAAAACCATAACAAAAATTAAAAATAATTTATCAAAAAATTAGAATTGCAAGACTTGTATTCATAGAGGACGAGGAGGACAAAATATGAGTCAAAGTTGAAAAATATATGAAGAATAGGTCTACTGATAACAGTTAATCAGAAGGCTCCACTGGCCATACAGCATCCTGGATGCCTTCTGTGAATGTCATTGTAAGACTGAATTTTTGGTCTGAGTCTGTAAAGTAGGCCTCATATTCTCACTAAAAAAAAAAAAAAGCAGAACTATGTCTCGCTATATTTAAATTAGGTATATTTTAGAGAAATATCTTAAAGATACACTGGTATTACTTTCTGACAGAGAGAGAAAATTTTTCATCCAAAAATGTGTGATCTTATGAATTTGGTATCTTTCTGAACCTAAGCTATTTAGAGATAAGGCTGTATAAATTGAATAATAGTTCATCCATAATTTATGTTAAAAAAAAGGAAGAAAAACTTGTGAACAATGCAGCATATGTGTTAATTTACACTTCACAGCAAAGTTTCACATCTAAGCTGTAAGCAAGAAATAAGAGAAGGAATATTATGGAAATTCAGAGGGATTCTTAGAACAACCACCATGCCCAATGCCCCAGAATTATTGGCTTGTTGTTTACAAGAGACACAATTAGAGACACAGAAACCTTCCCCTGTTACAGCAGATAAAGTGCAATGATAGATATTACTGATTTTCACTTCCATGCTCTAGCACTCCCTGCTTTGTAGGCAGCTGGGTGATTCCCCTCAACTGTGGACATCATGATTTTCACCTTTCTCCTGCTCAGGGTGAAAGAGAGAGTTAGAATGTCACTTTTTCTCAGTTAATCTTCACCGTATGCCTTGTTCTGATTCCGCTATTAGAATTTTCATTAACTTTTTCAAGTAAGCTACATAAACAGTCAAAGGCAGAAGCTGAATTGGAAGTAAAAAGAGAGTTACTTCTTAGTTCAGCTTTTAATTAAAACGGGGAGGGGGGCAGCAGAGAGGAGGGTAAAGGAGGGTCTAGTTCAATTCCAAAGAGCTCCATAGAGAATGCAGGGAAGCTGAAGTAATTTCAAGGGAGCCAAAACATTATTTACCAGGAAGGCAATAGAGTCAGCACAGACAGAAACAGTTTCCAAATGTGACCAGCAAGGCAATTTAGATGTTAAACAATTGTGCCTTGCTGCAGAAAGTTTCCAGTTCCTAGTGTGATCAGTGTGATAACTTAGATCTTTAACAACAGTCCTCTCTCCTTGCTTAGATAATAAATCTGTGCTTTTACAAATCTCAGAGCGAAAGAAATAATTGTGGAAACATTAGACTTTAAATCTAGCTATATTTATTTAAAGGAAATACAACAAAGGCTGAGGGTTTCCAAACCTTTAATTCCTTTTCCAAGCTTCCTTTTCTAAGAGCTACCACTTGTAGAAAGAAAATTAAATTAAAACATTTAAATAATGTTTTATTAGGAAATTAAATAAACCACAACAGGAAAACTTGTTAAAAAGAACAAAGGATGGATAATCCAGACATAAGTAAACTAAAGGTTTGAAAATAAATCTGTAGCCTGACACTAGACTCAATGTTAACAGAAGTTCTTTCCTTATTTCACATTCTACATCCACTCAAATTTATCATGTGAAGTACAGCTCCTTCCCCAACCTGTTACTTTGTCCAGTGTGCAGCACCAGTTTCTGTCTTTCAAAGGCTGAACTCTATGATCTCAGAGGTCTCTTCCAGCTTATTGATTCTGTGATATCTTGAGGGAGGGGAAGAGGACTCTATCACTGATTATTTCTCACTAAAAAAGGTTCAGGTTCCTCTGAGAAAAATCTCTGGATTTGTGCTACATTAACAAGAAACTTCTCTCAAACTTAAATTTGAAAACAGTCTTCTACTCTAAAGAAATGTGAGTAGAAGAAATGTTTGATCTTCCTGAGTTCTCTTCTTTTCCTTCACCTCTGAAGAGCCTGAGGACTGGCACACAGCTGTCAGGGCAAAACCACTCATTATCCTGCTTTCTCTGTTTCCCACTACTTAAACAACCAACTTGGGAACAAGTAAATTAAATTTTTCTACAATGTGCCAGAAAAATATAAGACTATTTGCACCCAGCGCAAAACAATTCATATTACTGAGAAAAATCTCACCACTTTAATGTGAGAAGACACAGACACATACAGAGACACAGTACAAGTTTAAAAAAGAAAGGCATTGAGTTACAGACGTCACTTCTTTGAATTGTGTGCTTGCAAAACTGCAGACTTAACTTTTTGCTTTACTGTGAAAAAGCAGCACAATATGTTCTTTTACCCAACACTTCAGTAGGTGTTATGTAAATTATAAAAGTGCAATACAGTGCATACTGGAGGGCTATGTAGTTCTGGGAGGTTTGGTTTGGGTTTGTTTGCTTGTTTTATTGCAGCATATTTTTGAAACCAGAATTCAGCAAAGACATGATTTTTCTGGAAATTGCATTGGACTAATACGCAGATTAAGACAGTCCTATTGAGTAGGAATCAGATACAGAATATCAGATATTTAAAAGAGGTCCTCTTCTTCCTCTTCTGCTTGTCTTTATATATAATATGACAGCCAACTCACTGAAATATTGGAAACAAATATATTTGTACTATACTGCAATACCTGAAAAAAGTGGCGCTTTTAGAAATCACGTCAAAATGCTGGTAACAGATAGTGTGATATGCAGAAATCTAATTTAGTGGATCCAAGACAGTGCCTGGAAAAATCCAGTTCCAGTACATTTAAGAGTTGTAATCAGGGAAGTAGAGAAATTCAACATCCTCTTAAAAATCCTACTCATTTATTTGTACATACATAAGGAGTACACACTGAAAGAATGGGTTCGTACTGGGGTCTTTTCCCCATCTGTTTCCAGGTAACTGCAGGAATTCTTAATTTCCAGACAACTACCTTTAAAAAACCTATTTGATTTTTTTCTGAATCATTTCCTACGGAGAACTCCCCTGAACCACTGAAACCTAGAAAAAGCCTAGGGTATCGCAGATACAGAGTTTGCCAAGATGCATCAAGGTTATCAGTAATAAAATATAAATAAATTTCGAAAAATTATGATTATGGAAAACAATTTTTCCTTTTCTGTTTACCTAATCTTTCACAAAAAGAAATTGCAAACTCTTTCAGGAATATAATTCCAAGAGTCAAGTACATTTCTACTGGTAAAGAACTGAAATATTTTTGAAGTACTAGTAATTTCTTTTCTAGAACTCAAATTAACTTGAAATTTAAATACCTAAAAAACCACATTCCCAAGTGCTCATTTGGTCCAGTAGTTTATTGAAGTTTACTTCTACATATTCAATAATTTCTTTTCAAACAAATTTTATAAATATTATTTTCAGCAGACCAAAAAAAAAATATAGAGAAAAGTAGTGTTTGATACTTTTATTGAAGTCAATATAAATAATAAATAATCTTCTGTTGAGTGATGACATTTTTCTGTAGGTATTTTCCTTCTCTTATATGGCTGCCTTCTTTTACATTTTTTGTAGTGTAATCTCCTGATTATTACTTCATCATTAAATAGTCACTAAAGCCAAGTGTGAAAAAACAATTGTATAACTTTTCTTTTTCCTTGCCTTGCCTTGCCAGTCCATTTGTAAATCTGGAAGCATAGCATTCCATGAAAGAGAATTAAATTCTTGCCATTATACTCAGTCCTTTTATACTTAACTGGAACATAAAAGGTGTTTTGGTGTTTTTTAAGGAAAAGAGACCATTTTTCTTTTCATTCTATGAATGCCTAAGATAAGTATTTATTCCTATGTATTTTAAAGGACCCCTTATAAATGCAATATCTGAGTTACACTTTTAAGGGATTCCTTTTCCTGGAACAGTCTGAAAAAAGAAAAAAATAAAAGACTACAAGCAAAGATGAGGCTTACCTTAGTCTTTTCACCTGTGAGCACATTTCAGCTACTTTGCTGCTGAACAAAGAGAACAGAATATCTTTTACCTATCTTTTGCTGATCTGTGTTTTCATGTTGATCCCTTTTAGTAGTTCAGAAAAGCTGATTGTGCAGAGAAGGTCTAATGCAGGTCCCTCACTTTTTACTCCTTTTTCCACTGTCTCTCCCAAATTGTGACAAAATGCAGCCAGCATCAGGTGTGATCCAAGTGAGAGTTGTGAGGGGAACACCCACGGGGCTGTTTCCTGCAAAGGATGCTGAGGAATGGGATAGTCAATCCCCTCTGGGAGGCTTATAATAAAGGAGGTGAGGAAGTCTCTTTTCTGAAGGAGATTGTTAAGCACAGACCTTTTCTGGCCTTTTCTGGGAAACAAACACGAATCTGAAGGAGCTTGGTCCTATGCCTTGTTGAAAATTTTTGCTCTTAACTGTAATTAGTCTTCTCTTTATATTTCTTCAGCATACTTGCTGACCTGAAGAGCTTTTTAATACCAGATACTGAGAACTATGTTTGTGAGGTGTGAAGTAATAGTTACATTTTACAGCTGGATGTTATCTTTACCCAGTGTTAGGTCTTCATTTCTTGGTTGGAGCAAAGAGAACTTTTCCTTTCCATGTATTGGAGAGTGTTAACAAGCCTATTTTTCCCTACACACCAGATGAGGATAGTAGCATCATTGAACTTCCTAACAAATTTAGCTGTGGATAAATTTTGATGTTAATACTGCAAAGCCTGTTTACACCTGATATTAAAATAATGCATGATGACTTGACAACATTTTGGCTAAAAAATTACTTTCTCTAGCTGAAACAATGACAGTTCTTTTGCCTTAGGTAAATGAAAAGTTGTATGCCCTGGCTCCAGTTATGCTGCTTCCTTATTTCCATCTCAGTGGGATCCCTCGTATTTATCTGTAAACTGTGCTCCCAGTGGTTGATTGGTTTATCAGCATTTTCTAGGACTATATACTCAATAGTTATGACAAAATATAACTACTAGAGTACTTGAAGAACTCTCTGTAAAAATTTTATTTTATTGGAGCCACATACATATGCATGAGGACATACACATATGTGTGTGTGTGTATATACACACACACACACAAAAAAATATAGATATATATAAAAAAAAAAAATGTTCCTGTACATATATATACACATATACATATATCCCTCAATTATTTAGAACAGTGGTCTCCAAAAGGACATGTGTGATGGAGGCGTACAAGAAAATCTAGTAGAGTGTGAGAAGAAAAGATTAAAATTTTGGTAGTAGATGTCTATAATTTTTAAATAAATATATAAACAAATTTATAGATACAGATACGTAAATACTTGGGGTGCTCAGAAAATTTTTACTAATGGAATGTGTGATCAAAAAAGCTTGGAGACCACTGCCTTATCGAATCAGAAATATTGGCAATGGTGTTTAGAAGTCTGGAGAGTTTCACTCTAAAAATAGACCATCCTGTGGATGTAAGAGTACCTGATGATGCTGCATTTTTCAGGTCAATAATAGTTTGCATACAATGCAGACATGAAGATTAGACAGTCTCCTCTTTCTGTGGTGGCATCCATGATAAAAGATAATATATATTCTTACGCTGATATTTTTAAAGTTAATAAGTAAATATTCATAGTTACAGTGAAACACTTGAAAGAGCATTTTACAAAATGCAGTAAGTTGCCTCTTAAGCAAATTAGTCTTTTTAAGACAATTACCTGTAATTGAGTATTTTCTAAAGAGAAGTTCATGAAAGACACCTTGTGCAAAGAAGATAATAAAAGTATAGCAATAATAGCAATTTGCTTGACATGCTAAAATATGTATTTTATTGGTAGTTTAATGCAGATGGCTTGGCATATATTTACACTAAATCGTCTTATATGTTGGCATATGGTAAGTAAATTCTGATAGGTGTATGTCCAAGGCCACCCACAGCAGTTGGAAAGATCATTAGCTCTGAGAAAAACGCACAAAAATCTAGATATGGCTAAAACGTCAAATAGATTTTAGAACTGATTAAAGGTAATTTTTTTCCACACTTCTCTCTAAACCTTTGAGTCATACTCTGAAGTGTCTCCACCTTTTTGGGAAGAAAAAGAGAGACTTGTTAAACTGTAACATGAATGTCTTATAGTTCTAAAGAATCAGAAGAATTGCGTAGGAGTCTTCCTTAGCAAAGTTATATCTGTTGTTCTTCCATGAAAACTGAATAGTACTGTTGTATATTTGCTTTATTAAAAAAAAAAATCTTTTTTAATATCGTTAGATTTTGAGAGAGTTTTAGTAAGACAGCAAAAATGTTGCCATAAATCCACATAGTTCATGTAATCTTTAAATAATACAAAATAGATGCTGTTCAAAGTCTTCATGTTAGTTGAGGCAGTGGGAAAATCTTAAAACTGACAATTTCAAGCATTGAATTCTTATCTTGCATAATGAATCTAGTAAAAAAATTTAAAAATGAGATACAGTATACTGTAATTGTTTAGGAAGAAGTAATCTCATTGTCACTTCAATGAATTCATAAAATCAGGGTAGTTGTTCAGATGAGAGGTGGAGTGATTCAGAGTACAATGATATTGTATTTCTCAGTCAAGTGAATAAGAGCATTTTATAGACAATGGGTTCCCACAGTATATTTCAGAGATTTTAATGGTAGGTCTTTGATTTTTTGTCAATTGTTTTGCTGGGACAAGAAGGTTCTGAACATCACCTGTTTCCAAGCAGAGTGAAAATAGGTTTGCAGTAAAGCTGAATTCTTTATATCTTTCTATTTTTGTGTTTTTATGGGGTGATAAACACAGTCAAAAGTAATTGCACTTATTCTGTAGATATCATACATGCCTGAGATGGGAATCTTCCTATGTATTTCTGCAACTAACACAAACCACTAAATAATAATTTTTGATTCATTTTACCTATTTTTTTAATAATTGTTTCATTTCTATAATACACATGGATTTTAAGTTCCTTGTCACAATGACTAATACTACTGGTAGGCGGAAATAATATTTTTTCATCCAAATTTTTACCTAACAATTTTCTGATCTATTTTAATTGCAAGTAAAATGGTCATCCTCTAAATACTCCTTCAGTGTTTTGAAATTTGCAAAAGCTGTTGAGTAGGCATGGCATTTTAATCTCCTCAAAAGATAGGGTGATACTTTCCAGATTATTGTAGAGGTGGGAATCCATAATTAAACCTCTTGATTTACTTTGACAGGCAACTGTGGATATTAAGAAACTGAGGAAAATACTTAAATTCTTATTATTTTCTTGATCAGCATATCTTTCATTTGATCAGTCTATGAGATATGCATTAGTCAAATAAGTGTACATATAACCACAATTAAAAATAACACAGAACAAAACAAAAATTATAAGAGAGTGACAGTGACATTACCACTACTTTATATATAGACTCAGTGATGCAGTGAATTGAGTTTTTTATGCCTCATTGTCCTTGTGTGCACTCCCTTATACTCCAGTAAGATTGATTAGGAGACAATGTCAGTATTACGGATTTATCCTTATGATGAAGTAAAATATTGAAGAATTTGGAAACATTAATTCTGCTCCTCTGGAGCTAGACCTCTAGAAAATAGAGGTTTTGAACTCAAATTCAAGTAGTGTGATTTTAAGGCTGAAAATGCTGGGAGATTAAGCAATCCACCCCAGTCTTTACTCACCACTTACAAAGTGTTCATTTGGGATTCGAACTTGAAGATGTTAAATGCTGTTGTGATTCAGTTAGACAGATATTCACCAAGAGCTGAATGCAATGCTTAGTAAATATCATAATTGCTTTCTTCCCCAGTGAATTCAAAGAGCTTTGCATCAATCTCTTAGCCATAGCAAAGGCTTTTTTCCCATGTGTCCTCTGACTAATTCTCTGTCTTCATTTAAAGCCAGGGCAGAGCTGTGTCTTTGTTTTCCTGGTGTTCTCATGTTTGTCTGTTCAATTCCTCCTTCTTCTAAGGACAAAACAACTGTTTGCTGTAACTCCACCTGATGCTGATTTGTGCCAAAAGCAATTTGGAGAGGTAATTGTGGATGTTTTCTTGTTCCTGTATTAATCATCCTCTCCATCCTCTCCTGCAACAGATGGGTTTTACAATACATGAAAATTTACAAAATGTTGCCCAAACTAACCAAATATAAATCTAGAAAAATATTTTAATTTAGTTTCTCTGTCTGTACAGTTCTCCAGAACTACAATAAATGGATTATTCTTATCAAATTCAAATCAGAATTGTATTGCTTTTTTAACTAACTGAGAATTTACAGAAATTATACATGAGAAAACACAAAAATTATATTGCTATTATTCCGTTACGAGTTTGCCCCATGAAATATTAGGTAATTATCTGGACAAAAAGGAAAATAATCTACAAGAAATTAAAATATTTTAAAAAACTCCTTTCTCCAGAAGAGTATGCCTCATAAGACGAAGGTGAAAACTGTGGTAGAATAGAGTAGAGAAGTTAATTGTCTTTCTGGCAATTCAAATAGCTTCCTTGGATATGCTTTTGAAGCTTACTTATTTTGTAATAGAAATTTGAGGCTTTTGAGGAATAATAAATATGCTCCCTGAGAGGACAGCAGTAGTTTCAAACTAAAATGTCAGAAAAAAATGATTTCCAATCTTAACAGGTTTGAGGAACCAATACACAAAAAGTGTCCCTGAATGATGTGTAAAGAATATCAATATTCTCTCAAAATATGGAAAATAAGTTTTCTTTTAAGAGAACTAAATCCCTTCAAATAGTTCTGTGGATCTTTCCCCTTAACATGAAAGATAACGTTCCTTTATTGATATTCGTTTGAGGAATTTGGTCTTCCCTGACTTGTGCAGGTAGAGGGAAGCAGTATATTTGAGGAACTTGAGTAACAAAAACTTGAGCCGAATATTTGAAATTTATAATTTCAAGGAACTGAGTAGCTGTCCTACTGGAGTTTCTTTGGCTCCACCTTCTCTTTAATTCAAGAACAATCACTTTGATGCTAAGTAAAGGTGTTAATGAGATGATGGTACGGTGATATGTTTCCCCACGCAGTCACTACTAACATCTGTCTGTTTTTCTTACACTCCCACTGTTGTAAACTAACTATATGGAAAAGTAATGTGCTACATTAGGAAAAATTATCCCACAGTCCATATAATTCCATTACATACATATTTATCAGAAATACAGAGACAAGACTTTGGAATTACTCTACATCTATCTTACTATGTAAAAATTTCCTCCGTTGTCACAAAACGGTTCCTAGAGATTTTGCAAAAGCTCAACTTTGTGAAAAATTTAAAATTTGAAAATGAAGTTTTACTTAAGAAGAAAGAAGGTTCTACATTTTTATCAGGTCCCATTCTGAAAAATATTTCAGGTTTAAATTATATTCTGAAGAAAATATTTTATGATTTCCATAGTCTGAATATTAATTATATCATTTATACAGAAAAAAATATGTATTATAAAATAATTACAATTAGTACCTAAGGGTACTACATTATAGATTTTTAGCATGTTGCAGATTTTCTGCTTCTTTGACAGAGCCAGTATCTTTGGAACTGAAAAAATTGATCAAATCTAGATTTTAATAACTGTTTTCAAAATAACTGCTCCTTTTACTGCCTCTATTAAAGTTTATTCAACAAGCTGTGCTAAAAATAGAACTCTGCTATTACTATTTCACTGCTGCCCATATGGGTACAAGACTATTCCACCAGAGAAGAAAAGCCTGGTTTACAGAAAATAAGCCATTGTGCTAAATGGAATGAATCGTTAGTAGCGGTGAACCCTGAGGAGATTTAAAGCTGGATCAAGATTGACTAATGAGAAAATAAAAGAATATGGCTCCAATCCTGACTAATTAATCAGTGAAAGCCGCATGCTAGAGTTTTGAGCAGCAGGGTAAGCCTACCCCATGTTCAAAGTCATGCTTTTTAATAATTACTTTTTTCTGTCTGGCATTTTATTTAGGTACTTATGTATTGGCAAGTCATTCAAACTATTGCCTACACTAAGGTGGAATATTCTCCTATGTAAAATGACTTGCATTTAGAATTCAATAATGTGTTTCCATGCTCTATCACCATTTCAAATAGCAATACGCTGGTGTAGATCCTTTTGCCACTGCAGGTTTCAAACTCTGTTACTTGGCACTTGTTACTTTTAACACATAATCAACTACTGATTTTTGTGGTTTCTGGTACTAATCTACCACTTATGTGGCTATTTATTTTTTTTTCTTGGACATCTTCATTGAAGTAGGAGCACATGAACTGGTTTTTACATTAAATTAATACTTAATATGATGCATTCAAATTGTATTGTATTTATCAAAAAGGTAATGTACATTTAGCCGGCACCTCCATGAAGAAGCTACAGTGTGTAGGAAACATGAGCTTTTCTGAATATGCACAGACCACTGTAAATATGTACTCTCAGTAGGTTCGATTTTCTGGAAGCACTTGCTGATGTTAATCATTCTTTCAATATGAGGTATTCAATTTAAAGCATTGCTTAGACCATAAGTTAACACTCTAAAGGTGACAAAACCAGAATAATGTGTGGTGTATACAATGAGTAACCACACACATATTCCTTAGGAATCCAGTCCCATCCAGGTTTTGATCCTACTTGCCATATATTCAGGATGGGTTTATGACTTCGGCAGGTGAGACTTCCACTCTTCATATGATATTTTTTACAAAGTTTCAAATTAATTGCCAAAACAGCTTGACAGGATCAGAGCAGTAAAAGAACCCACTTTATTCTCATTCAGTAGCAGCAATCTTGACATCAGGCACAATGATCTCCAGACATTTCTTCCAAGTGCATGGCTGCTAACTAGCAGGGACAAGCACAAAGTCACATCAACACAAATGAAGAGTAAAGCAAGCAGCCCAGGTTGAATGGATGGAAAGAACTTTTCACCATTTTATTCACTTAACAATAGGGGCAACATTCACCCTGCATTCAGATTTGAGTATTATGCAGTACAGTTTCACACACATTGAAGCTGGACTGTGAGCAAGCTCTGGTTTGCCAAGTAATAAATATGTCAAAGCATCAGCTGAAAGAAATATACATTCACATAGATAACAACAGACCATGGATTCAGAAACTTTTTGATGTTGTTGTTGTTCCTGTAGATTAGGAGTGGTGCTGCCTATTCTTTGTGACATGCCACTTGAGCAGTTATGCTTCTAAAAAGGAGATCATCAAAGAAAGAACTGCTGCTGCTGTAATAATACTAACCACATGTGCAGAATACTTATGCAGGAAGCAGCATAAATTTACTGCAAGGTTCTCATCTCAATAGAGGTGTTTTGTTATTATAACATGATTCCATAGCATTAATGAGGTTTGTATTCATTTTGCTCACAGAAGTATCTAATACAATAGTTAAGACAGAATCATCTACTTCCCGTGTAATTATTTCCGGATAAGAATTTTGCAATGTGTTTATGATTCATTTCCTATTACCTTACTACCTTGCATAATTCACAGCACAGTTATTATTTATTCAGTATCATCTGAAATGAAATTATCTTCATGAAAGGCAAAACAAGCAGAAAAATGCATTTCTGGAAAGCTCTATAGGCTATCAAAACAAGTATTCTTAATTATTTCAAAACTAAATTTTAACTGTATTCAAACATCCAATTTGTTACAATTTCCTTATCACCAAAAAAAGATTTGAAATGCTAGTATTGGCTTAAACCTTGTATTGTACTGGGAGCAATTTTTTTTAAAATTTGTTTAATATATTTGTGGGGCTTATTCTAAGCAATATCATGAATGTAATAGAAGCTTCACACATGTCTTCAATAAGCACATGTCTTCAATAAGCATGATTAACTTTATGTCAGCTCTGTGCACACCAGAAATAAGTGTTATTTCATTAATGGAATGCATCTAGCTGGATTGAGGAGCATTTCAGAGGATTACCAAAGGATACAAAGATGAATGCTACAGCAAACCATGTTACAAGGTATTACTCAATTTGACTGTCCCCAAAAACATGCAGAAAACTGTCTGAGAATTTTGAGCGTGTAATTACCATTACACTTGCACCCTAGAAAAAGAGATAATTTGCAATAAGCTCAAATGCTTTGTAATGGGCAGCTGAAGGACACCCACATGCCATGTATTTGCAATAGTCATAGACATCATAGCTATGAAGAGCAATGAGCACATTAGCAATGTCCGCAGGACAGTCTGCTATTACATTTCAAATCTGTCTCTATCACAGAAAGTTTTTCCACTGGTTTAACATTTTTTCTCCCTCACCAGTCTTCTAAAAGCTAATGTGAGAGACAAGTACAGGAAAAAGTTCTAGGAAATTCTGTATCTTGTCGTGGACAGGCTTATCACATTCTGTAATAAGAAAGTGCAATGTCTACATGTCAGTCTAAGCTTTTTCTCCTCTATCAAACAAAACTGCATTCTTGGTTCCTTGGGGAGTGTTTCTCTTTGCTATTATGCTTCCAGATCAACACATCATTGTAGGTCAGGTTTTCTGTCAGCTGGAAACACAATACACAGATACCCTGAGGACTTGCTCTCTTATGCAATGGACTTAAATGATCCAATGTCTTTGCAATAACCATGGTACAAGTGTCCTGGTTTGTCTGCCAAGAGAGTATCCTAAGGGTGAATTTAAAGCTAAAACTTCATGCTTGCATTGAAAATATCTTTAAAAACAAATGCAGAGAGTGTTAGCATGCATTTCTGCTCAAGGTTAGAGGTATTTTTGTAAGATTATTTAGTGGTTTATTTTTATTGGTATATCCATAATTATAAAAGAAAATTTATTTTCAGAATATGTAGGTTTAGAAACACATGTAACCACAAAGACAATTATATATTTGTAATAGAAATTTTAGTTAAGCGGTTGTGTCAGGAAATGAGTATGATTATTAAAATATTGAGGCTGAAGTCAAAGCAGCTACATTCATAGAGGCAAAGGGCTTTAACCAAGATGTAATGACTATTTACTTTCCTTGAACCAAGATATTTCCTTACCTGAATACTGTAACTGCGGGCAGCATACAACCATTTTGTAACACTGTAGCATTGATAATAAAAAAACCCCAGCTACAAACACAGCTTGTTTACAACAGAGTGAAGTATAAACACACAAATAATATTTAACTAGGAAAAAACATGTGGGAACTTTTGGGACACCAGTGCAAGTGGGCTAAAGGAAAAAGTAAAAACAGTAAAAGCAGGATAAACCCCAAGAATTTAGGAGAAACAGAAGAGAGTTTATTTCAGGGCCATATTTGCTTGTCTTGTCTTTTATAATGAAAAGATATATTTATTCTGGATACATATTAAAAATTTATAAGGATAATCCTCCAGAGTGAGCAAGAAGGATGCCTGGTAAAACCAAAACAAGTATTCTTACTAAAACAGGATGAATGTTGCAGTGCATGATTGAGGTTTTCAAAGCTGTATATGTATTTTATTTATTTTGTGTTGGTATGTTCCTTTTAAAGCCCCTTCACCTATTCCCAAACCCACATGGTATCTCCCAGAGGGGAGCCCCTTGCCAATCACCCTGATTGACTTGAGAGGAGATTATCTCCCATTTGGCTAGGTGTTCCAGCACCTGCGTTTTCCAGTTGTTGTGATAAGTGCCCCTGTCCTGGACCACCCACCCCCCTTTTCCCCATTGGCCCGAATTTTCCTCCTGGCCCAGGCTGCGCCCTTGGGTACAAAAAGGAGAAGGACAGGCCAGACCTTGCTTTTTGCATGTGGAGCTGCACTGAATAAACATCTTCCAAACCCACGGCAGAGCCTGCTCTTCATTTCCAAGCCTTAACCATGCTCAGCCAGCAGGACTGAGTCACTCACAAACTGTTTTAGGTGGTCTGGGGATCTACTGCTTGCCAGTAAGCAGCCCCCACGGGAGAAACCAACCACAGATGAACTATGTTGGGAGCAAATGTGAACACCCTTTTTCAAGCAAGCTAGAAATATCCAGCTCTCCATGGGGAAGAACTCTCAGACTTCATAACTCTGATCTCAGGCTGCAAAGATCAAACACTATCCGCATCAGTCACAGGGTATCAGTCAATGTGGTATTGCACACTCATAGCTAATCTAGAGTGCTAAGGATTAATTGAGTATTAAGTGATAATGAGCAAGTCAATACACAACATTGGCAATTTATATTTGTAATGATTTGTTGTCAATTTGCAAAGTGGTTCTTGAAGCTTGAAAATGACCCAATTTAACAGTCCTTTACACTCTCCCATGACGATATCTAGTTCCCTAATTGATATTAATATATATAAACCAAATGTTTTGATTTTTTTTTTCCCAGTTACAATACAATTGATCATAAACGTAAAAACCTTTCATTATTCAGAGATTATAGGCAGAGGGGGAAAAAGTAGACACATCATTTTACTCCATAGATATTAAGAAAGAATATTTGTAAATGCTAACAAGTCACACAGTAGATTCCTTTTAAGATATATAGACATAAGTGAAGGGGGACAGCGAAGGTCAGGGAATGTGTATGTTCCATTATCATGTTCAAATTAGATAATTACTATAAAAACTAAATAGCTAATGAATATGATGGAAGTTTCACAGCTAGGTCTGTGTAGTCACCAACATGATATAAAACAACCTCAATGTTAGTTAAATTCATTGCTGCTGGAAAAGGAACATGTCAAAATCAGGACTGTGATATACAGGTAGAATAATGAACCTAAAGAGAACCTAGTCTAGATTTTCTTCTAAACACTCCAGAGTAACCTGATGAGAATGCAGATTCTGGAGGAAGACTGGCTGATGATGAACGGCCACATCCATTGAAAATGGCTAACCATCAGAAACAGAAGAAAGGAAGGAGAGTAACAGGCTGAAAATGACAGATTTCAGAAAAGGTAAATTTAATGAGCATAGAAGAAGGTTAGATGAGCCTTGTGGGAAAGAATAGGAAGCAATGACAGATGAGAGAGAAGCACCTGATTTTAAATTATACCTGTCCTCACAAATTTTTCTGATCAGCAGAAACGCAAGCTACTAAAAATGTCTCCATGAAGATGAAAGTTTGTAATACATTGTTCACTTTTATCTTTAGTAAAAAAGTAAACTTCTCTAACAGCATTGATTTTTTTTTTGTAATAGAAAAATTGATAAGATCACTTACTGCACTAAAAAGACCTTTTAAAGCAGTGAGAAAACTTAGTTATTTATTAGATAATCCAGGGTGTATGAAACTAACTTTTTTTGTGCCTAAGAAATAAAATCAACAACATTAACAATTTTTATGAAAAGCCACAGAGGCAAGTGACAGGACATAGGTCTGTTTTTAAAAAACAAGACTTTAGAAGCCAGAACATTTTAGAGCTTCAATTAACTTTTATTTCTCCTGTGCCATAAGAGCAATTAACCCAAATAGCTGTAAAGACATAGCAGAAAACAAGTGACATTTGTTACATAAAATGAATTACTATTTAACAAGAAGTGCAAGCGCCTACATGTAGGCAAGAGCACTTAGGTTCATGAACATGGTTTAAGAAAACTGAGATAAGCAGCATCTTCATAGTAAAAGTTCAATGATTATCTAACATGACTTTTGCAGAGGAAAATTAGTGATTTTTAAATAGCAGGATATTTTTAAGACACACTGCTCTTATGTAGGCAAAATCTCACTAGCAGGTTTGTGTTCAGTTTGGGGCTCTGATCTTCAGTGAAGTTTAGATGAAACAATTAAAATGCCTAGAGCTCTGGCAATGTCACTGATGAGGGGTGGATAAAAGAACAGAAGTTTTTCAGAGGTGAGAAGGATGAGGATTGTATAGTAGTCTTCAAACAGATAAAAAACCTGCTGCAAAATAAAGGAAATGGGACAACATCTTTTTTTTTTTTTTTTTTTTTTTTTTTTGTCCATAGCAGATACTGCAATAATATTGAGTGTGAATTCTGGAAAGAGAGATTAAGAGCACAAATACAGTGTCACGATCCTCTGCTGGGATATGAGGTTGGACTACGTGACCTTGAAATGTCCATCCAGTTTTATTTCTTTTACTTTTCATACAAAAAAAAGCCAAAATGTTCACCACATTACTTAAAGTTGGGAAATTGTTGGAATTGAAATTAAAGTGCTTAGTGCTAGGATGTGGGTGAATATTCACATATTAACTGTGAATTGAGAAAATATAGAGTGCTCAGGACAGTAATGCAAATATGTTTGCATATGCTTGTGTGTTTCTATAAAATTAGTTACTTGTGTACGTGTCTCTAAGAGGTGAACTTTGGTGTTAACCACTTGAGGCTGTGTATCAGAAACTGGTGGCAGATGATTTATTCATATCTAGGAAAAATGTCACAAATCTGATAAGCAGTCCAGATTTTCAAAGCAAACTGCCAAAGATGAAAAGATTCACCATTGTAAGCCTTGCATGTATATGTTTAAAAATTCACAGACACAAACTAGTTCACTGTCGAGATATTAATGCATCTTGACAAGAATGAGTTGTGGGTGTGTCTCAGACTGAAACACAAGCAATATTGCAGGTCAGAATGGAAGTCAAAATTACTGTTGTCAAAATGCCTTTTTCTTGTAAAATCATCCTTCAAATAATTATCATTATTCCTCTTTGCATGATTTCTTGGGGAATAAGCAGATTTACACCCATAAAATAGAGTGCAATGGTACTACAAATGTTTGGGGTTTTTTTAAGTAACAGAAGTATTTTGTGTTCTTTATGAATTTTTTGGAAAAATGATGAATCCTGAGGAAAATACCTAACCCAGAGCTAGAAGTAGATGGATATTACATCTCATTCCTTACTGTACAAATTTCTGGGACAGTCTGACAATCCCTGAAAGAAATAACTGTGAAGTGATGAGAGACATCAATCACACAGGATGAGAAAAAATAAATTTTATTGCTTTGCTAGAAATATATTCATTGTTGATTTATTTGTGACGTGAACACTATTCATCTTTCTTTAGAAATCATACTTGGCATCCATAATGATAATTTCAGATATATTTTCAAACTGAAGTGAAATTGGGCAACTGTTCTCTTACATGATAACAGCCCTTAAAATCTGAGGAGCCTGTATATGCACACAAAAGAAAATCAATTACTTTTTGCTAGAATATCTATGATCAACTGGTTGACGTGTCTTGCAATGAATGTGTTCCTTTGAATTCGTGATCTAAACTAATAAGCTCCATTCATGTAAATTAAAGTTTTGGGAATAAGTATTTTAGAGTTTATATTTTCAGACATTTATGTGCCTTTTTTTTCCACTTACCATGGGCTGCAAACACAGAGGTCAGCAGGTGTGTTTAAAATATTTAAATATACTAGAAAACAAGAAAAAAAAAAAAAACAATCCAAAGCATAGAGCCTGGAAAGAGTGTTCAAAGAATTGTTTAAATAATAAAGGACATTGCCAAAATATCTTTACTCCTAAGAGAGAGATTAGGAAAAAAATGAAAAAGATAAGACTGCATTCAGATGTAATCACATCCAAATATTAGGGTAGAATAGTCAATAATAGAAGTCCAAGGTTAATAAAATCTCTTGATGTAGAGCAGTTCCTGACCTTCTAACTAGATTCAAGCAGTAGTGTTCAGGGGTTGAGAATAAATCACCTCACACAAGTATTCAATTTGAAATTGAAAGAACCTATAAGCTCCAAACAAAAGATCCAGTCATCCATGCCTCTACAAATACATTACAGGAAAGAAAAAAATTCTTTCTATTTTTTAATAAAAACGTTTAAAATAGGTGTGATCTAATGAAAATAATTCACTGTATCACACAAACCATGGGAAGTGCATTCTAGTTGAATATAGATGAGAAAATCAAGAAGGATAAAATTTAAACTGGAAATCTCTGGGGTTTTGGGGTTTTTTTCATCATTTTAGTTAAATCAATAAAACCTAGTCCTCTTCAATGGTAAAACCGAAGAAAACTTCATTGTAAAGGAAAACTTGTGAAAATAAATTTAATCTGATTATATCTTAGATGCTGATGGCCAAGTGAAATGTTGCTGCAATATGGGTGCTGACTAATTCAAGCAAAAAAATGTGCATAGACATACCTGAAAAGTACTTTAAATATTGGTTTTTTATGTGTTCTTTTCCTTAATTGAAATATGTGGTGAACTTGATTGAGGTCAGTGATTGTATTTTTGGAACTTTGTAATTAACTTGCATTATTTAGATATTTTGCAAATAAATAAAATGCAGAAACTTTGTTTTAAAAAGAATCCTGAAAAGGACAAGGAAGAAAAAATAATTAAAATTATTAGAGAGTGCATATAATTATGCATAATTATATAGTTCATTATCATGTTCGTCTCAAGACATGGCTAAGGATATGAGAAGCATCTTATCTCCTCCTACTCTGTGCTGTGTTTGGTGGTGCAATTTTCAGCTATCCCTTGTGAATTAAAAAGTGTTTCTGTACTGGTAGAAATCATTATTTTGTTTATTCCAGAACTTCTTTATCAGTTAATTCTGAGTGACAAACATCTCTGTTGGGTATTTTTCCTTCATTGGAACCTGAATTTGGAGTAATAAAATTTTAAAATAAGCTACTCACAGGTTCTCTGGTGTGTATTACCTGCTGTGCATTGGTGGAACCAGAGAGGTTTAAAATAAAATTTAGCTCTTAAATATGTGCTATTTTCTGTGCTTTTGGAAATAGTTATATAACTTATAAAGGCTATTTCTCGGATTTGTTTTTCATTTCTTTATGTACATAATAATGTTAACAAAAGAAAAAAAAACAGGAAAAATTTAATAAGGGATTATGCTAAAATAAAAGAAAAAAAATCTCTGAAATTATGTTGAAATCATTCAGGAGTATGTGCTGTATTATCAATAATCACAGTTTTTATTGTATGTATTTAGACACCTCAGATGTTTTAGGCTTCACTGATGAATATCCAAAACACATTTTGAAATCTTGAAAGATAACTGATAAGATGTAGTAGGCAAATAAGACATGGGAATAAAATGTAGAAAATTAGAGGAACAAGAGGAATAGTCAAATAGTCAGATCAATTTTTAGTAATTTCATGTTTGTACAATGGATTTTATGTTCTCCTAATATGGTTTCCCTTTGGATTTCCCCTCTGAAGACCTTCTGTTACAGTAATTTTATCTACTGTCTTACAGCTATGTAAGAATATCAATATTTTATGCAAGATAAACACAGTGTCATAATAAATGATACAATGAAGGGTTATCTGCCTTTAAGTCAGATAAAACAAACTCAACCTTCTTCCCTGTGAGGATTCCCCTAGATAAAATAGTTAGAGTTCATTTGCCCAGAATAAGAAATACTCTGCTGGACCACAACAGTGGTCCTAGTACTAGTTGTATCTCAATATAACTTACCACATTCTTTTTCCTTTACCTCCTTTTGTTTAAAAGTATCAACCCAGAAACTGACTGTCCTGAGTAGGAAAAATGGTCAATGCCCTTATTTTCATCCTATAAAGGTCTGTGGAATTTTTGCAGAGTATCTCTTACGAAAAAACAAAGATAAACCTCTTTATTTCTCCAGGAAGCAGCATCATAAAGACTTTTCAAATCTGTGCTGTTATAGTGCTCATTATTTGAATTGGCATCAAGAACTAGAAAACTGAAAATGATACTCACAATTTTTTTATTTCTTTTGGAAAAACTTTTTGCACAATGTCAGCTGCCAGTACTGGAAACTCCCCTTCCCTGCCCAGTTTCCTTTTTTTAGCTTTGTCAAGAGGCACTTGCCTTTTTAAAATAACACAATGTAGAAGATCATTATAAAATGAAGCATTCAAGTTTTGATGATCTGTTTCCTCTTAATTGACAACTGTGGAAAGATGTAGTACTGCAGCTGTCGTACTCCTACTTGGCAGTTACCTTCCAGAAAAAGAAATAATTCCACGATTTCCTTCATGCTAGCTAAGTACTTTTCAGGGAACGAAAATGGGGAAAAGAACGCAGTCATGGCTTCTTTCAATTTTATTTAAATAACTTTTGATCAAGGAAAAAAAATAGATGAAAAATTATTCATGAAGTTGAATTTCAATGGATGCTTCTTCGATACTGCAGATGGAGCAGTTCTGCTGGAAAGTTCTATTTCTTATTGTGAGCAGCAAGAAGTAATTGATTATTATTTTAATTAAATAATTTCAATCCATGTATTAGAAAAATTAAAAGCTGAATGATTCCTGAAAACTACAGAAGATTCATGTTTGTGTGCACCAGCTTAGTTTAATGGGTATATATAACTCTCCTGTATTTAATTCTAATTAAAAGAATTAGCACCCACATCCTTACTTTACAAATCAAATAACAACTTATGATTCTGTTGCTGTTCAGTGAACATAACTGAAAAGAAAATGCAGCTTTTGATTGATGAAGGGATCCTCAAGGAACTAGTCAAAAAAGAATTTATCAGGTAGTGTGTGAATGAAGTTTCATATTTTGAGTTCATGAAAGAAAGGGCTTCCCCAAATGTAAAAGCATCCAGCTCACATCACCTGTTACACCTCTTTTGCCCTCGCAGGTTTTGTGATGGCTTTTTTTTGTATTTATGTTATTTCTAAAAGACTAACCCTAAAAGCGAGCTTTCCAGATGTGAGCTAAGTACAGAGAGGTTTAATTGTGACTGTAGATATTTAAGGAAATCTGACTAAAAGGAATTTCAACCTTATTCTACATCCTACACCCTACTAATTTCATTGAAAAGTCAAGTTTACAGACCACAGAATGCATGTCTATGAAACCATAAACTTCAATTGCTGATTATTTGAGCAGATAAAGTAGAAAAGAGAAAAAATGGCACAATTCTTAAGAAAATCAAAGCAGAAAAACATCACAGCTATGAAAACGAGTAAAGACTGCTAAATGGAAGAAAGATTAAAGCAAAACTGAAAATGTGTCTATAAGGGGAATAGGACATCGTTATGAAGGGTTTCTGCATAAGCAACATGGTAACTACATAGAAAACTTAGAAACTACATGTTTTCTGACAGAAATATGTCTAAGTTTGTCCTACTATTACTATTTGAATCTATTACATATATTACTGCAAATCTTATAATGGAACAAAGAATGTGAAATCCTACACACTTATCCTAGCCCATGGAGCTCAATTAAAAATAAACCCTGTGTGATAGGCAAAAGTCTCAAAATAATAGGAGACTTAAATTTCCTAATGTCATTATGCCATAAAATGGGTGAGAAAAATTATCAGCCAGGGTGAAAAATAGTACAGAATCACATTCATTCAATAAAAGGTGTAGAGACACCTACTTGGAAGTGAGAATATGCTAGGTGGGGAAGACTCATGGATGGTAGCTTCTTACCTTCCCTTCTGGAGGAAGCCTGTACATTACATATCATGTACATCTGTGCAAAGAAATTTAAACAAAGGTAATGCAGTGTGCCAAATTTCATTTTCAGTTAAGTAAGCTGGATGGACAATGCAGCAATGTTAATATAAACTAGAAAAAATCTATTTGATTTTTAGATATATGTAATGGCCATGATTTTTCACATTTTCATGAGCTGCACAATTCTAAGTACACTATCAGTTCAGGAATTATACAGATAAAATTTAGGCTCTCAGCTCCCACTGACATCTTCTCAGTCCTTGAGACACATTCAGCCATATTTAACTAATGGTTTAAAGTGGAAAAGATAATTAAGTGCCTACAAGTTAGCAGAAGGTTAGCAGATATTGAGAGTGAGTCAGATGAGCAGACTGAGAAAGAGGACATACAATTAATTAATAATAAAGTCTGAATGAGCTGGCCATCCAGTGAGGGCCCAAATAGCAAATGCTCTTGCCTGCTTCATGAGACCATCAAAGAGGACCTGAAATCAGCCGGGGTTAATTTGGTGGGAAATTAGTTAGAGTAGACATGAACTCAAAGGTAAACTGAATTAAGTAATTTCCACAGGTTGCAAAACAATGCACTCTTCCGCGAAAGAACAAAACCTGCTTCCTGAGAACAAATTTATTTTGCATCTCTGAGTTTACACTTCCTTAAAGTAGGGTAGGGGATCTAGACTTCCTGACCATTTGGAGACTATTGCAGTTCCTAATAGCAGCAGCTAGAGAGAGGAGGAGCCCAGAGCCTCCTGTACTCTGTTCCAGAGTATTTACCATGTGTTGTGTCTACCCTTCTCCATAGGTGGGAGATTCAGTCATCCTGTGAGCCGGATAACCGTGGGGATTTTCTATCTCTTTTGCACAGCAAAGAAATGTGGAAATGCCAAAAAAGAATGGGGAAAGTACGACAGCTACTAATTGAAACAGCTTTCTGAAGTTATCCTATTGCTCCCTTAATTTAGAATTGACTCAGAGACCATTGAAAACAGGTGGGAAAGCTTCTTTGAACTTTCTACAGTTTGGAGCAGCCCAGTAACATTTTCATATTTGAAAACACATCTCTGGCTCTTGGATCATTGCAGAAGAACACCTTCCCCTTTTCCCTCATAAAACCCTGAGTGACCATGGAATATTTTACTGCTAATCAGTGTATCTTTCATTTCAAAGTATTCTAGTCATTTTCTACATTTAGAATAAATGGCTGTGATTTGATAAAAACCTTTATTTACAAATTGAATTTTCGTGTTTAGTATAAACTATATATGAATATGTTCTTTCATGAAGAGAATCTCTTAAGAGATTTGCCTATGGAGCACAGGTTTAAGGGAAGAAAACAAATTCCATGACTGAATTATTATAGATTTACCTTTTATTTATGCTCATTCTGAGACCACCATCTTAAATCCTATAACAAATGCATCTTAATTCATGTTTACTAATGTTATTCTCCCAGTGTGGTGGCTGTACATTTGGTAATACTGTCTTTTAGAGAAGAACCTTTTTCATGTTCATCTCACAAACAAAATTAAGTGCATTTTTAATCTTTAATTGAGGTTTTGTTGGGGAGAAGTTTTTTTTCCAGAGATTTTTTTCTGAAAGACTTTAATGCATTGTGCCGAGTCATTGTAGGACAGTGGAATAAAAATGTTAAAGCAACTGTAGCCTTAAATAGCAACTAGAATGAATAATTTGCAGTACTGATAACCAGACCTATAAATTTGCATACCCAAATTCATCCACAGCAGTATTGGCGACCCCATTTCTGAGATTTTTCTGCTTAATAGTTTCTGCCAGTAATTCCTTCTGGGAGCTGATACCATATGGCTTAAGTACTCCATGTTTCAACACTTACTGGACAAATTAAAAAATCCTCCTAGGTACAAAATGATTTGAGGAAACTACAAGAAAATAAAACCTGAATGTGAACATTCAAATGTAAATTTTAAATTAATGGAGAGGCCAAAACCCAATTTTCATACAGAAAGACCTGATTTTTTTAGTCGTTTTTCAGGATAAAAGAAAAGAAAACAAAATCGAAACCAAAATAAACCAACCAAGCAACCAAACAACAAAAAACCCCAAACCAAAACCACACAAACACCCACAAACAAAGAAAAAACCTCACATGAAAGAAACACACAAACCTCTCAAAGCTTTTAATTAAAAAAATATGAAGGAAAGAATGCTTGCACAATAAAACAGTAGCAGTAAAATAAATAGGGAGAACTTTTTCTTAAGAGTGTGAAGGACGCAATTACTGTGATTTCCAGGCTTAATTGTCTCTCCTGCTTCTCTCTCCCCTGGAAGTTTTTGCTTAACATGAAAGCTGGAAGAATTTTAATTGAAACATGACCATTTGTTCATTTAAAGGAAATATAACTTCTGACAGAAAAATAGTTTCAGTGAATGAAGATGAATGCAAATAAAGTAATAATATACTGCTCCAATCAAACAGCACTTGTTACACGTTCTCTGCCAGAATGTTAATATCCTATTGCAGTGCATGTTTTACGATCTTTTATGCATGTCTTAAGTATGCTACTCTGTAAAAGTAATCTGTTTCTATAATAACAAAATTGCAGAATGATAAAACTTCTTTATAAGGACATAACTACAAATCTGTTTTTACTAGTTTAGAATTTCAAATGTACTTGTATCTATAAACAAATTCACCAGAAAATAATTTCTATTTAATATTCATGCTGACATGACCTCAATTTGCATTAAAATAAAGAAGTTTTGAAGAATCTAGAGAATGTCTGTCATTTCTCCTTTACATGTCTTTCTGATTAGACTTAATTTTTACAAGTTTTTTGCTTGTTGATAGAAATAATCAGACAACAATCAAATGGGATCTACCGCTGTGTATTCTAGTAATGTTTTTTCTAATATAAATATTTATAGGATTTCACTGGATACGCCATCCATACACTGTCAAGATACCTTAAATGTTTTAAAACCTCTGATGTAGAGCATTCACAGTTGGGAAGTTTGGCAGTGAGATTTTCCTGCGCAGCCTACATTTAATTCTACTTCTTTGTCTACAAGGAAAATTGGAATGGTGCTCAACTGGCAGTGCACATGCTCATATATTGAGCAAAGTGAGGAAGCTGAAACCAAATGGTTGTCAAGGAAGCGAACATCATGCATTTTCTACTCATATTAAGCCAAAAAATTTAAGGGAAGGAAAAGGAGCAGAATTTCTTGTATTGTTAAAATGTTGTCGAAAGAGTCGTGGTAGCACAAATTCAAACAGCCATTATCTAAACAAACAAACAACATAACCATTACCTAAGCAAGCACTTCAACACATCCGTAATTTGGGGTGATGATAGTACACTTTGTTTGTCATCAAAGTAGAAAACTAGATGATCTCTGTGTGTTCTAACAGTCAAGTCAGAATTTTAGTTAAACTTGCCCATTTGAAATAGATACCTGTAATCTCCTTCCTGCCATTTTCCCATTTCTCCCTTTTTTCTTTGCATCCAAAGACTCTACTCTTTGATCACTATAAAAAAGAGTGAGTTGTGCAGAATGACTAGTCTTGTGATTTGACTGCAATGTTATGTGTCTTCAAATGAACAAAAGAAGATAAATTGCCCAACATTATGCTACAGTATCACTTTCTAATTAATATTACAACAGAGCATTGTCTTTTTTCTTCTTGCTGTGAGAAACATAATAGCTATGCTGTCAATTCTAAATGGAATTTAAGCATGTAAAACCAGATTAGAAGAGCATTGATTGTGTCTGATTTTAAATAGCATTGTAAATAGAAAGTTTCAAGAAGGAGGTTGTAGTGTTAATGCCCACTTGCCCATATAAAACTTTTTTTTAGTGTTCATCTATAATATCTCTTTCACCTTTACCATGTATTTGTTCTAAGGCTGAAATGTCAGTTGAGAGAGGTTCTTACTCACAGCAGTGTTAAAAATCCTTATTTTCATTGCAATTAAACATATTTGCATTTTTGGCAAAGCTTGTAATTAAAAGCAGATATCTTTGTAAGCTTGATATTTATAGTTTTCAGAAGTTTATCCCAGTGGCAGCATCATAGCACTGGCTGCTGACTGTCAAGAGAAATATTGTTCGTTGAAGTCAATCATATATTACGAATTCAAGATAAATTTTAGTGTTAGGGAATTTATTAAATCTTGTATGTAAGATAACAAGTCCATTTCACCTTTCTAAATTTTTAAATTGAAAGGCAAAGAAAAATTAAAATGAGTATATTTCAAAGAATGTGAAAGAGAATGGGCACAGAACTTGATCCTACTTTCGTTATCTATGAAGATCAGAAACAACATAGCTAAAATCAATTGAATTACATGAGACTTTCCAGTCATTGAGTATCAGATATTTTTACTTGATTCTGTTTAAACATGGAGCTCAAAGAATTTGACGAGACATACATGGTCAAGTACACATCTATGAAATATTGCTAGCTTCCTATAGTAATAACGTTATTCAGGGACTAATTGAATTAAAAAATGGTTGTACACTTCAGAAAAAAAAGATGTTTAGGAATGGATTCAGAAAAAAATTAGATTATGAGAAAATTTCTAATCTGGAGTTCAAAGTGTCATAATAAATAGCAAAAATATTAATCAACTTCCATGAAAAGGAAAA
Organism: Trochalopteron elliotii; assembly: GCA_024734555.1. Classification (NCBI taxonomy): domain Eukaryota; kingdom Metazoa; phylum Chordata; class Aves; order Passeriformes; family Leiothrichidae; genus Trochalopteron; species Trochalopteron elliotii. The sequence goes on from JANPWX010000022.1 coordinate 5,221,300, forward strand.
AATGTTTCAATTTAAGCTCAGAAAAGAGAAATAACACAGTTACAGCTGAGGCTGGACCCTAATTAGCCGAAAGACAAAAAGACACTTGCTTAAAAAAAAAAAAAAAAGGAAAAGCAAAATCAATCCCAGAACCAACTAAAAAAAAAAAAAATTAGACAAATAAAAACCACTCCAAAATACTTTAAATTAAAATGTCCTGTAGTATTTGAGGTTTTAGGTGAGGGCAAGTTTTTGGGGTATTTTTTAGAAAAACCAACAGTGATGATTGTTTTCTGGGCATGGGAGTGGTGGTGGTATTTATCTTCAAAAGGTAACTGACTTTTTAGATCTAATGTAATTCTGAGTAGTGTTAATATTAGAGATTTTTTGGTTTATCCTTGCAATACGCAAATGATCAAATATTAAATTTATTTTAGGCCATTAACATAAATCAAATCTACCTAACTATATTTTTTGTTAGGTTTTCTTCTCTGTTCTTTCACTGTTTTCATCTCTGCTGGAATCTGAGACTGCAAAACAGACAAGCAGATATGAAAAGAGCAAGTGGAAGGCAATCAGCAAACTATCCCTTTCTGCATGCTCTAAGGAAGCCCTCCTTAAATAATTCTTCCTTTTTAATAACTCTGTGTGGAAAAGAAGACTGAAAGGAAGTGGTTAGGTCATCCTTCTTTTAGGTCTGAACACAGAGACAGAATTGAGAAATTAGTAAATCCGATATACACGGAGGAAAAATGGACTTCAAGTGGTCATTCACTGAAAAAAAGAAAAGCAGATAAAATCACAAATACTTCTAAAATCCACAAGTTGTTCAAGAGTCCATGAAAATGGTGAAGATCTATAGTCCAAGACTTGTCTTATCATGAGGTTTTACAAAATACTTGCACAAAGTTTATGGAGATTATTGGAAGTTGGGCAAAAGTAGAGGACAGCAGATTAGTTAAACAGGATTACACATATATTGTCCTGTTCTTTCATCCTTTTCCCTCTGTAGAACGAGGATTAAAAAAGAAAGATTTCTTAGGAAAACATGAACTTTATTTTGCCACAATGCAAAGCAACCATATCCAAGATATATTTATAAAATTCACATCTTAATAGAGTAAGAGTTAATGAATTCTCAGTGTTTTAGAAGATTTCTGTTCAATGTTTGTTACAAAAAAACCTTTTCCAAAACAATATAAATGAGAATGCATGAAATTGCAATTTAATGTAACAAATAAAACAAAAATAGTTCAAGAACTTACCAAGGTGACAGCAAGCCAGAACCTTTTTTCTGCGAATAGAGAATCCATTTTCTGTAACTCCGTGAAGAATTTTCATGAGCTGTTCGCTGCAGGAATTTTTGTAATACATAATGAGTTTTGTTTTGCTGACTCTGTTGACTGTTCCCAAAGCATAATTAGAGATTTTCTTCTGCTGACTTAGTAGAAGAAAGCAGTATCTGGAATCACAAAGCTGTAAAGAAAAGGTCTAACTGGGAGTCAAGCAGAGACCAGCTACAAAATGGATGAAGTTTATGGTTAATAATCACTGGAGGTTTACTGGTGTCATCTTTGTAACAAGGTATGATGAACTTGCCAAATCAAAGCTGCATCAAAGAACTACCATGGGGAATCTTAAACCTTTTGCACTCCCCTGCATCTTAGCAAAAAGTCCTTGCTGAAATGAGCATGAATGTTCAATAACCATTGACTTATCAGTGTGAATCTGAGGAATTCCAAAGTGAAGGTCTATTAGCAGAAGTAAATGACAGCTTTGGGATGCAATTGCCTTTTGAAACTGTGGTAGACAGTAAAATCTGAGTATACAATACTTCAAAAGGGTAAATGTAGGTGTGAGGTCCCACTGAAATAAAACAAGAACTCGTACAATTAGTTATGCAAAAGTAAAGACTGAGTACATGTAATGCTTTTCTTAGGGAATCAATCTTTTAATTTGTAACTAGTTGAGCAGAAGAAGTTCCTCATTTCCTTAAATGTGGTGAGCATTAATTCCTCCTAAACAAGCACTCTCCCATAATGAAAAGATTCCATTTCAGAAGATTTCATGAAGTATGAACAACAGAGATCTGTCATCCAAATTCTCATAACTATATGCCTATGTGTATTTTTAATTCTAAGTTCATATTTAAAAGATAATAACTTCCAAACTATCTAGATCACAGATAAGCATATACTCAAAGGGCATTTTCAAGGGCAGAGTACTGTTAAAGGTTGTTTATTCCCTGAGATTACTCATCCAAATGCACGCTGAAGAGTGTCAGTCACTGAATTGTACCTGAAGCCTAGTTCTTGTTCACTGCTGAAAATAGAGTATTGATTCTGCCATTTCCAAAATGAGGGGTGTTTTTTTTGGAGAGTTTGGGTTGGGGAAGAGGGCAGGCAGAGCAGGCAAAGGTACATCCAGAGAGTCAGAGAGATGGATTGAGCAACCTGAGTCTGTATTCATTCCTGGTGGCATCAGCAGCTACCCATTGCATCATAACATCCTGTGTAGATCCTTCTGATATCATGGCATCAAGGTTTGAGCAGGAGTCCAAGGTCAAATCCCAGAGGCAGCAACCAGTCAGAGAGATCTCAGCAGTGTGGTCCCCCAGTGCAGATCTTTCATGCCTTTTCCAAAAGCTCTAGTACCTACCATGTGGGATGGATGTAATTCTGTGACTTCCACACCAGACAACAGGAGGCCTGAAATTACTGCAGTAAATGAGCCTGTAAGAATGTAAAAAATGGAGAATAGGGAGAGTATGAATTCTAAGAGTTATTTCTAATTTGAAGAAAATAGCAATATCAAAATTAGTTTATTTCAGTATAATACCTGAATGAGTATTCATTTTGGATTTAGCTAATGACATTTCCTAAAGTTTTTTCAACCATTTTATCATCCTTCTTACAGACTGTCTATCATATTTTATATTTTCCCTAAAGACTTGAGTTGCTACACTTCTAAAGAAGACAAATTGAATAAATAATCTGCAACTATATACATTTTTTCATTTAAATGATATTTTAAGACTCTTAAAATGCCAAAACTTGTAATTAAATTCAATTGAAGTTTTGTTTAAAGTACTGTAAAGCTTTATTTTCCGTTAAGTTTCTGTTTATGGAAGAACACATGTATGGTTAAGAGAAAGATCTCACATTCATTTTGCATAACTAGCTGGCCTAGGGCTAAGGAACTTCAAGTTTCTTTGGTCCAAAATGGAGATTTTTTTTCATAGCTTCACTCAGTAGGCTGTAGGGAGTAAATCCTAATAGTACATACGTACTTAAATTAGACAATATGGAGTATTTGATAACCATCATATCTTTAGAAAATCTTCTTTTTATGAAGATCTAACTGTCTGGAAGGAAAGTTCTCTAGGTTCCTTACACATCTCTGCTGGATATACATAGGACTATTACTTGCCACAATGGCACAGCTGAGGATTTTGTCAACTTTATTTCATTTTTTAGCTGATGTTAAACAAGCAGACGTGAAGTAGGCATAAGAAGGAATCTGATGGTTAAAAAGCTCCTCTTTCTCTCGTGCCATGTACTCTGCTGCCTGCACACTGAGGAGGCAAACAGTCAATGTCTCAGCTGAGCTGCAGCTCACCACAGCTCTGGTGCTGCTGCCAGCTCTGCTGTGGAGACATCACCAGGCCAGTGGGTGGTACAGGCGGAGGGTAAAGAAGAGGAAATGAGAATACCTTGGAAATGAGAAAGACTGAATTTGTTATGGAAAATTCTTTACTATAAATCTGTCTTCTCCTATGGCATGAAGAATTAAGGTCCATCTCTCTTCTCACCTGTCCTGCAGACCTACCACAGCCATGGGTGGCAATATATCTGTTTAACAGGCCATTTTGATGCACAAGCTAAACTGGTTGTGAGTAATATCATCAAACGACCTGCAGTTTTGTTGTTAGAGCTCTCAGGAATTCACCAAGGTTAGTGAGAAAACAACAGGATCAAAAATAAGAAGAGAGACTGAGAAAATGTCTGCAAAAAATGTAAACCCTAGGTAGGGGAAGAACAACGTGAGGATGGACGCTTGACCAATTGGATGTCCTGAAGGATGTGTGCCTGCTTCATGAAGAAGCAGCTTAGTCAACTCAGAGATGTGTGCCCACATGGACAGTAGACCTAGAATCTATATCTGGCATATAATGTAAACAATAAATGGCTTCTGTTGGAATTGTATTGATTCGGTTATTCAGTGGCCCATTTCCCCCTGCAGCCATGTTACACAAAGCAAGGAAGTATTAGTGCGATTTGAGGGAAAGCACTACTCCTACTAAAAAAATCAAACAACCCAGAGCAAGCTGGCCTGTAGGAATGTTTACAGTTACTACAGACCAGGCAAGTCTTTCCATAGAGGAATCAGAGGAGCCATCTTCCCAAGGGCCTCTCTCCACACAACCGGGACATGCTGAAGTTGGAAGCCTGTTCCTGACCATACTACAGTCACTCATGGTTGATTTAAAGCAGAAGGCTGAATTCTGAGATTCAGACATAGCCAGACATAGCCAGCTTTCTTTCTAACCTTTTAGGACCATTCTCTGAGCTGTTCTCAGGATGTGTATTACTGAGATTAAACTGGCGATACTGACCAAATTTTTACATCTTCATTTTTTTTTGTCAATTGTTGTATCACTGGTACACATAATGAGTAAATCTGATTATGTGCAAAATGCAAGAGAAGACATAAGGTAGTTAAGCAGTTTTTTTTAAGTTTTATTTTCCTAAAAAGACAGATTTCTATAAATAAATGACTCTGACGACTCAGTGAACTTCAAATTTTACACAGAAGTATTCAGTAAGTACAACTCAAGAATTTGTTGATAGACAAAGTTTTCAAGAATCTGAATCCTAGTTACTTAAGAGCTACCAATATTCTCAATTCCAACAGTAAAACAGAACAATGAAGGTGAAGTCTTAGACTAGAGTGCAACAGACTGACATTCTCTGAACCAAATTAGTAAAATTGATTTATGTCACAAGAAAGGCCAGCCACAGATCATTCTTCATTTCATTTCTAGACCCTATTACTTCGAAAGCATGAGTTAAAAAAAAAAAAGACAGAAAATAGTCCTCTAACTTGCAAAAAACTTAGCCTTAGCAAAGTGTCAAATGTTTTATTCATGTAGATATGTAGGAAAGTATGCCTACTCGTTTCTCAGAATTTAAAATGCCATAAAAATAAAGAAAGTTTGAATGAATTTAATGGACTGTTTCAATGTCATTCCTTATTCTTTCCTTACAATGATATTCTATTTTTAACAAAAACAACATATTCAATGCTACACAATTATTGCAGCAGTCTCAAGATGACAATATTTAGGTGTTCTTAAAATTTAAATTATTGAGATAAGAGAATTTATATTCTTCCTAGCTGTCATCTAAGAAACCTCATGTCATTATTGAGTAAATCTAAATTGTTTTTCTAAGAGTGTTTAATCTAATAGCCTTTTCTGACACTCGCAAATACTGTTATTTGGAAAGAGTTGTCTGTGTTCTTAATATGCAAAGTATAAATTACTGTTGATTGTTCCTTTTGACCATTCTAATTACCACCCATTCATATAATACTGTGACATTTTTTATTTTGATTTATTTTTATTTTTCTCTTTCTATTTTTTAAAGTCTCTTAGGAGAAAGAAACAGAGAAAAAATGGTAAGAGAGGGTGAAAACCTGCATACAGGAGTAGTAGTTAACTAGCTTTACTATTTTCAGCCTTCAGATATGTATGAGGAGGAGCTACTGGATACTTAGATATGTTATGATCCATCTGCCTTCAGAGTCAAGGAACACACTTAATAAAAAATCTGTCAGAGATGGTATTGTCACACTAAATCTTGCTCGAAGCAGATGTGCAAATCACTGGAAATCCCTGCTTTTCAATGAAATCTCTCTCTTGGAGAAGTCTAGTCAAAACTGTAATGCAGTATTGATTGGACCAAACTGACTGAATGTTGTTCTTGTACACACAAGCTTCATTTTTTTCAGCTATTTCATTTCCTATTTCATTCAAGCAACAGCATCCTGCAGACTTGAACAATAAAGAAGCATCCATATGAGTCCAGCAACCATTCAGAAATTCTAGGCTTAACTACCTACAGGTAATCAGTACACAGGTCCATCACAAGAAATAATGAATGAGGAACATTGAGGATAGACTTCTGCAACTGCCCATCATTAGCCAGGTGATTTCACTCTGGAAAAATTTTTCAGATCAGGCTGTGACTGTATGCAGAAGTAGGACCAAGTCAGCATTTGTCCATTGTGGAACAGGACACAGAGAAAACAGAGAAGCAGGTTTTTACCTACAAGTTACAGATCTCAAATGTTTGCTGTAGCTTCTAACTGAGATCTCGACTTTTGGTTTGAGCAAGGTAAGGTCCTTCAGGTTGTTCATAAATTTACACAAGCCTTTTTCCAGACTACTGGAATGGCGAGGACACCTCATGATATTTATCAGTGGAGTGACATGAACTGAAAAGTGTGCAATGCAGGGAAATAGTAATGACCTGAGCAATAATTCACCATATAATAATTCACCAACCAGCAATTTACATGGTCTAAGTGTGAGCAAGACCTGTTATTTCATCTGTCCCTCCAATGGTAAAAAACTAAGCTGACCCTGAAAGAAGCAGGAGGTCTCTATTGTGCCCTGGAAGTCAGAACTGCTAGACCTAAAACAGTTTCTCCTGTTTTAGTCTTGGCTGGTGTTCTCATAAGCACCTCCAAAAAAACCTACCCTCCACAATACTTTTACAGCATCTTTGACTGAGATCTGTAGAAAAGTAGAACATTCCGTCAAGTATATATAGGCACTCAACTGGACATTTATGTCATCATTATCCCTTTATTACATGTGCTGAATCATTCATCTTGATATCTGCTGACAGTTAACTTGGAATTTGACATTTGTGAACAATTGGGTAATCACTTGTTTGTATAGTTTCTTTAGAGTAATCCCACCCTACAGGTGTTGGAAAATGCATGTGCCTCATTTCTTTTCACAATGGGTGGGAGCAGAACACAATAAAAAACTCATTTACTAAGTATAGCTCTCTAATTTTGAGAAAGTTGGAAGCAAATATTTGTTTATACAAAGATCAACTATAAAGATTGATTGACTGAAAAGTAATTTTGTAATAAATTCCTGTGAAAGTAGAATAGGCTGAAATAGGGGCTAATTTTCAGAACCACATTTATTAGCAAAGGAATCTAATTAAGGTCTCCTAATCTTGGCTAGGAGATACAACACTAAACACAAAAAAACCCATTTAATTTGGTGGTAGGGAAATCCTAATTTAGTTTACTAGTTATTGTTAACATGCAATAAATTGTTTTCTGAGATAAACTCAGGATGTGAACATCAGACAGTACTACATATCAGTTTTCAATGTAGGTTGCTGTGTTTTATTTGTGCAAAATCATTTCTTTGCTATATCCACCAACAATAAAATACAAAACTTCAAATTTCTCCCTGTTTTCACCCATGTATGTTTTTAGTAGTTTTCAACTGCTAGTTATTTTTTTCTAACTCTCTCTTTTAATTTTTTATCCCTGCTTTTTTTCATACTGTTACATATATATAGGGTCTTTATTTCTTTATTCCATTCTGCCATATTTTAACTCTGATAATTTGAAATCCTTTTATGCATAGTTTCATTTTCTTCAATTTTTTTCTTTACTTTGTCTTACGCTACTTTTTTTCCTCATTTTATAGATTATAGAAACACTTCTCCTTCCTAGTTATCTACACTTCTTCTATACATATGAGTTTAATTGCTTTAACTCAAACTTTCCTCTTCTGTCATAATTTGCTCCTACTTCACCATCCCAGCACATCTCTCATTCTGCTTTCTCTAGCAAAATTGTTTGAAGTAAATGAGTTAAAGGACTCATTATTGTAGAGTCTTTCAATTCATTCATCTGAAAGTCGCCTCAACTATACTTCAACTAATAGATTTTCAAGCGTTTTGTTCAACGTGACATAGAATTTCCCAAGAGGCTGAATCTCTTTCATTCCCATTGGGACAATGATCCACAGCATGATAAATGTTCATTATTTTCATGGTCGTCATTAACTTCCTTCAATCTTTTGATGATGCCTCACTGCAATAAAGTAAAACCTTTACAGAATTTTTCTGAGACCTTTCTCTTGATGGGCTGACTTTGCTCATACTTGTTCTTTCATTTAGTGCGCCTTGTAGGAAAAATTTGATGTTCAAGCTCTTAAAAAGTTCAAATAAAGATAGATCTGACCATGCATAATAAATGTCCTTGAACTCAGCAATCTCTTCAAAGGGTAAAGAACACAGTCAGAGTTATGCTTTTCACTGTGTCTTCCATTCAGAAAAAGACCTTGGTTTTATTTCCAGTGTCCCAGCCTCACAAGACTCACACACAAATGCACTGACTTGCTTTGTAATTCTTGTACTTTGGCCCTTCCTCATCACAAAATCTAAAACCTTGACACTCTCAGTTCCTGCACCATTTCCTTAGACTCAGTAAGACTCCATGCACTAGGAGAGAAAGCAGTTTCTTAATAGGCTTGAAATTGATGTGATGGAGACCACAGAGATAGCTCAGTGACAGCTATCTACAATGTACAGCACTAGACCACTACTTTAGGTGCTGAAGAAACAGATAGTAGTCAAGTGTAAAAGTGCAGCTGTTTATGGAAATGGGGTATCTTCTTTGTATAGAGGGCAGCAAATAACACACTGCAAAGAAAAAGAGTCTTCTGTAGCTGTGTTTCAAAACTTCTATTAGCTTAATCGCTGAGCCAGAAATATGAAAAGAGGTATGGATGGCGAAGGAAATTAACGGCTTGTCCTACCTCACATGGTACTATCTACAGAGACTTCCATAATGTAAGTCACACAAGAGTGGGACACAGACAATGCTCAGGAATATCTCACAGCTGAGCTTCTATAAATTCCAGGCATTTTGAAACAGTAACAGCAATAACACTGTGATAAAGTCTTTTGAAAAAAATGGGAGTGGAGATGTGCAGGAACCCCTGCAAATTACATTTGTAAACATCTCTTTTGCCTTTGCCAGCAAAGATCCAGTGAAACTAAGATGACTTTTAGAAATTACTCCATTAAAAATAAAAGAAAATTTAAAAATACTGCAGTGATTAAATGACCCCCAAAAATGAACAGATTTTTTTAAAGAAAGGCTGATGGTCATTTTTCTGTCCTCTCCTACAGAGATATTCACCAAAGTGACTTCGGATGACTCAGGAGTATATTATTAAGGTTCAAAACAAAAGCTTTCACTCTTTTCTAATAGAGATATAACTTACCTGTCACATATATTCATCTTTTTCTATGAACTGCATATGGAGCAGATGTAATGCTTGGCCTTCTTCATACAAAGAGATACCAACCAAATTTTAAACCACCACTTTTCTCACTGTATTAAAGACATATCTCCCTCCATCAATCTTACAGATCCACTTTTATATTTTCCCACTGCTATTGTTATGGCAAGCAGAAACCCATGTAACACTTCTGATTCAAGTTACTCCATAGAGGTGAAGTGAAATGTCTTGGATTTTTTCAAGTCCACATTCTAAATTTCACTTTAACCGTAAGTATAACTTTCAGGTATTGGCAGTCATTCACATGATTTCTTGGGTTTGTTTGGATTCGCCACACAGTAGAATTACAGCTCTCACAAAATCCTTCAAGTCGTTTTATCAGCTTTCAGAATATTTATCCAGGCCAGGCTGATACAAGAGGAGTTTCTGCAGATAATTCTGTGAGATGAGAGCTAACTAGCAATTCTCAGTCTGTGATTTTCTAGGTGTTGAGACATTTGACAATGAACAGCTTATAATAATCCAAAGTGAAAACAGGACTATAACTATTATAAGTGACAAAAATATATCACTGTTCCCTTCTTCTCCAATAAGACAGATAGTTTTTGTAATTAAATCAGGATTTGGAGTATCATGAGAAAAAGAGGAAAAATGGAATAGGTATTCTCCTTAAATTGGAGTCCTGTATGTGTGTGACTGGATCAATTTTTTTCATTTTTCCTAATTTATTGTAAGCTTATAAGAAAGAAATATTATTCCTATAACTCAATCTATTCCTAAACACAAGGGATTTGCCTTCCAACACTGTTCAGGAATGGTCTGAAGGATACAAAAATGTTTTCATGCAGCTCTGCTTTTATCGGTTGTAGGTATGAGTCATAGGGTTTAGAAATGGGATTTTATTCATAAGTCTTTATAACACCCAACAGCAGAGGACAACCTACCCTGACATTAGTTTGGACTAATTCAAATAGATTTTGATTTATTAACCAGCTTGTGACACAGTTTTCTGTCACATTCTTTCTCCTTTAGCAAAGATACATCTTCTAGTGCTACTTCCAGGATCTCTTCCTTCATATTGATTTGTGAATTTCAAAGCAATGAAAAAAATTGTTATTCAAGTCAAGTTCTAATCAGGTGGTCAACTACATATTTTTTAGACATTGGTCTTTCTTCATGATCTTTTGAACTTTTTGTAAGTGGGAGAAATAGCATTTATCTGAGCTATGATATAATTTCTAATATTTATTACATATTTTTCTCTCATAAACCTGTTTATTCTCCATTCCATCGCAGATGCATTATATCTCCCACATTAAATTGCCTCTGATGATAGTTTATTTTTAAATTTCTTTACACCCATCTTGACATTTGTTCAACCCACTTATTATTTGATGGCACACATGTTTTTCTAACTATACATTAACTGGAAGGTTTTAATTTCTTCTCTGGCATGAGAATAAATAATTTATTTTAACTCATTAACTAGTCCCTGCATTCTTTACTAATTTAGTCTGTTTAAACAGTGTGTAGGGGGAACTAAATAAAGGCTGAAGGTCTGGGATGAAATCAGATATGATAAATGAAGGAAGGGAAAGTACAATATTGCACTTTGTACAAATCAGATCAAAGTCAAATATTATTTATTGTCTAATTTCCCCCTTGTACACATTGTGCCAGGAAGGAACAGTTTGCTGTGTCAACAAATCTACAGACTAATTTATTCCTGAAAGTAGATGTGACCCTGCTTATTTCAAGGTAGTTTAACTGTTCTCCTTTGCCTAATGATGACTAATCTCTAGAGGCTCAGCTTCAGCCGATTAGTCTTAGCCTGATCAATCCCTCCCCCCCAGCTTTTCCATTGTATTTTCTGAGAAGCCCTTTCAATTTTTATTTAAGAAAAGCATATGGGAAAGGATTTTCACTGAAGAATTTTTGATACGGGTAGAATTACCATGCACATTCCTCCCTAAAAGCGTTATTTATGACATGACATTTTCTTTCAACATCAGGTTTTGGAGTAAAAAAGATGAAGTATCCCTTGATTATTTTGTGTATATATATTAAAATATATAAATATATTTGAACAAGGAGGCTTTCACAACGTGCATGAAATCACCATGCAGTGAAACCACCACCATGCGTGTTTCTCAGATTTATTTAAAATTTCCACAAACTGATGTTCTTTGGGCAAATGGCTTTAACTATTTTATGAACCAACAATGACTGTCATTTCCAACAATAACTGCAATCTAACCAACATAAGTTCACAGTTCAGAATATTTTTTTTCAATCAGTTACAATCCATTTCTTATCCTCGGCTATTGATCATTGACATAGTTACGAGGCTTTGAAAAAAGAGAAAAAGAAATTCAGTGTCAAGGAAAAAAATTTCAAGTTTTCCATTTTAAGATTTTGTATTAACTTTATTATTGTAGAAAAATACAGAGATGATACATCACCTTGATAGACAGATATTTTGCAGGGACAGTTATGCACAAAATCTTGCTCAGTCTGTAATGCATTTAGATCTGTAGGAGGTTTCTATCTGCACTAAGCAGTCTGCCACATGCCACGCAGCTCACAAAATGTGTCAGAGTGTAGGATAGCTGTGGAAAAGATGTGTTACAATACTTTCTATGCTCTAGTTTCAAGTAGCATTATCCTGGACTCATTAGTGCTGTGAAACACTGCTGTGTCCATACTGTGTAATTAAAAATCAACAGTTTTAACATTTCTTTGGTGAGTTAACATCACAGGGACACACACATGCAAACAAGTTGTAGGTCAAAGAACACCACCTATGTAGTGCTAATATATTTTCCTAAAAAATGAATTTTTGTTAGTTTTTTTCCAAAAGAAATTTTAATACTAAGGGAAGAAAAGCAGACATTTTTTAGAACTATTTCAACATCTTCACCAACATACAGGATAACCAAGACTTCAGATTTTTCTGTGTCTCTATAGTAACAGCTTAAACTTTATGGTTACAAATGCGAAATCACTGCCTCATGCCAGGCTAAAAGCATAGGTTCAAAGAAGATTTCCTGTATTCTAAATATCACTGATTTTCTGAAAGCTCTTAAAGTTGATGTACTTTAGATGCTGGTTGAAGGTTTGCTGTGAGACATGAGTGCATGCAACACTCCTGTCTTACAACCCTTCAGAATTCTTTGCAGGTTTCATGGGTTTCTAGATTGATTCTTTGAGCCCAGTGTGTTGTGAATGACAACACTCTTCTCTGTTGCCTGAGTACATACAGGAAAAAAACTCAGCACAAGTGTTTTCTTTAAAGCATGCTTTTCCCATGCTCTCACTGGTCGTAGGTGAGAGGTCACACACCAGGCATAAGGCCATATTTGTCTTCAGGTAAATACTTTTCAAACACTCAAGGCAAGCTCACATCTATAGAAGTCTGTTTGGATGACAGAAGAGATCTGAGCCACTTTACTGTCTGCAGAATGTAACTATGACAGATAGAGATTGATACAAGCTAAAGAACTATTTTTTAATTTACTTAAATAGTACTGTAAGGTTATTTTAAAAATAATCCATCTGGATGAATGCATGAACACTTCAAGCAGAGGAAAAAAATGGCATGTTTGGGAAAAACAGACCGGTCATTTAGCAAGTGCCAAAGCAAAGCAGAATAAAAACCAACATAAATAAAGTCTAGAAGACAGAAAACGAAACCAATCAACCAACTTAAGAAACCTTTAAACAATGTTTCGGCCTGGATCAGTGTTGGAAAAAAAATCAACAAACATTGAAAAACAAGTGACCTTGCCCTTCATGTCTGAAGCATGAAAGAAGCCCAGGGAAGACAATACTGCTGCACAGACCAGACAGAAGAGGAATATAATAAAACAATAGAAAATGTAAGTTATCCAAGAAAACTACAAACTTTTACATGTAATAGAGATTTGTACTGGTGACAGTACCATCAGAAACTATGGAAGAAGTACTGTGCTCTGCCAGGTAAAATTACACAATTTCTTATTAGTTATTTTACACCAAGACCCAAAAAAACATAAAAGAGAACTATGAAATTCTGTTCTGCAATATTGACTTTGGATCCTGAGAAAATGCATCTAGTCAACTTAATCATGTAAAAAATTAACAGGGGAAATATTAAATAGTGAAAAATAGAGACATTATTAAAATAGATATTCTGTAGAGTGTTGGTCTCTCTGTACTAGCAGAAGATGAACCTAGATGGGAAATCTCTACATATCAGCAAAGAGGAGTTACTTAAATGGAAGCAACAACTAGGACTTTGGTTTAATTTCAAAGAAGCTCCTAATTTCTGAAAAGTAAAATAATTTCTTGACACTTCCTAGAGAGGTGAAGAGCAGACAACTTATTTTAATATGAACACCAAGCTGACAAATGGATCTTGCATATCTGAACAAAAGTGGAGAGGGGAAAAGGCTTATGTTAAGACCAAACTAAATCTCACTCAAAAAGCAATAAATTGGTAACCCATTAGATACTAAAGATAAATTTATGAAGTCCAGTATAAGAACCCTTTATTAAAAAGCCCCACAATTACATAACCTTGCCAGAGTCCACTTTAATACCAAAAGTTATTAAATCAGCTAAAAATGAAATGCTGGTCACTCAGACTTTCTTTCTCTAATATGTTTAGCATAAAAACAATTCTATCTAGGGCATAGGTACATAGAAAGCTTGAAAGAGAGAGAGCTGCCAATTCTCCTTTTGAAAGTCTGTCCAAATTCCATTTGTTTTAATCATCAGAGTAAGCAAAAGTCACCATTTTCCTATTTATGATTGATTTGAACCTCAAAAGATGTGTTCTGTGAACATGGTTAATTCCATCAAATCAGCAGCCATTTGAAGACAGTAAATGGATAATAAAAGAAATGTGAAAATGGGAGTGGTGGTTAAATTTAGTAGGCAACTGCCTCTTAAAAAAAATTCACTTAATCTCTAGCAATGTTACTATCATTTGTCAACAGAAGTAGCACGTTTTGTTCCCTCAAAATTTATTATGCCAGCAGTACATCAGGAAATTCAAATTGGAACCTCTACCTATAACTTTTTGAATGGTGCCCTAGTATTTAGTAACTTCTAACACAGACATTGCTTATTTCTTGTATGGAAGTTAAATACTTTTTCATTGGTTTCTTCGTAACCCTCTGACTGAAACGTGCTGTCTGAGCAGCCATATGCAGCCGTGTTCAAGAGGCTCCAAAGATGACAGTCCTCTACTTTCAGCTTGTAAGTGCTGAGCTGAAGGAATGAGACACCACTGCAAAGAGAGGAAGACACCAAGTCATGCTGGCTGGTGTCTGGAAGTGGAGGGGGAATGCTCTGCCCTGCATGGGACACATGGCCTCTTCCTCTGTGTCTCCAGCTCTCCTCAGATTCTGCAGCAGTACACTACAGTCCAGCTACCAAGACAGACTCCTGAAACTGTAATTTCATTGCAGGACTACTGGGATTCTTAAAGGGATCAATAAGTATAAACAAAACTAAACTAAAAAAAAAAAAAAAAAAAAAAAAAAAAAAAAAAAGAAAGACAGGTCAGGGACATTTTTCTTAGTGCCAGTTGTTCCCAGAGGCTACATTTTTCAGAAAGGATATGGTGAGTTATCTCCAGGGTTGACAAGGCCGGATAACATTTCAGTTATTAGCAGCAGGAGGATTAATGGACACCCACCAAAAATATCATGTTCAATATATGGGTTATTCAGGGATGAGGATGATTGAATTTGGAAGGAAATTGTTAAGGTATCTGAAAAGTTAATTTGAAATGGGAGGAGGTACCAGGCACTAGATCTTATCTGAAGGCTTATTTGAAGCAAGAGTCCAAAGCATTTGTCAGTTCCACAGATGCTCTAATGTGTGTTTAATCAGAGTAGGAAATGGACAGAGATCAAGGAACACCCCAAAGCTGAGAAATGAGTTTAATTATGCTGTTTGGAGTAACTAGAGTGAATCTACCTCCCTTTGCCTTTTATTGTTTTTATAAAAATGGCAGGGAGTTGGGTATGAGTAAAAGAAATATGGTTTGGATAGAAGGGAGAAAGGACAGCAGATGATATAACTTCAGTATGTGAAAGCAATTAAGGAATATGTTTTGATATGCAATGTACAATTTATTGCAAGAGTTCCCACATGAGCTAAGCTAATAAATTCATGACCTAATTAAGCCACAGCCCTTTTATCTTGTTTTTCATCCTAGGCACAGAGAGAAATCTCTTGTGGATGATAACAAATGTGATATTTGCATCTAATAGTTTGTAGAACCTTGTTCTTCTGATGCTATGGTTTGGTCACTTTGCCCAAAAGTTCATTTATGCACATTCTTTCCTCATAATCAAAACTGCATTACCATTAAATTCAGCTGATGAGAGGGATGCAGCAATTTTTCCAGAGCTAAGTTGTAGCTTCTCAATCCCACCTCTTTTCCATTTTTTAATTTTGTTTTTCTCTTAAATTTTCTTTTCTGAGTCAGGTTGTCCCCTGAATTCTTTAGAATTACCTTAATGCCTCTAATCTATGCTTTCTTATGCTGACTCTTGTCCCCTCTTTTTTACTCACCTTGAATGTATTTTTTATTTTAATACTGCATCACTTATTTGTTTGCTTACCTCCAAAATGCATTTTGATCTCCCCTCTTTCCATTGTGTAGCCTTCTGAAGATTTTTGTCATGTTTTAGATTTTCTCTAGTCAATGTCTTTTCTTAGTAACTGAGTTCAAATACAGATTTAGCCCTGTAATTAGTACTTAACAAAGTGTAAAAAAAAATTAATTTCCCTCACTATAAGAAAATACAAAAAAAATCTCCCAAAAATACCTTTACTGATGCATTCAATGCTATTTCTCAACTATGTAGAGAGATACAGATATAGCTCATCACGATGTTGCTTTTGTTCATTCAGTTTTCTCATATATTTCCCCAAATCATTCAAATCAATTCTGATGAAATCAAGGCATTTTCCTTTTTCTGACTCCTCCTAGTTCCTTCTGCTATTTGGATTTATCACCTCCCATAAGTACATTCCACTTTTATTTCCCCTTAACTGACAGAGTGATGACTTTCAGTGTGAACTGCATACTTCATTTATCCAGTGAGGAAATAGTATAGAGTCATTATAAATTCTTAGAGTTCAGCCTGTTTCTGAGAATTGTGGGATCTGTGTTCATATTGTTATGAAGTAGCTCTAGGATAGACTGTTACCTGTATTACAGGAGCACCTGAAAGATCCAGATCAGGGCTGGTATGATAAAGGCGAGTCGGGAAATGGCTGTCTATGTGGCATAAAGCAGTATTTTTAACTCATTATAGATGTCACATGTAGGATTTTTGTCACCAGCACAGTAAATACTAAATGGAATTGGAGGCTCAGGTTGTGAGATGTTAGTTTTCAAGGATGAGTTTATTTGAACACAGGTAGGCATGTATGGAACACCATAAAATTCAAAAAAATGTACCAGAAGGGCAGGAAAAATAATAGTTCAAACTAGCATAGTTGACAGCAAAACTTATGATCCTCAGGTGGGAAGCTGAATAGGAAAGGGATTTCCAAACCATAAACACGTTTCAAACAAGAAGTACTTTTAATGAAAAAGATATTCTGTCTAACTTCTCTTATTATTTAGATATTCAGAATAACAGTTTTACATTTGATATTTGCAGGACAGAATTTGACATTTAGTTTAGTATGGAAGGATCTTAATCCAGAAATCACAGTGCAAAGGCAGGAGCTGTTCAAAGAATTCAATATTCAGAGTGGGTAAAGGCATCCACATAGCTCTACAATTCTTTCCTTTCACTGAAATACCTTATTTTAACATGGAATAATTCTGCTGAAGGATAGAAATACTGAACTCTGCAGCAATAAAAATCCAAAATATTAATATTCAAAACTCCAAGTAAAAAATAAAAACCACATCCTATCTTTCATAACTTGTGCCCAACTCAATTCTGAAAGGGAGAAAAATTAAAGTAACATAGAGACAATCCATCTGTATTCTGAAAATGTTTTTACTTTGGCAGCCAAGGATATTTTCAGTTAGATGGTTCAGAAAGCTTTGAATTTTTTGTTGTTGTTGTGTTTTATATTTTTATTAGCAGATTAAATAGTGCCTTTTAAAATCAAGCTGTGGTGGGATGCTGTGAACCAAAACTTCATTCAAAGGCACAGAGCTGCACTTCCAGTCTGATTTATGTTGGTCGATAGAAAATAACTACCTCATGTCTTTTTTTATAGGAAGCAGTTGATATACTTGATGAATTTTACTAAAGCTTAAATTCCAGCTTTGGACAATGGGACATTGTTCCTGTTCTATTACTAGCAGGATAGTGGTAATATATTACAACAGAATAGCATCCCTCTAGTGTCCATTCACCTGAATCATTTCTGTTCTCATCCATTATGTACCTAGAGAAATGAAACAAGCATCTCTTTCTCTGCACAGTCTGTAAATTATGAAACATTGTATAGCCAGCCAGTGTGAATGATTAACTGAGATCAAGAGATATTTCACAAAAATGGCTCATTCTTCTCAATCAGAACCACAACTCCGTATACCAGATCAGAAAATGATGTCATATGTAAGTGTTCTTATTCTGATGCCTAGTAAGAGCTATTGTCATATCTTGTGTAATAACTTGCCATTGAAAGATCATAAAATTAAAACTATTTTAAGGACATTTTTGTCTATATAGAAGACACCTTCTTTATACAGAATCATGTTCTTTTTATTAGCATATACATATTGAGAATGAAAATACATAATGAGAAGCTTTCTTAATAGAAGTATAACATTTTGTCAGTTTGAATTTTGTGGCAAATTTAAATTGCACACTCTTTGAAAGCTTAAATATATTGCTTGATTATTGGTCTTATCAATATTCAGCTTAATCAAATTTATTCATTACCCTACATGATGAGGTATAGGTCAAAAAATATTTAACAGTTTAAGGGGGTACCACTTTGCCTTTCAACCTTTGCAAGCCTGAAAGAAAGTATATTCTTCAAACTGTTCCTCCTCTATATTTAATGTTAGGTGCAATCTATTTCTGAATGTGTCACTTTATGCATTACTGCAGAGTATTTAATTTCCAAATTTTTGTTCACCATTCTCTGATCCCTGTTTGTCATGGGTTTTGGACTGAAATGATTGATTATTTATTTTGGGTTTATTGCAATTTCTCCTGTTAAGTTTTTTTGGTTTTTTTTCCTTTTAACGTGGTCTGCTACTTCTGGCATGAATACTAGATTAATCTCTTGACTGTTTACAATAAATCTGCATTTTGCTAATATGGACTGTGTCACTGAATTCAAAAAAACTTCTTGAGTTTTGAAAGTAACTCATCTTTTCAAATTTTCAAGATTTAAGACCTCACAAAAGAAGTTTTCAGGAGCTGTAACAATCACTGCATGAAGTGGGTTTGTGCAGCCCTTTACACTTAGTTTTCATGATACCTGATAAAATTCTGTTATCCCACTGGACAACAAACTGTTTTTTAAAGTTTCTCAGCCAGGATTCAGTGTTTAGAGCACTACATAATTTATCCTCCATTGTTAAGGTCTCCTGGTAGTTCAGGCAAATATGCAATTTATGAAAATCCATACATGAACATTTTCTTATCAATGTAGTTCCATTTTCCTTTCAAGCTGAGTTTTTTTCATCACTTCTCATAAAACCTCTCAAAGAGTAATGTCTTAATGAGTATAAAATTTTCCTGTCTGACTAATATGTGTCCTCAAAGTTTGGTCTAATGCTATTAAAAAAACATAAGTAAAACTTGTTTTGGAATGCTTTGAATTTGCTAGAAAAGCAATGTTTTTCTTTCTCTGTTTTTTTTGGTTTTTTCAATTTGGTCTTCTGAAAAAGCTCCATAAATTTGCATAATTAAGATTTCAGCAAAGTTGTAACGATTATCTTTGACTGGGGCCCAATGGTGAGTTAGAAATGCATTTTCTCCTATCATTTGCATTAATTTGATATAATCCCTGGCCATCTTGCCTGGTCACAGCTTTTAATGCCCAAAGTAAAGAAAGTAATAATTTCTAACAGTAGCAATCCACACATATGATCAAACAATAGTTAGCAGTTAATTCCCATCAGCTTTTGAAAGACAGGAGGTGAAGGGCAAGATACAGGAAAAAAAGGTGCAAAAGAAGACCAAAAGATGTATGAATAGCAGAATAAATTAGAGCAAATTATATAAATCGAGCAGCAGATCTGGCAAGGCCATAAGGATATCGTGCATGATCTCCACTGAGTGGCAGTTTACAAGGCTCATCATGCCTTATTATATTTACACCTTTTAGATTGTTTCCCTATTTGAAGTCAGCACTGCAAAGCACTGCAAAGATGAGGCTTTTAAGAAACGAAACCCGTTTTATTAATTACTATCTCATTCATAATATAATTAATATGTCTTGTCAAATATGTCCATATACCTAACAGTATATGAAACAGTTGCTGAGCACAGATGTTCTAAGCATGTTTCTATCTGTCCTGTTCCTGTAGCAGAATTTCTTAGAGAAGGTGGACATGATTTGTATTTGGACTGTAATTGAATCATCCAGACTGGGCCTCATTGTTGAGGCCTGTAGGAGTTTGTGGCACAGGTAGAAATTCAGTGCCAAGTCTATGGTGCAGATAGAGCTACAGCTTAAGGTGTTGGCAAGGGACAGAGGGTTTTCTAGTAGTTAGCAAGTACAGTAATTAGTGTGGACACTTTAGCCGCCTTAAGAGTTTGTTCAACAATGTGTGTTTGCATTCTTCCCTGTGCTGTATGCCAATAAGAATACACCTGTAAATGTAAACTATGTAGAAATGTGTATAACCTGCTATTTTAGACCGAATAAACAGAACGTAACATTAGCCATACTGGTCGGATCTGTGTTTTGCTCTCGCCTAAACTTCCCATTATCTGGGTTCCCTCGCTACTTGTTCCCATATTACAAGTTATTTCTAAATGTATATAGAACTATTTATTCATAGATATACATGCACATCTGTGCATAGCAGTGTGTTGTTTAAAAGTAGGTCAAGTTCTTATTGTTCTCAAAAAAAAAAGAAAACTAACAACAAAAATCCCAAAACCAACCAGAAATCCCACACAACCTGGGGAAAAAATAAAAAAAAAATAGTATCTTTTACTTTGTTATTAAGAATGACCTTATTTATAAGATTTTTCTCTGAGGAAAATTATTAGTTTGAGATTTCCAGGGCTATCTACTCATCTATCATGGGAAACTGCCTTTCTATAGCATTTTTGTTTAAAATAACTTACACATTTATTACACAGTAGCTCTGCTCAGAAAAAAAATGGCTTTATGGCCCATAGATATTTAATAGCTCAGCTACAACTGATCTGTCTGATGGATAGGGCTTTTAACTACACTGTGATTTTTGGAAGACCGTAAGTGGAAGGAAACTAATTGAATTGGCTTTTGAATTGGCTCAGGGGCTGCCGTTGTTTGACAGACAATGAAAACAATTTAAATCACCTTTAACAAGAGAATTCCTTTGACTCTGGGAGTATCACCACGAATCCACATACTGTTCCCTGGGGTGCCAATGGAAACCACACTTTTAATTGCCAGTGTTGCACATATATATTCATATTGTCAGCAGGATGTGTAGCAACTGCACAGGGTCTGCACAGTACTGTAGAGGAAAGCTGTTAAACTGGGAATGTCTTTGTTCCAGACTAGAACAAATAACTAGACTCTGGAAAATTAAAAAATTATTCACCATTCATCGTAAGTAAAACAAAATATTTTTCAGCTGTGTTGCATAAAATTTGGTGCTCAGTAGGGCAATGAGCTCTTGAAATTCCTTGCTGTCTTAAAGTCATGAATTCTTGCCTGAAGAATATGATCTCTTAGGTGAATTTCCTGTTCTTTAAGTTCAATAAAAATAAGACCTAATCAAATGCATGGTTTGAAACAATTAATTTCACTTCCAAGTTTGGTGGGAAATTGCGTAAGTTGCTATAGTATTCATCTTTCTTTATGGGGTTTTATGATATTCTCATCATCCTATCTGAATCTCTGTTATTTTATAAGGAAATGTAAGTGATCTATTTCTCTGTTTCTTGGTTAAGGTTCATCTGCTGCCCTTTTCTTTCTCCTAACTTTATGTTTGCTTTTAAAAAAATCTATGCTTCATCATTCTCTGTGGTACTTCTGCTCACTTTTTATTACATTTGTACAGTTCTTTATAATACTTCAGAAATAGTATTTATGCACAGCAACATTAATGTGGTATGCTGTAATTACAACCTGTAGTCAACCATATAGAGAATTAATACTCAGACCCAAGTTTTACTGACACTTGCTGTAATATTTAAGGTAGATTTTTCTTTAAAAGAAGCTACCACTGTGTATTTGCAGAAAGAGTCTGACCTATAGCACTGGATCCTAAAATGTGGGGGTACTTTTATGTTATACTCTTCTACTGCATTTTTTAAACATACTCTATAAAGCATAAGTTTTTTAAAAAAAATATGATAGCTGCTCATAAATACTAATGTTAATGTTATTTTCTCTAAATGAAAGTAAGCAACTGATTTTTTGGATTTGGTCTGCCTTTGGGGTGTTTTGGGGGTTTTCTTTGGTGTAACAACAAAAAAAAACCTAAAAAACCTAAAAAAACCCTAAAAACAAAATCAAAAAGCCACACCAAAAAACAACCACCAAAAAAACCAACCAAAAAACCTTTAAACAAACCAAAAAATTATTTTCATTCTTTATTCTGATTAGAAATATTATTCCATCCTGTACCTAATATCATCAATAAATATATCAAATCAGAAAATTACATTCATCTAATGTTATTTTATTTAAAATTTTCCTTTTTCAGTCAACTGATAGTGTACTTCTATTTCTCTCTTTAAATTTTATTTGCGGTTTCTTCATTTGGTGCTCTACTGAATATTTTTTATATGTGGGGTTCTCGAAAGCACTGTAGAAAAGGAGGAAAGTGTGAGTGACGACCAACAACAATGAAGAACTGCTGAGTATAAGAACTTTTTTTTATATCTGTATTTTCCTTTTTGTCTATGCCAGGAAAAGCAGTTGTCACAGAGGTGGCTCACAGAAAATGTTATTCTCATGTTATATTCAGATTTCTGAAGTTCCCTCTAATCACTGTGCAATTCCTTAACAAAAATACCAGGTTTTTTACTTTTTCCTTTGTTTTTCAGAACTTCCAGGATACTTTTTCATAAACCGTTGCACTGAACACCTATAACACAGAATTCTAGATCATAGCTGCCATGGAGAAAATAAAAAAGTTAACTTTTCACTTTATTCAGGTACCTGACTGAAAGGTGATCAATCTGCAATTTCCTAAGGATTGTGGATTTTTTTATTTAAACAAGAACTATCCAATGCTGGTGTTGCATATTGTGCAAATCATGACAATACATTCACCATGTGCTGCACAATTCACAGGAAAGGAAATGTATAGACTAAAGCCAGAAGTTCAGATGCTGCTGTCTAAAAAAATCAATTCTGGACACAGTTACTTAAAGCTATACCTGATTTTATGACCTGCAGGATTAGTTTTGTGCACCTGCTGCAAGCAGTTCACCTCTGTCTGACCTGGATCTGACAGGGTTACATGTTGTACACATCATTCTATTTATTATTGTTTTGACTGTAGAAGCATTAACAAGTTCTGCTTCCAGGAACTAAATTAACAGACATTTATCTATTCCCCAGAAGACTTGAATGAGAGGCATAAATCTTTTCCAAGAAAATTCTGAGCATGTTGAAAATTTTATCATAGTATATGACATAATACTATGCAGTTCTTATTGACAAGTTCATTGAGAAATTATATTTTAACTTTGCTTGCAGAGTAAAAGGTAAAAGACTTCTCAGTACCGACTTAAAGTCATTGGAGTGTTTGCAGGATGGATCACCAGAAATCAAGCTGAAACTTCACAAAAATCTGTTCTTGTTAATCCAGTAGGAATTACCGCTAGGCTTTTCTGACCCATCATCTGTTACGGTGCGTGTTTTAGGGTTTTCCAAATTTCTGTATATTTTGTTTATTTGTTTGTATTGGTATATCCCTTTCAACCCCTTCACCCCCAATTCCCTGTGGTATCACCCTGGAGAAACAACGTTGTCAATCACCCTGAAAGACCTGAGGGAAATATTCTCCTATTTGACCAGGTGCTCAAGTACCCACCTGTGGAGGCCCCTGAGGGCTGTGCAGAAGGAGCAGAACTCCCAGCACTTCCCTGGAGGGCATCCAGCCCTTAACACAATTAGCCAACCCCCGGTCACAGCCAGCCAATCCCCTCTTGCCCAAGGCAGGCAGTTCAATTACTTCCTGATATGTTAATGACTCTATCCCTGATTGGTTGTTGTGTTACCCTAGAGTTCTCTACTTTGATTGGTTCTTTTTGGATCCTTCCCCTGATTGGTTAACTTTTCAACCCGCACCCCTATTGGTTGTTTTACCAAACCCCACCCCTGGTTGTGCATAAAACCCCAACTCCCAGAAGGGTCGGGGCTTCGGAGAGTCGTTGGTTCCAGAATAAAGAGGCTCCTGGAGATGTTCCCTGACTCCTGTGAGTCTCTCCTGCTCTGCCTGGGAAAAGCCCTGCCTTTGACACATTGTATCCACAGTGCCTGGAGAGCTGGCAGGCCTGCTTTGGATTCATTGTAACAACAGTGTACCCCTGGGGAGCTGGCAGGCCTGCTTTGGACACATTGTATCAACAGTGTACCCCTGGAGGGCTGGCAGGCCTGCTTTGGGCACATTGTATCAACAGTGTACCCTGGAGAGCTGGCAGGCCTGCTTTGGATTCATTGTATCAATAGTGTACCCTGGAGAGCGGGCAGGGCTGCTTTGGGCACATTGTATCAACAGTGTACACCTGGAGAGCTGGCAGGCCTGCTTTGGATACATTGTATCAACAGTGTACCCTGGAGAGCTGGCAGGCCTGCTTTGGATAGATTGTANTTTGGATTCATTGTAACAACAGTGTACCCTGGAGAGCTGGCAGGCCTGCTTTGGATTCATTGTATCAACAGTGTACCTGGAGAGCTGGCAGGCCTGCTTTGGACACATTGTATCAACAGTGTACCCCTGGAGAGTGGGCAGGCCTGCTTTGGATAGATTGTATCAACAGTGTACCCCTGGAGAGCGGGCAGGGCTGCTTTGGGCACATTGTATCAACAGTGTACCCCTGGAGAGCTGGCAGGCCTGCTTTGGATACATTGTATCAACAGTGTACACCTAGGCAACCTGTCACAACAGAGCTGGTCGCTTGGTTGCTTAGGCAGCCATTCACAAAAAAAAGAGCAAATCACTAAGCCAGAGTGCCTGTGCCCCCTGAATTGAGGCCGTCCTTCTCAGGGAGACTCACCAGGAAGGTCGCGGCACCCAGAAGACCCTCGCCAGGGCCTGGGCGGTGGGCGACACCCACCTTTCCCATTGTTGTTAAGCACCTCTGTCTTGAACCACCCCCTTCCTTCTGCCCCATTGGCCCAAAGCTCTCCCCTGCTCAGGAGACACCATGAGTATTTAGGGAGAGAACCAAGGCCCAAAACTGGCTGTAGCACATGGAGTTCACTGGAATAAAACCTCTTCAACCCACGCCTAGGGTCCACTCTTTCTTCCAAGCCTCAGACCATGCTACAGCTTGAGATTGAAACCCACCAAACTTTCCTTTTATGCTGGTCCAAGAACTACTGCTGGCCAGTTAGCAGTTCAGGAAACCAGGACAATCATCAAATTAGTGGTCTAAAACCTGAAACTTTAATGGATTTATCAAATGACTGGAGAGAATTTTAGAAGCATAAGTGTAAGAAAAATATCTCTGGCAACTGCAGCAGACTCAACTCTAGTCAACATGATGAATGCTGTTCATGATATGCAGCATAGGAAAGAAAATTATGCACAATGTGATTCTCAAACAAGAATGCCTTAGTGGATAATGTTCAAGGACACCTTTAGCTATATTGAGATTTGACAAGGAAAATAGTATTTGCCATTATTAGTAAACACCTGCTGCGGTGTCAGTGTCTCTTTGCCTCGGCCAGCCCTGGCACCACAGCAAGAAGGGGCACGGCTCAGTAGCTGAATGAACCTTGCTGATCCCGTGGGTTGTTGTTTGCTCGCAGAAGTGAAGCGACAACAGCAGGAAAGAAGGAGACAGTCTGCTCAGGGTCCAACCACTGGCTTTATTCATCCGCTCAGGGTGCCAAGAGACAGGGCACCCGAAAGTTACATCTTATATTCGGGGGAGGAATTTGGGAATGGGTTTATCTGAGGACAAATCAGGGATCATGTGGGTATGGCTCTGCAGGTAAATGACACAGATTACAACAAATCAATAACTCAAGCGGGGAGACAGCCAGAGTCTTGTCCACTCACTCATCCTCACTGGAACATTCCAGACCTTTGGGAGAGGCTTCAAAGTGATAGACATGACCCAGGGGCTGTATAACTTATGATTGACACATAACAAGGTTTGGGGTAAAACCAAAAAGGTTTAAACATGGGTGACATGGGACAAACCATTACAACTTATAAAAAACAACATAAAACAAGGAACAAATACATACACAAAAACTGATAAAACCAAAAACACACCATTACAAACACCCACAGAAATTGTGTTGATACAATAAATTCCCAGGACTTGACTAGATATATATTGATTGATCTGATTTTAGTTTTAAAAACAACTGTCTACGGGGCAGATTTTTTTTTACTCTAGTTTAACTTACTGTAACTTTGTGCTAGAACACCTACTATCAATTAATATCCAGTATTAAGGAGTAATTTTTCTGCTTAGAGTGATTCATGATCCCAGAGAGAAATCTTAGTTTAGAAGAAAACTGACGTAAGCAGAAAACACAGATCACACTGGTCACTTCAAGTCACTTTGTGAGTCAGGCTAAACTAGTTTTAAGAATATGAAAAATAACTGTAAAACAGATATCATCTGGAATTTAGAAGCAGTCAGAAGTTCATGTATAGCAATTTTATTGTTATTAACAAGGTATCTATAATATTAGAGGATTTGAATGGCAAGTGTTGGAATTATTATAGCCTGACATATAATAACTGTTTATTGTATTTTGTTTGGACTGTTAGAACATTAATAATTCTAGCAACAGATTATTTTCCTCAATTAAATATATTCCCTCTTTCTCTTTATAAATATTTTGAGTCCAGTAAAAATGATTGACCAATACAAACATAATGAAACTGCTTTTTCTGGAAAAGTATTTTCCCATCGCTTTTTTTTCCTTTCACAAAGAAAGGGTATATACAAATATTATTTAGAATTACCCATGTACCTAATCTTTCAGAATTAGATGAGTGTAGTTTCGTAGATAAAGACCTGTCACCTTGATAATATTCATGGTCCATGACAATTTTAACAAGAGTTGCTATTATCAGTCACAAAATTTCTATATACAAATTGTAAGAAAATCTGGGTTTGGAGGAGTCATTGCCTCCTTCCTTTACTACATAGTCAGTAAAGTATTCAAGTCAGCCGAAAATTTCAGTGAATATGGTTTGATTCTAGTCTAAAGATATTTCTCTGGATGTCGGTATCTAGAATGTCTGTCTCTTTAGTCCTGTATGTATTACCAAGGTCAAAGTTAAGACAGTAGCCACAGAGAATAACATGGAAATAAAAATCAAGATAATTTCTTTTAGTGCACAGTGACATAAAAAGAAAAAAATCTCACATTTAACTCAGAATATGATCCATACAAGCTAAAGATTGCCTAGGCCAGAAGCAAGACAAAGTTTGGTTGTTTAGGACTACTTTCTCCTACACCATTAATGGATGATGATTTCAATTACTGCAGGCTCTTTGCTGCTCCCGTGTCACATGTGCTGGTGACAGATCCCTTCCTTTTCTAATCACAGCTTGAGTTATGAATAAATACCTGGCAACACATCATCAAGGGTAGAGCTGTAAAGAAACACCACACTTCAAATGCCATTTTGCCTTTTCAAAGCACAAGATGCATGATAGACCTACTTGTGTTCACTACAGCTAAAGACTGTGAGAGCAAAGTGTTGGCCTAAAGGAAAATAAACAAACAGATCAGGGTAGTTTATTAGTTTTTATCATCTAGTCAAGATGGTCTTGACCCCCGGTCTAACTGTGAGTAATTGGTAACAGGGAGACTCTTCCAATAGGAAAAAAAGTAGACTGAAACAAAATAAATATGGAAGTACTGCCCCTAGTAAGGTGTGCTAGAATTACTCTGAGTTGGACTTACAGTCCTATGTCAAGGTCCTATGTCAAGGTATTGTATTGTACCAATAGATCTTCATATTTCTATGTTAATTTGCTATTTGTTGTATTTCTAGCCAAATATGTGCAGAGATAGCAGAATATTCTGCTAACACTGTTCTTTTTCCAATTAATTCTCTATACAACATACATTAATTCTGTTATATTCACTTTCTTGCTTTAAAACAGCTACAGACATTTCAGCTGTGGAACAAGTAATGCATCCGACATATTCAAAGATTTTCTAAAATTATGTTTCTAGGCATTTTTTTAACAGCCAAATTTACTTTTGCAAATATTTATCTTTTAGTCTTTTATTAAGGTGCATTTTAAGGAAAAATCACTTCCATTGTAATGAGAACTTCAGGCACTCTACAAAGCTCCAAAGTCTATCGAAAAGACTGAGCACTGCTCCTTTTATGTCATAAATGCAAGTGTATGGTTTGCTATCATAGTTTGTTATGCACTGAGGACAGTTAAGGAATTTTTAGACAGCCTTTAAAAAGTAAAATTGGCCTTGGGAAGGTGAGGCAAGGAGTGGGAATTACATCAATAAGGAAAATTTTTTTTCTTTAATTGTTCCAATGTTGAAAAGAAATAACTGCACAAGTTTTAATCTCAGAGGAACACTTGAATGAGTGATGATTTTCATTATAAAGTGGAAAATGTTTGGCCCAGAAAAACATGTATATTTTAGAAAGGGTTTAATAGTGCCCTACTTTTTATTAAACCAGCTTCTGTAATCTTTGTTTTAAAACTTTTTGCCATGCTCTCAAAAATTACTGATGGGTCTTCTTGTCTTTCATTTCTGTAGGTCATTCTGCAATATATTGTCTCCCTTGGGAAGCATCTTTTTGGATATTCTAGAAAAGCCTGGACTCTTCAAAAACTTTTTAAAGTACTTGATTAAAGAGAGCAACTTAACACAGATGTAAAGGTACTTCTCAAATACATAGATCTGAAGTTTTTCCACCTAGACTAATACAGCTTTTGTTAATTTAAGGTGGCTGAGAGCAACTAAAGTCATAGTAGCAAAACATATGTATTTCTCATGAAAAGACAATGGAGAGGGCTCCACCAAATTACTGGAACTGTATTCATTAAGAGAGATACCCTTCCTTATTTTATGGATCACATTGCCTTGCATCCATGTCCAGCATGCATGTTATTGTGTCCTCTACTTTTTGGCCAGATATTCAAGTTTGTATGTGATATATAGTTATTTCCCACCTTGGTTACTGTTAAACTCCCCCTTTCCAGTCTGTTTTATGTTGACATTCTCAAATGTCAAAATCAGAGAAATAAATTTTCAGCCTGTTTATTAGAGTACTTTTTCCACATTTTATTTGGTACAATTTTCAAAAAAATCTTCATTTGGATTTGTTCTTTCCTCTATGTCCCTATACAGACACAACCAGAAGAAAAAAAAAAAATTAAAAATATTCGTTTTTGAGATACTTTTTTCCACTGCAAGAAGGGAAGATTTCAAAATATACTCATGCTCCATGACAAAATATAAAAAGTAGATTAACTAAAAATAGCCTAAAACTCATTTTCCAAATTACAACCCCAGGGATGAATCTGAAAGATTTGAATATGCATTTCCCACATGCAAGATTCCTCAGTTCCTGGTTGAACTTGGGATTATCACTGTTCACTTCCTTCTTCACCTTTACAAACAAACAAACCCACTAAATATAAGAGATTGTGTCAGTAAATTCTTTTTAAAAGCAAAATTCAAAATCAAGTGAGTTACTATGGAAGAATCCAAGTGATTTTAACGGGGTATGGCTTAGGTTCTTAGGACATAAGACATTTTACTGGCATGTATTTTCCAACTGGTATGCCACATACTCCAGCAATGTATGAAATTATTAGTAATAATAATGCAAGCATGAGCAGGATACACAAAAGAAGTTTAAGTATTAAAACTAGGTGCAAAACTAATAAAAGGGCTAGGTGAAATATTTATCTGATATTAAATAGCAAAAAGCATCCATAGAAGATAAAGATTTTGTTGAAATGCAACCAAATTATGTTAACAAAATAATATAAAGAAAATCTGGTTTTCCATAGGATTTGTTCTGAGTTCCATGCTGAGGTCTGAATGATTTTGGCCAATTGAGTTGTTATAAACTTGGTTGCAAGAAACTTGAATTCAAAGTATTTTTTATTGTTGAAAGAAAAGATTCCTCCAACTTTAGGAAAGATGCCTAGAGCTAAGCATATGTAAGAAACCATGGTAGAACTCAAACTTTGCAAAGCAGAGCACAGTCTGGATTTTGGCTTAAGGTAAATTTTTCCCTAAATAAATTAAATATGTACCATGAGTACTACTCATTCTAAAGGAGCCAAACACAGGGCTTTTCTCCTTTCTTTGTATACATATTGCCTCCAAGGTTATTCTGGTTCTTGAGCTGGTCCTTCTGGCTGTCCAATTTTAATGTTGAAAGATGAACACAGGGTGCTGACTCTCAGAAGGATGTTGAAGAATGCCCTGCCTAATATGCAAAATTCCCTTTGCAATAAGCAAAATCATTTTCTACTGTATTCAAGTAGTAAATGGAACTTCTGAGATAGAAACTGGGGCTTAACTTACCAGAATGACATTAGTAACATAACTACAGGATATCCTAAACACCTCTGCCCAGATTACAGATTTTTTTTTTCTCTAATAGACTTTCTTGACATGTAAAAAGAACATATAATAAGTACGATTCAAACATATTCACAAAAATAATTTATGCAGTTCCTTACTCCTAACAGAGATTACACTAAAGGTGTTAGTGAAAATACTAAATTATAATTATGAGATTTGAGACAATTGTCTCCTCCCTAATCCATGTCTTTTGTCTCTAAGGGACACTGACATAAATTTAAAGTAGAAAAAAAATCCAGTATTTTTTTTTAATTTCCTTTTCTTTCACCCTTGTTAAAAAATTAATAAAAATGGTTCAATGAGTCAAAACCTACTCAATGAAAAAAAAAACCCTTGGCTCACAGCTGAAAATATTTGTGTTTAAATACACTGCATACTCTTCTAGAGTGAAAGGTTGTTTAATTTATTTGTCCTGCTTCTAAGCATTCCTTAAAAGGAGTGGGCAGAGAATTTATTTTCTTTTGGAGAACTAGCATGACCATAACAAATACAGAGTAACACACCATGCCTTGACATTAAACAATTTTTTTTGAAATGTGCAAATCTATTCTGTATGGAAAAAAATGTTATGACTCATCAATATGGGTGGTAAACATATGAGCCTTAATAGCTTTTGTGACTAAAAAATGCTGCAATGGGAAGAAGATATTAATTGTTGAAGGAAGAAAGTATGTAGAGAGAAAAACTTAATGGAAGCGGGAAAAAAGTAAGTTAATGAGGAAATTGCAATCAGTCTTATCATCAACCAGAAATAATTATCACAGCATGCTACCATTCAGCTGTTGATTAAAGGTATTTGCTTAATATATTTGAAATAATTATGCTCGCTCTTAAGGCCCAGGCAGCACTTCTATTAGAAACTATGTCCCTCTGGGTTTTGTACCTTTAAAATTTGTTCAGGGATGCATAAAAAATTTCATTAGTTTGAATTATAGCACTTTTAGTCAGATCTGATCAAAATCATGTATGTCTGTACTTTGGTATGCTTAAAAACCCAAAGCTCTACTCTTGCATCCTTTACACATTCTTAGTCCCCAGTGAAGCAAAAAAGAAATTACAGAAGCAAAAGAGAATGCAAGAATGCTTAGAAAAGACGTCTGGGATTTATATATATATAGTATATAAAATATCTAAGACCTTCTGCATACAATTATCATCTATGAATTAATGATCATGAATTAATTTTCTCTTGTGCTTGAAGATGTTAATTTTTTGATTTATAAAATCTAAATGGAAGAATTGGCACTAACTTTTTTGCATAGAAATATGATTAACTTCTTTAGGCTAAGTTACATTCTTCATGAGGAGACTTAAAATTAGCTGGGACTTACTTTAATTCCCAGTGCTGACATTTGTTAATATTCCATTTCATGCTGCAAAGGCTATTAAAATCTTCCGAGATTGTTTTTAGAAGAGCTAGACAGTTTTTTAAGTTTGTGGTTGTACTAATGACTTGATGAACACATAACTCACTCTACCAAAAAACTGGTTTGTACCTGCAGTTGGACAAATTTATATGAATATTTGTTGGAATTGCAAAACACTAAGTAAAGAAGTAAAGGGTATGAATTTCATAGAATTACCAAAATATTGGAAAAAAGGGTAAGGTTGCCTCTGTGCTTTCCACTGTAAAAACCCCAGCTCCTTCAGTCCCTCCTCACAGGACTCATTTCCTAGACCCTTCCCCAGCTCTTTTGCCCTTCTCTGAACATGCTCCAGCACCTCAGTGTCATTCCTGAACTGAGGGGCCCAAAATGGGACAGGGAACTTGAGGTGTGGCCTCATCAGTGCCAAGTGCAGAGTGACAATCCCTTCCCTGATCCTGCTGGCCACACTCTTTTTGATATAAGCCAGGATGCCACTGGGCTTCTTGGCCACCTGGGCACAGTGCTGGCTCATGTTCTTCAGTCCAGGCTAGGTCAACTGTTTTTCTCCTGAGCTCAATTTTGAATGTAAATTCTTAAAGGTTTAAGACATTTTGATTTATAAACACACTTAACCCCCATAGCAGGAGGGTATTGAGTAGTCAGTATCTGAGCATCTTTGCTGAGCTATTCTTCCATGAATCCTCTAGATCCAACTTCTTTCTGTCTCGACAGAACTGTTTTCACCATAGTTGTTACATTTAAGTCCTTATGATGTGCTATCGAGAAGAGTATTATCTTCTCATTTTCTCTTCACAGAAATGGTGGCTGGGAAGAGTTCTGAAGGTTACCTGAGAAGGATTTTGTCCCTTTGGAGCTATTATATTTCTTCACTGAAGGCTCATGCAATTTAAAATTCCTGTGTCTCTCTCATCTCTGGGGTAATTTTACTAAACTAACTGATCCTGCAGTGACGATAACTGCTTACATATTTTTTGCCTTGTGACTTCAATGTTTAAAAAGTCAAAATTATTCAATTGGCCTGAAACTGAACATGTTTTTCCCTGCTGGTAAATCTATCCATCATTTACATTGTATTATACTATGCAAAATATATTCCTAAATATATATTCAGCCAGTCACTTAGAAGATACAATAATTTTAAATGGGTTTAAGTCATCTCACATACAAAGATTCTGAAATGCTATGAAAAATTTAATAACATTGTTTAAATGTGCTCTAAAAAACAAAGCTGCAAACTAATGAAGAAAATAAGATTTTTCCTTAAAATACCATCATTTTAACAAAAAATATTTTTCAGATCAATAGAAAAATATATCCAATCATCTGTTCTGTTCCTCTTGCCCTGTGTTTCTGTATGTTTGTGCAGGCACAACAGAGGCAGCAGAGTATAAAAAAAGAAAATGTAGTTTATGAAAAAAGTTAATTACATGAGTTAATGATTTAAAATTATGGATGCAAACACCATTGTTTCCCACAAAATGCCCCAACAGCCTTTACACTTCCCAATTACTGGAATTACAATTATTATCCAGAATGTGCCAAAAAACCAAAGGAAAATATTTAGAATCACCATCAGAACATTAATTTATCAGTGTTATTCGTTGGGTTTTTGTTGTAAATGGAAAGAGACGATCAGAGTTTTCTTTTATGTGATGTCCACTTTTAACACTTTACTAACATTAGTTATATAATCAACATTACATTGTATTTTCATAAATAGACCAAAAGTAACATAGAAGTTTCTTTTTATGAATCCTGTTCATATAAGTAGTTTAAAATCCACATTTCCAAACTTCGAAGCAAAATAGCCTTGCTGTCCCTCTCAATATTTATTTTTGACTAGAATCCCACAGGTTTCAAAGCTCTATGCAGACAACTTCTCACCACAGTTGTGATAATCCTGAAGTAGGGAAAAAATTTACCTTTCGTTTCTGATTCTTTATTTTATCCTCATTTTGATACAAATGAAACTACAAGGGATGCTACTGAATTAGCATCAAGAAGTTGTACTGGTTTTGTTTTTCATTAATATACTTATGTGGCCATATTACAAATATTCATAACTGGATTAGCCCAACACACTCATTTTAACACACCTTTAGAAACCTGTATGTAAATATAGAAGAAATGGAAGCTGATACTCTTCTAAGTCAAGAGAATCATGTTTGCTGTTGCAGAGACGTGATCATTTTTTTACTCTGAAGTATTTAGAATCTTCTTTTGGTCTTATCTATATTATCCCTTCCTCCAAAGCCAAAGTAAAGGAAGATGCTGACCCTCATATAAGCTCAGTTAGTCAGAGCATGGTTTTAATAACGCCAAGGTCACAGGTTCAATCCCTCTATGGCCCATTCACTTAAGAATTGGATTTAATGACCCTTCTGGGTCCCTCTAACTCAGATTACTCTTGTGATTCTGCTGTTGTCTATTGTGCCTAGTACATCCTTATCTGCAGCATTTAACATCTGTGTAACAAACCTACTGCTACTCACAAAACTGTATGTTCCCAGGGAATCCTTGTGCAGCCTTTGAAGGCTCTACATGTACTGGTTAAAATTTTAATTATCTTCTTTTAATGGGACTTAATTCTGATATTGGTGATGCTCTGAGGATGTACTATATGGTTTATTCATGATCTTATGCAAAAAATTCTCACTCATACACACTCTTGAACCGTTTTTTTCCCATATTGGCCTGTCTGTGTTTATTTCTATCTGGCTATAATTAACTTCCCATAAGAAATGTCCTTCTTCGGGTCCTTGATGAATTCTTGTTGCGTGTTTTTAGGTAGCCTATATAACGTTATTAATAAAGAACTTGTATTTCTTTTCAAGAATCTATAAGACTTCAGTCTTTCTTAATGTGAATTATTTCAATTTCACTGTTTATTAAGTTATGAGGCTACTTATACAAGACAATATGATGATAAATCCATTGATCTTCATTCTTTTTTCCATGTAGTCTCATAGCTATTTCTTAGTAATCTTGCTAAATTGCAGTTAGTCATGTCTTTTCCCACCTAGAAGATATTGAGGAATTTCCATTCATTTGAGTCTTGTCCATATATATATGATGTATGGACTTGTAAAATTAGATTAATTATAAGTGAAACAAGAACACAAAATATACAGTAATGTTCTCATTCTGGGTCATTTATATAACATTATAACTTAATCTAGCTATCGCATTTGTCAGGAATTCAGCATGAGTTTCTCAATTAAAAAAGCACATATTTGATTTCTGTCAAACTACTCATGTTTTAATGAGAAGTAGGTTACGGTGCTAGGCAATCATCAGTAAAATTTTCCATTCCTACTTGCACTAAAATGTCAACTTCCAGCTTCAGAAGGTTCATGACAGAAGAGTTTTGTTAGAGACAGATCGATCACCTTTCTGATATGGCTACATCATAAGTACCATCTTAAATACATATTCTGTAGACTCAGTTTTCAGGTAGCAATGACTTCCATAGTGTAAGTGATGATTTGTCATTGTTTCATTGTTGATATTTTATGTCACTGTCTCAGCTGTTTCATACTTTAAACTGACAGTGGATATTTTACCTGAAATGAAGGCAGAAAATGGAGAATGAGCTGACTTGCTAGACATGTACAGCACAAGATGAAGTCTGATTTTCCTTTCAGTATGTTCAAAATTCCAGAAATATTGAATTAAGAAATAGCTGCATGTCTCAGCTTTTGATCATCCATGTTACTAGACACAGAGTAACTGTCCAAAGAGCTTTAAATGTATATAATCAATTATTTGTTTTTTCAGCTTTATTCTCTCTTTTTCCAAAAGAAAAGCAACATTTTAGCCACAGGTGTACCTAGGGGAGGTGTCACAAAATTAAAATGCTTTATATCTTTGAAGACATGCAGGCATTTAGGTTTCCATCAATAAAGACAGACCATGGAGCACATTATTGAAAGTGTTCAGACCGTCCTGCTGTAAAAGACAGCTTCTCTTGCAACTTACTCACACCTATTTCTAACTGCCCCACTGAAGTTTGCTGTGCGATCCGGGCTGTTATGCATACAAAAAAATATGCCTTTATATATCTGTAAGTTCACTTGCATTTACTTTGTCAAACATGTTCTATCTTTAATGTGCAAGCAGTTCTGAGAAGAAACTAGGATGAAATCTCCTTGCTCCAGGAGAGCTGGGAAATAATCCCTTTTTCTGTCACACCCTCTGAATGTCAGGAATGCAAGTATTCAGTTTCAGTGAGAAAGTTTAAAGTTCAGTCTACACTACATCTCACTGTAAAGGGAACATTTCTCAGAAAGGCTGTCAGAAGTCTTGCATCCTTCATCTATTTGAAAAGTTTTGGTTATGATTTTATTCAAAAAGAAAGATGGATAGCAGCATCACGACCTACTGAGAGAAGTGCCTATCTGGTCTGACCGGTCATATCCAAATATGTGATTCAGAAGTATCTGAGTTCCATCTATGGCAAAGAAGCAGTTTGTCATGGGTACTATTTGCCTATGTTTTGATTTGCACTATGAATTGTACAGGAAGTGTAGAGTTATAAGATGAGAGGTTTGAACCATAGATAGAGAAATTATTCACAACTTATTCTGATATGAAATAGTAATCATATTTTTTACTTCTTTGAACATTATTAATAATTAATTATAATTTTGTGGTATTGTTACTCATGTGGAAACTGACAACTTTAAAAAAAGCCCTCACAAGTGAGTTTTTGAGTTACTTTTGTTCCTTAATACCTTTCTAATAAACAGTCACAACTCTGCAAAAGTTACTAGTAGAGTATTAATATTTCATAGTGTATAGAATGGTACATTTTTATGTAGTTTCCATAACAACCAGAGTATAAGTTAATTTTAAATAATTTGCATTTCACTGCAGTCTCCATTGTGGATGTCTAACTTTACATCAAAGAATAGATAAGAGAGAAGCACTTTCATATTTTATTATTTTACCCATTAAATGAAGTGCATAATCATAAAAAGGTGTTATTTCTGCTAAATGGCAGATCTGAGAAATAAATAAATATCTGTTTACTTAAACATGCATCTAAGTTTCTTTCAGGAAATTTAAGCATCTAAATATCTGTCATCAGGTGCACTCAGACTGCCATCATGTTGTCAGAGCAGAGAAAAATTCATACATAGTAAATTTTAAGTTACAACTTTGGTTTAGTCTATTGCTTTGGAATTTATGTTGTATAAATCTGAGTCATTTTGCTTCTGGATGTTTTTGAACAACTCTTTTTGAAAAACTGTCTCATAGTATGGTGTTTATTAGATATTAGAACACATCTTACTTGTATTTATTTGTTAAGAAAAGGTTTCTGTCTCAACTTCAGGTGAAATCAATTATCTGCAATGATCTATTCACTTCCTGGTAGTCTTTAATAAAAGTATTTCATTCTTTCTACTACTGAAAGAAATACAATTTCTAGTTTTGGTTTGGTTTTATTTTTTTTTTTTTTTATGAATTGCTATGTCTTAAATTTGTGTATATTTTTAATGCATTATTTTCTTCTTATTTTATTATATTCTTACAATTTTATTGGTCTTTGAACCTGTATTAATGCCTTTCATGATCTCACTTGAAGACAAGTCTCTCACTCTAGGCTATGCTCAAATTTTCTTTTGCAAAGTGCTTTCATCATGTTTATGACTGCAAAGAAGATACTTGTTCTACCTTCAGTCTTACACCTCTGCCCACACTGCTTATAATGAACTTTGAGCAATAGGATATACTATGAGGTCAGTTGGGCAAATATTTTTAACTGGACAAGCACTAGTGAAATTTGACTTTACTATCCAGATTCTAACAGGTACATGGCATTACTGAAGACTTTTATAATTGTCAAAATTGTCACTCCACATTTTTAGCCTGATTTAAACTAAGAACTTATAGTTGTGCGTAGTTGTCACTATGTTCAAACTGATTAGTTTCAATTCTTGCTGAGTACTTGGGATTTTTTACATATGTGGAAATACTAGGAATACATTGTGGCTGCTCTGCTCCTGCTTCAAGCATCTGAATTTGAAGAGACTTCTAAAAGTAGCAAATGTGTCTGAAATTCTTTGCTGTGAGGGTGGCATGACAGTGGCATAGGCTGCCCAGAGAAGTGTGGATGCCCCATCCCTGGAAATGCTCAAGACCAGGTTGAATGGAGCTCTGAGCCATAAGGTCTAGTGGAAGATGTCTGTGCCCATGGCAAGGGATTTTGGAACTATATGATCTTTATAGGTATGTTCCAACAAAAAGAATTCTGTGGTTCTATAATTGCATGAAATGCCTGCTCCTGTCTTGATTTTCACCTTATTGGAATGTTATGCTTGTCTTCAGTTTGAGGAAAAAGCTGTATTTGTTTGTAAAAAATATTTATTTGTGTCAAGAATAAGCAGTATCCCTGTAACAAGCATTATCTTCATGATAATAACATCAGTAATCAACTCCAAAGAAGAAAAATAATCCTTCAGCTGTAATGTGGGGAACTCGAAGGTAACGGTCGTTGAGCACCTGCTGTGCTGAAGGTCTTATTCTTGACTGTGCCATCAATCACATCAAAACTGTGATTATTTAATGTATTAAATGAACCTAACTGCAAAACAGTCATTTAGATTTGTTTCAATTTATGGCAGTCAGTGAAATAATGGAATCCTGGAAGAGATCATCAAATTAATGAAGACCAAAACACTACAGGAGCACATGAGATGTATGCCAGGATGTATATGATTTTCTTTCCAGTTTTAACTGTAACAAGCAAATTCAAATTTAGGCATGTGAAAACCGGAGGCAAAAATCTTTGACTGTGGTCTGTTGGCAAGGAGTTTCAGCCTGGTTAATATGAATGTTGTCTACTCAAGAGTCATATTAGAGAAATCTATTTACTAGAGGGAGAGGTTTTATAACTCACTTGAGAAGTTTATGAGGCTTCATACTACATCAGTGTGTCTGCTTTTCATACTGCAAAAGAGTGAGGGATAGATGACCACCTCTTGAACTCATATTTCTGACTCACATGAGTAAGGGCTTGTCTGTTTGGACATCCATCAGAACTCTTTATTATTATTTTCCACATGCATAAAGCCTATACTTATCTAAGCAGGGAAGATTTTTTTAAAAAATTAAAAAACTTTTATGTTTACCTTTGATTTTTTTTTTTTTAATTCCCATGTCTTATAGATATAATATAATAAGACAAGGACATAAAATAGAGTCAACATGTTTGGCAGATAATAAGGAAGAAGAAATAACTGATTTTGATATCTGAATTTCTAAAAACTAGTCATTAATGGCTGTCTCACACCTAGATCTCAGCTATGGCTCCTATATTACAGGTACAAGAGAATGACCATAAACACTATAAAACCTACAAGTTTTAGAGTTTTCAAAATAACGAAGCACA
The DNA here is from genome assembly GCA_024734555.1 of Trochalopteron elliotii. Taxonomy (NCBI): domain Eukaryota; kingdom Metazoa; phylum Chordata; class Aves; order Passeriformes; family Leiothrichidae; genus Trochalopteron; species Trochalopteron elliotii. Next base: position 5,260,343 of record JANPWX010000022.1, read on the forward strand.
GCATATACAATTCCTTCTGATGTTTTATTGTTAGTTTTATCCTATAGGAGGTCTTTGTAAAGCTTACAAAGACTCCAGATGAGATGAGACTAAATTCAAATTCTACCCTCTTATCTACCTCCTTTTATTCACCCAAATCTGACTGATATACACAGAAGCATCATTTGTCCACGTGTGTAAATATCTGTGTAGACTCAAAAGAATAAGCATAATTTTCGTATGACAGATTTCACTGTATACACCCAGCATTTTTCAATGAATTCTGCCGAAGTTAAAGGAACTTTGACATCTGCAGTCATTACAGCTAATAAAAAAACAGTAGAGAGGTTCATTGATTCCCATCTGATTGCACAGTCTCAGTGCAAATGCTGCTGCTGCACAGTATTTCTAGGGGAATGCTTTTAGAAGTGCTTTCCAGTAAAACTTAATAATCACTCTGAACTGTCATATTCACTAAAACTGCAGAAAGCTTGACCTTTAATCAAAAAGAAAGAGCACCACAAAACATCACTTTATTGTGCAGATAATATACAATTCACAGTACTGGATATTACGGCTCCAATTCTTTGATCATTACAAAGCGTATTTTTCACTCAGCTGCCTCCTGTTGTAATATTTTCTATTTTGAGATATTAATATGTTACCATTATATTTACAAAGGAGGAAAATAAAGTATACTTACCAAAATTGTGAATTTAAAGGAGCATTCAAAATATGTCTGTACATGGAGGGGAATTTTTCAAGTATTCACTTTTAGCCTTTTTACCAGAGTGCTTACAGATAACTCTGGCCTTTTTTAGATAGACCACCTAATCTGGTGGGTTTATTAATCTCTTAATTTTTGGTAAAGATATCTGCCAGTACCTGTCCTCTTTTTATGCTCATTTTTGGCTATAATGGATCTCAGCACCCAGTAATATTCCATTTATAAATGTGGTATTTCAGTTATGACATCTATCTTTACTTCCACATAACATCAGAAAAATCTGTATGGCAAGTAGAGAAAGGTCAGTTTGCTAAGAGGGTCTGAAGTTTGAAATTGGTTCTCTTCTAAATTTTATTCTCCATTTGTTTTCTGTGACTGGCCTTAGAGTAGTTTTGATCACGTGTTTTCAGAGTCACTGATGGCTACTTGAATGTATGTCTGTAATGGTAACAGACAAAAATGCTGTGTTGATAAATGAGACGTTATTTTAATTAGGTATGTAATTGTTTTTTCCACTTTAATTTACATTAGGGTTGTGTTAACATTTTTTTCAATTTTGGGGGCGGGGGGCAGAAAGACACAGGTTTTACTTGCTTTATGAATTAAAGAAGTCACATACATTGATAAATTGAATTCACTTTAAAGATATCTCTTTGTGTCTGTATATGGCCTAAGTCACTCTATGGATCAAAATCAGTTTTTATTTTCAACTGTCTTCTTTTAGATGACAAGCCAACATGATTAAGCCTTCTGTGAAAAAGTTATTCTTTTCACAGGAACAAAGGACACAAGCAAACAACAGCGCAGCTTTCAGTCATGTAAAGTTCTGTCTCTTTGGTGCTCCCCTGAGAGCTGAACTGGTTCCACTGAACCCACAGGAGGAATCCAAGAAAGTTTTTCTGCACATCTCAAATAACTTGTGTTCAATTCAATATTTAAAATATGTGATTTTATAAGCAAAATTGATTATTTAAATTATTTTAGCGTTATTTTCTTTTCTATGGAGTTTACTGTATTACATGCAAAGATTACATGATGCTGTCTGGGTCCTGAGCTGGGTTGCTGATCAAGGGGCTACACCGAGGAGAGCAGCAAGTTAGGAGCTGCCAGGGGAGCACAAAGCTGGAAGAGCACCATTTCACCATGTCCAACAGGAAAAGCAGGGCAGGAGCGATGAGAGTGGTGGTGGTCAGGGTCAGACACAGAGCAGAAATAGACAGATTGGTCCATAGAGATGAATCATGCTCAGTGTCAAGTCAGAAAGTCAGCCCACAAAGAAACTTTAGGATAAGTCAGGTAGTACACTTCACAACAGTGTTCAAGATGCAGTCCTTCGTTTTGATGATTTCCTGCAATTTGCCACTCAAGCCTGTTTCTGCCTTACAGAATTTTAATTTCAGAAAATATTTATTGATGTGTTTTTGTTCTTTATTTAGTGTTACTGTTCCAAGGAATCAACATCTGTAAAAGTAATAAGGTTCTAGCACTCAGACCCGAAGAAGAAAGAAGTTAGATTTTTCTCCTTGTAAATGTGGCCTCAAACCAGGTGACAGTCATACTTAGCTGGCAGAGGTTCTCTCCATCTGTCTTTTGCCTAATGAATAGTTAATCACCTTTCTATGAACCACTGAATCTTTAATTTAATTTTAGTATACACATTTCACCCATGACTGCTGGAAGTTTAGTACTAGAACACTCCTCCTAACAGGAACTCCAGCATATGAATCCTGCTTTCTGTCTCTTGAGACCTCAAGGTGAACATTTTCACCTCAAGGCAACCCCAAGATAGGAACATTTTGTTGCATGGTACAAGTTTGAATTTCTTCTGGAAGTCAAAAGAATTAAAACCATATAAATCAATTCCTGAGTGAGTGTTCTAGCCTAGGCTATTACATGAAATAGAGTTGCTATCACCACTTCTGGAGATGTTTTAAAAGAATGTTTTGTCCACAACTGCACTTTGGGAAAAACCTTATTCTGCCCTGTACTCTGCGCATTTTAAGACTGTCTCTGAAGTAGAGATCCTGAGAGGCTTTTTGGTAGACATAAACCAAGTCTTTTCTATTAGATGTACAACAAATGCATTACTTCATGATACAGTGCATCTCAGAGAAGCACAAAGCATAGTAAAGGATTTTTAGGGACAAGGAAATAGCATAACCCAAGGACACGAATATCTGAAGGGACACTTTGTCTCTTTTCCTCTTTGATTTTTCTCTCAGGCTTGCTGTGTGTCTGTTAGTTTTCTTTTCCCTCACATAACACTCTTAAGAAAAGTAAGGATATCACATATAATAACCATGGTCTGGTCTGTGTATTATCTCCTAAACATTTAATAATAGATAATATTCAATCCAACGTGGTGCCCACAACACAGAGGAAGAGCTACTGTATTTGGTTTTCATAGGCAAGAAAGAAGTTTTAAACAGCTTGATTCAATGCTATTCTGAATGTAGTAAGTCCTCAGAAATGATCTACATTTTCTTCAAAAGTAGTACTGCTTAACATATCTCATTTTTTCAACTGCTGCAGCACATCCAGTATATTTATGTTGAAGATTTTCTTGGAGGGGATAAAGACTTGATTAACTGATGGCCTGTGGATTTGTCTTTGGGCAACAATACAAAGAAACAGGATTTTTTTCTCTTTCAGGCCATTTCATATTTCTTCCAGTTCACTTCCTTCTCTTGGATGGTATTACCAGGTGGGAATTCAGAACAAAGCTCTCTTGTCATCCATATCAGCCCTTAGAATGATGATGAATGTCATCATTCCACAATCTTTATCAGTTTTGACCCAGAAGGAAACAACATAGTTTCTTATTTTGGATGGGTTATCTTGATTTTAAAATATTAATCATTGAAATATGTTTATTAAATTAAGCTGCATTTTAATTCAACAAAGCAAAATTTTTCCAGAGTTCTTTTTCTAATTTTAAAAGCAAGAAAATATATATACAAACCTGGTGTCACTTGTCTCCTGTTATATCTTGGTATATGAATTTCTTCCGCTCTTTTTCCACTTTGACTATTACAACAATTTATGATCTCATTTCAGTTTTATCTCTTTCATCTGCCCTTAAAGAAAGTTTTTCAATTCAGTACTTTCAGTTATGGATATATTGATTCTGCTTCTTAGTAATACTTCATTTTAAAGGACAATATAGTGTTATTTTCCTCTTAATATTCTATAGAAAATAAACCTGTGATATAAACAAAATCATATTATATGTATAGGTAACCTTAGGTTATTGAAACTTGGTTTTATTGAACTTTCAGGAATACTTGTATTTCTAAATGTTGAAAAAAATCTCATGCTCTTTTTTTACTAATGAAATTTTCATTTCTATTAACTTGTACTTGATTTTTTTGTTCAATGACAGACATTGAAAGCACTGAACAGAAAAGTTAGACTTTATTTTGTAAATCCAGATATAAATAAATAGTCTGGATTTTTATCTGCACAATCTAGGAATTCATCTTGTTTTAACATTCTGTATTTTCTTTGATACTCTATAAAATCTGAAAGGCATGGGTGTTATTGAATAGTTGCAAATCACAAAGAATATGTGAGGAATCTTTAATGACAATGTAAGCATGAAGAAAAACTATATATTGTACTATGGCAACTTCTTGGAGTTGATTGAGCAGAAATATTCCCTTCTATTGTTAAAATATGTGGGGATACAGTTTGAATTTTTACAAAAACTGGTTTGTATATCAGTTAGGATACTGAAGTGATGAAAGCTAACAAAGAAATTACTTTAAAACTCCTCCTTCTTAAATTAGAAACACTTGAAAGATGATGATGATGATGATTACCATCATCATTATTATCATTATAATTACAATTATCATAATCATTATTTACTAATTATTTGTAGGGCATGTTTAATCTCTGTAACACCTTTATTTAAATGTGAGAAAAAAATGTGTCTGGAAAGTATAAATAAGGAAGTACTCTTAATATGGATGTGTAACTAAGTGATAAAGTAGAAAAAAATTTTTAAAAAATTGAGAATACTCTGTATGCACATATGAAAGTCTGTTCTTTAAGAGCACATTAAGATGATAAGTCAAACACTCAAAAGTTAAGAAATGTCAAATCTGCATTTATGTATGTTGCATACAGACTGCAATCAAGTTATCTCATATTCCTTTTAACTAGAAATATTGACACCACTTGGTCATAGATTATTCATCATGCACCCTCATTCTTTAATGATTTTCAGAACTTCTTTCTTTGCCCCCAGTGTTACTGTAACTTCTTTCTCATATTTAATTGGACAAAATATTGTAATATTATGTATTTAGTTATCCTTGTATTTAATAATGTCTTGTTTAAATGGTCCTTTCAGCCTTATGCTTAAACTGCAGGTTAGACTAGCATGTCACAAATTAGACATGCTGCCAAAAAAGTTCTTCCCAGACATGTTAGTGCAAATGTTTGTGCAGTTATGTTAGGACTTCTGTCAGCAAAACAATTGCGGTAAAATCAAATCAGTTGTTCTAGAGCCCACAGTTCACATAAAGGTTATTTTTCCCAGAAAATCTACTGTGCAATTCTGTAGATTCTTGGTTAGGAAGAAGGATGGAGATAGTGATAGAAAGGAGGGCTTATACATTTCCTTGAAAACAGCATCAGCTTGTGTTGACTGAAGATGATTTTATTTTTCAAGATGTCTAAACCAATATCCTAGCTGGCTTCTGAGGGAAGGGATAGCTCCTCCTCTTTGTCTTCCTGAATTCTGCCGCTTGGCTGATCATCTGGGGGGCTTTTCAGGTCACTAGATCAGCAAAAATATTCTAAGGGGGGCAGATTACCTTTGTGCTGCCTCTGTGTATGACCTCGATGAGCAGACAGACACAGTCCAGGCAGAGCAAAGGAAGAGGCAGGGACGTGCAAATGGGAGCAGGGATGCTTGACACCTCTTCTAGCAGGCTGGGCATTTGTGTAAGTACAACTTTTACATGGAAAACTTATCCTCGCTGCTGTGCTGCCCCACTAGCAGATGTGACTATTCTTCATAACCCAGCCCTTAGAGGGTTTTCCAAAGTCATAATTTCTCAAAGAAAACATACTTATCCCAGAAGATGTCATAACCCTTCTTATGGGACAGCAATGCACTAAAGCTGGAACAGAGGACTCTGAAATGCTAAAAATATATCTGTATGGACATGACTTTGTTTAAGTCAACAAAGACATTCTTCATGTAAGGAAAAGAAAAATATATCATTTTCCCACTTTCAGATAACTGGCAGTGTCGGTGGGACCTGTCGTCTCAGTGATTTACTTCCTAATACAATGAACAATGTTTTTATGTCACCATTAGCTCCCTGAGAAAATCTACCAATAACATAGACCCAAGAACTGATCCCTGAGTAACAGTAGTGGAAATATAAGTGAGCATTTCCCATTCAAAAGGAAGGTTGGAGAACACTTACTGGAAAATTTTCAACAGAGGAGTCTTCCAGGACAATCTGTAAAAACTGAATGATTTCCTGATAAAAACACCCATTTTAAAATGGGACTGCTTAAATCTTACTGGTGTTTTAGTTCCCTGCTGCCCTGTACAGGTTTTCAGCTCACAGATAAACAGCCTAGCAAACCATTCTAAATATGTGTAATTGATGGCTTTTATATTAAGACAGTTAGAGTGTGATACTTTTGGAGTTTTTTTTCATTACACATTTTTGAAACACTCTTCTTGACAAAAATAGAATATTGCTGTTGGACAGACCTTTCTACAATATTGGTGTCCATCTTGATCTTGACAGGTGGTTTTAGCATTAAAGAACATGTATTTATTAATCAAATGCACAGAAACTTCACTGGGGAAAAATACTTGAACACAAGTAGAGAATATGCTGTCTGTCTATATGTATTTTCTCTCTAACTAGTCTACCTGTGTCATGTTAATATGATACAAATAGTATTTATTAGACCTTCTTAATCAAGGGAAACACTATCTGTCTTGCTAGATACAGCTTTCTGTGAAAGGATATGCAATCAACAATTTGTGGAGATTTTATTCGTCATGGATTACCTAAATAAGGAGCACTGTGTTTCCTTGTTACAATTTATAATGAGAACAAAAACCTTAAACTATTGAAAAACGTCACTTATGTTTTTGAATATACTACTTCAGCAACTTCTAGGGAGTAAAATTGTGAATAAATGCAATAATTTAAGTTCAATGTGTTTACTGGCATAATAACACTGACATTGAATGAATTTTGTAGGACAGACAAAGGCAATAAATTGCTGAAAATGCAATTAAAAATGTGACATAGTGTTTAGGATAAGAACAAGACAAAATCATTGTGATGGTGAACATAGTGATTTTGTTTGTGACACCTTTAAAATGGATTATAGCATACTTGCAATTATGCAATATTTATGAGATTAATTTACTTTCCTAAGACTCAGTGCCTTTGATTTGACCTGCAACAAACTACATCCCATCCTGCACAGTTGGTGTAGGGCTTCTTTGTACAGTAGGCATGTGTCTCTAATACATGTTTCATTGATCTGATACTAAAAGAGAATCAGTCAATTTAAAGACACATTATCAACCTGTCAGTTTTTAATTTAAATCTTCCCTTATTGGCACAAATATCAATTCAGTATACGATTCGACTTAAGAAACATTGCATTTCTCTAGTCATGATCTTTCACTTTTCCTTCTTCACTTACTAGAACTGACAAGTATAATTTTTTTGCAGAAGAAATGAAATCATGTATTGAATTTGGTATTGATATACTATCAGTATAGCCAAGAAGGTTGCAAAAATTGTTTCCATTAAAATTCCACTTCTGTTTCAAAAGCTCTACAAGTTTTAGATTCCTCAACTTATAAATCTAAAAACTGTGCATGTATATAAGTGTTTCAGATGGGGAAATCCATAAGGAAGGAGAAAAATAGTAATTCTGAGCAAATAGCAGCTCTCTGAGATGTAGAAATATCTGTTGATTTCATTAATAAATAATTTAATGGAATGTGCCAAAATAAAAACCATCACTTTAGAACAGTAGTTTAACTGGGGAAAAAACAAAGCAGCAGACTGAGGGAAATATGTTTCAACATTCCTTCAAGTTTTTGTCTGGATTTTCTTTCTGGTACATAACTTACCAGTAGTAACAGGTATAGAAGTTCCTACTGAACAAGAGGTTGTCCTGGAATTTGCTTTTATGACTCCACTGAAAAATTAAATAATGCTGAAATCTTAGAAACTGCTGTAAAGTCATACCTGTAGGGACTAAATTTTTAATAATTACCCGTAGATATTTGTAAATAATAAGTTTCACTATAAAATTGATCACAGAAGGGATATCATATATGCGCTATTCAGAGCAGTTACAGGAGGGAAGTTAGACTCCACTCATAGTCCTCATAACCTCCTTTCTACTTTAAAATGAGAAAAAAGATGGTCCAGAGAGTCTCAGAAGTGAGTAATTCCAGAACACAATGATGACAGTGGACTGAGGAAGTGAGTGAACTCAGTCTAGACTGAAAGAAGACTTGTGCCCATAGATAAAATCACACTGTGAACTAGGAATTATTTTATCACAGTTTCTGATTCTATTTAAGACTCTTTAAGGAGGAAAATCAGAATGAGCTTTACTAATATGAAATAGAAATGTCTTGGTCCAAGCACCCCAATTACTCATAATTTAAATGGGCTTACAGAAGTCAATATAGCATAGATTGATTTTTCTTTTTCCAATGCATTGAATGGTGAAAGCAATTATTTGCAGTAGGTTTGGAATGCAATAAAAAATTGCCAGGATTTTGAGAACTAATAATTTGAAGTAGTAAAAGGCAAAAAATGAGTTTTAGTGCATAACAGAAAAAAATTTATTCCTAATTATTTTGTTTTTTTATTGTCCATTAGGCAAATCTTCCACTCTGGAACCTATAATGGTGATAAATGATGAAAAAATATTTTGACTGTCTATAGTTCAACCAGCTTTTGGCAAGACATTTATTCTTTCATAATTTGTAAATGCAGACCTGTGAGGCAAACAAGTAGTGTCACACAGAGCTAACGTTTCTTAAGCTGTGTGCAAGGTGATGTAATATGTAATAAATGATTTTTTCAGTGTATAGTCAAAAATAGAACTACATGTTCTAACCTCTCATTGCTTTAATATTTAATGAAAAAGAGTAATAATAAAATAATGAAATATGTAAAGGTATACAATACATAATGTGCCTTCTAGTCCTTGCATTGAAAAAAATCCCACTGAAAGAGCTTGTTGGTGATGACAGCTTCTTGCACAACAAACTTATCATGACCTCAAAATGTGCACTTTCAGCCCAAAAAACCAAACCATCTTGGGTTTCATTAAAAGCAACATGTCCAGCAGGTTGAGGGAGATGATTCTGTCACTTTATTTTGCTCTCATGAGACCTCCCCCTTGAATATTATGTCCAGCTCTGGGATCCCCAGCATAGGAAGGACATGGATCTGTTGGAGCTAAACCAGAGGAAAGCCACAAAAATAGTCAGAGGGCTGGACAACCTCACCTCTGAATACAGGCTGAGACAGTTGGGGTTGTTGAGCCGGCAGAAGAGAAATCTCTAGGGTGGCCTTATAGCAGCTCTCCAGGAACAAAAGCAGGTTTTTTACAAGTACATGCAGGGGGGAATGTATTACCAGGGTTGGCCTGAGATAAAAAGGAAGTCGGAGTATAGAGAGAACGCAGATCAAGCCAATATGGTTAACAGCTACGTTCTACTTTATTCAGCTAAGATGGCTACATTTATACAGTTCCATATAGTTTATAAATCACAGCAGCTCTCTATTGGCACACAGCAGAGAGAAGTATGAAAACACACTTTATTATACTAACTCTTAAGGTGGCTATCAACTGCCTACTAACAAGTCAATTCAGTGACCTTCACAACCCTACTATCTTTCCCCGACACCTTAACTGCTAATTTCTAACTGCGCCACACTTGGCTAAGAATTTCTAGCTGCGTCACAGGCTTCAAGGCCTTACAGGCCTTCATCTGAGGCCCAGGCTAGGTGATTCACTCACAGTCCAAATATTCACTATCTTCAAAAACTCTGCTACAGGAATGGTTTTAAATTGAGGGGATATATTTAGATATTATGAAGAAACCCTTTAGTGTGAGAGTGGTGGGGCAGTGGAACAAATTTCCCAGAGAGGCTGTGGATGCCCCATCCCTGGAAGTGTCCAGGAAGAAGTCCAGGTTGGATAATGAATAGCATGGTCTAGTAGAAGGTGTTCCTGCAATGGGAGGCGGGTTTGAACTAGATAATTTTTAAGGTCTCTTTCAACCCAAACTATTCTATGATTCTATGAAAAATGACAAATATATCTAGCCAATGGTTCAAATTCTAAGAGATAATCTTGGATCCTTAATGATAGGGATGTGCTTCTTGCTTGATTGCACTGACAGGTTAAATAGCTTCCTTTGGGTTCAGTGAGTTTGAGAGTGCTGAACACTCCTCCAGTTACTTATAACTGAACATTTGATGCTATAAATGGGAGGCTTTTTTCTTGGATTGTAAGAGGATTTATAGCAAGGTAATAAATTACTGTGTTTGACATTTAGAAATATATATTGAGTAATCAGTGGCTGGAAGTAGGATTATACAGAAGATGGCTAATATGTCTTAACTGTAGCATAATAACCAAAACACAATAAAAACGTTCTTTTCCCTGCTGACTTTTTTTATGCCATCTGGTAGAAAGCAGAGCTGTGTGGCAACATCTAGCTCTCCCTTCTGACCTTACTTTGCAGTTAAGAACCATTCAATTGGGATGATAATGATAGCATAGGTACAGAAGAGGAAAATGGGGAGAAATCATAAAGCAAAGTAGCAAATGTCAGACTGACAAGACTTTTATGTATCACAAAACCCACAGAGGGAAAATGTCTTGTCTTACTAAATCTGCCTCTTTCACTACAACATATATCTTTAAAGAGCACTGTCTGCTGCTGCACACTGGACTAGAGAAGAAACTCAACTGTAACTGTACCATGTAACTGAAATTGCTCATTGCAAATGAAAATGACTTTTGGTCAGAAAGAGTGATAGGTGTGCTATCAAACAATCTAATAAAATCTATTCTTTTCTGTCACCAGCCAAGGTTTTCTGGGAAGTAGCTTCATAGAAAGCAAGCACAGTCCTGTCTTCTATATTCAACTAAGAAATAAATTATAGCTACTCATTATGCAAAACATGTTTTGTTTTATATGCCTCATTAGAAAAAAGATAATGATAAAAATAATAAATTAAAATCTTTTAAAATTGTTTGAGTTTCAAAGACACAATTCAATAGAAAGAAGTTGAAGTAGCAGTATAGTACACTATTCCAAGCACTGCACTTTGACTATGATATGTCCTATAACATCAACTTCATTTCAGATTTTAAAAATTCACAGCTACTAAAGTAACTAAGAATTACATTAAATAACATCAGATATAGCATTTTCTGTTGTGGGTTTTTGTTTGAAAACAACCTACATATCTATCTAAAGTTTATCCATATGTTCAGGGAAATATCTTGCTACATTACTTCGTCACTAATGTTCTTGATCTGATTATCTTCCAAATGTGAGGATGAGATATATCAATTAGCTAAACAATACTGGGCCAAGTACTGAACCTTGGGAGACCTCCAACTAGACCCTGTGCTACTAATTACAACCCACTGGGATCTGTCATTCAGCCATTTCTCAATCAACCTCCCTGTCCTCTCATTCAGTTTACAAGCTCTGAGAGGCATGCCCCACAGAGCAAGGTTGTTGGTTGCAGCCCACTGTAGTCCAGCAGAGCTCAAAGGGTCCCATTTTGGACCACTGTTTATAGGGACACAAGATAGTCATAACCGTAGGGGCTTTAGTCATAACAATGTTTTGTCCTGGCCACAGGTTGGGTCAGCACTTTGAAAGTGTGAGAACAGGAATGTTATGACATTCAGGCAAGAAAAACTTTTTCCAAGGCTGTTGATGAGGAAAACAGGAGCTCCTTAGCAGTCTCTGGGAGCAGTGTTTCTGATAAGCTCAGGAATGCTGAGGTTTCTTTCATGGTGGGGTGCTAATGCCGGCTAGCAGGAATCCCCAGACCACAGAAACAGTTCGTGTGGGTCCGTCAGCTCAGCAGGCTGTGCGTGGTTCAGGCTTGGATGAAGGACACGTGCTCTCCCTTGGGTTAATAAGGATGTTTATTCAGTGCAGCCACGTGGAAGGGGCTCTGCCAGAGCCCCTTCTCATCATGGGGGAAGCATGGCGAGAGAGGGAGAGAGCGAGAGCGAGAGCGAGAGGGAGAGCGAGAGAGAGAGAGAGGGCGTGGTGTGTCCTTTTTTCCCAGCTCGGGGGCTGGGCGGGGAAACACTGACCCAATGGGGAAGGGAAGGGGGAGGGGTTACATCAGGAGGAACCACAGGGGTAGGAATGGGGGGGTGGAAGGGATATACCAAGTACAGACTTATAACAAACACAAAATACAAATTCAAAAACCTGAAACTCGCGTCGCTACACAGGAAGAGCTAAGCCAAGGTGCTGTTTTCAATGCTGAGGCCTAAGGGGCATTTCTCAGATCACACTGGGGCCTGGGAAAGGAGGTGAGGTGGGGAAAATCCACCACTACAGATGCCGAGTCACTAGCCATCAACACCAGGAAATTTTCTCTGGCTACAACCTCCTCTTTTGAAGATGCAAAAAGGAAGCAACCCGCTATGTGGTCCAGGTATCCAGAAAGTTATTGCATGTCTTTCACTGCTAGTGGTTTCAGTTAAAAAAAAAGAAATAACTCAGGGGGCATTTTGACAATCGCTGTAGTCAAGTACAGATATTTTGTTAGACATCCTTGACAGTCGTTGGAAGAATTGTGAGGTTTGTGGAGATTTTTGAGAGGGAAGGTGATAGTTGGAAACTTTAATTTAGGTGCTCTGAGAAAAACCTCTTTTTTCCCCTCTAATTACCACAGAAGAGCCTAAAGGCATTAGCATTTATATTTATTTATTTAGCATTCAAAAATGCTTCAAAAAAAATCTATCAATTCATATTGCTAATCAACTCTGACACTAGTTTTTTTTCATGTTTATTTATTTCGTTTTATGCAAATAGAAAAAAACCCCCAACTATAAGCATGTCTTTCAATTAAGAAAGCTCTCAAACATCTGCATATCTTCACTAGAACTTAAAAAAGAAAAACAGGAATTTAGGTTAGAGCTGAGTTTTTTACTGAATTGCATCCTGTTTGAAATGCAATATGTAAAAATATATATTGGCATATTCTCATTCCGTGTACAGTCAAAAGAGCTGTAAACTAGACTAGATATAAGGGAAGGAATGCTATATTTGAGATATAAGATGGACCTTTTATGTAAACTAGATTTCAAAATGATGTGGCCCAAACTAAAAAAATATTTTTTATTCACTTCTGAATTTTCATATCTTCTCTCCTTATCAAACCCCAGCAGCTCAGGTTCAGGGTTCAGGTTTCAGAGAAAAATCCACCTCCACCCCTCCAGCTCCACAGAATCATACACATTCCACCCCAGATTTTTATATTTAGGGAAAGTTTCCTTAACCTTTAGAATCCCTCCTGATTTTAGAGACAAAATTAAATGGATTTTTTGTCTTCTTCAGTCCTGGGATGCTCAAGAGAGGAAATGCCAATCTAGAAAATCAAGGGACAAATTCACATGAATGTTTGTAGCAGTGATTCTATCAACTTTCATGAATTCAAACAACTTATGGTAGATATGTATTTGGCCCAAAAGATTTAATAGACATAGTAAAATTCATTATTATAAAAAAATAAAAGAAAGTATACAGCTTAATTTCCTGATGTTATTATTTAGTTTCAATTATGGAGAGTTTTTAACTCTTTTATTTTGTGGCACATTTAACAGCTACTTTGTAGCTGTCTTTCATTATAAAACCTTCATGGTCTTCCATTGTTTCCTTTTAAGTGTATGGAGATGGATCACCAGGCATCTTGTATTTGCTATTTATTTTACTTCAGTCATTGTACCAGGAGCTACTGGTGTCCCTCCACAGCCATTCCTTCATGGTTTGCCCTCCAGTTATCACTATTTTCATTTCCTAGCTCACCTTCTGGTTAGTAGGTGCAGTCTAAAAATATTGATTGCCATAGCAAAGAGCTATTTCCATGTTGCAGAGGTAAATCTTTGCTGAAGGTGGTGTGGGTCTGGGAGACTTTGTCGTCATCCTAAAAACACAGTATAAATATAATCACTCTGCCTGGGTGTCCACAAGCACTCTTGCTGGGCACCTTCCCTCAAAGGCTTTCTGCACACAACCAACTTAGCCGTTGGCAGGTGAATGTGGACATGTCTGAAATGTTAGAGCCACCTGGGATAACAAAATAGCATAGTCCCAAATTATCCCAGACACTTGCAAATTTTGCTATCCATGAGAGATTTGTGCCTGCCTTTTACCTTAGGGACAGCTGTGTTATAATGAATATTGCATTAAAAAAAACATTCACTGTATAGTTGATTTGAAAGAGATACATTAAAAAACAAATAAAGTTGATTATTGATATAATTTTAAAATTCTATGTTATCAGTAGTTAGTAATAAGTACTTGTGGGTTTTTTAGTAATAAAGTTCATTAATTTTAGTGGCTATTTGCACTATCAGTTTATATTTATATATTTGTCAATATCTTCTGCCAAAACCAGACCATATTTCCTCTTCTTGCAATTTTGACACAGCAGTACTCAATAGCAACAAAATGTCATTGAAGCAATCAGTGAATGATTAAGATTTTAGTTTTCAAATTTCTAGAAGTTCTAATCTTAACCCGTAAGTTCTTTTTCCTACCATAATTTTCAAAATCCTACACGTATGTTTTGTAAGATTGATGGATCTTTCAATTCCATAAGGTGATCTAAGGAGCTGTTTGCTCACATGATGTATATCTTGAGCAGTAAAACTCACTGGATAGTCTGTTTAGTCTACTGCTCTCAAAGGGGAGAGCTTGTTAACTAATCCATTTTCAAATAGTTCAGGTTCCCCAAAGATTTCTTTTGCTGCCATAAAAACACTCTTCCTTCTGTTCTATTATTTTTTACCTATTCTTACTATTACTAAATCTTAAATTTTAATGACCTTAATGAGCTACTTTCTATATTAAAAGTTTCCAAGGAGAGACCTTATTTATTACTAAGCAAAAAGAAAAAAGTTATCATGAGTACATAGTATATTTTACATAGAATTTCCCATCCATTTCAATTTTCCAACCATTTCATTTTCAAGAGAAAAATTTCAATCTCAAGGTAAAGCAGATCCTTGCAAACCTATATATAGAGTAATATCCTATTTATTGTAAGTGGATATTTTTAACCACACATAAAATTTGCCTATGGTGTCATTTCCTTGATTTGTGATTATTTTTCATACTACAGGCCTTTAGGGTTTTTATTTATTTGTTTTCACAGTTGGAAATTGAATTAAAATATTTTCAAATAAAGAGATAAAGCTCTGCTGTGATGGAATTTTTGTGGAAACTACACTTAATGTAAAACAGGCAATGACAATTCTGCATCTAACCCTGGATATAATATAGCCCAGACAGTCAGAAATTAAGTTGAATTTAGAAGAAATCCAAACACATTGAACTACACAAATACACAGTTGCTCCTCAAAGAGTTTGAGTGAAGATCTGAAAAATGTACCAAAGATAATGCTATTATCCCGATTAAGACATTTCTGCATTTACAGGTCCACATTAGGAAAGAAATATTTTGAATTGCACATTTAATTTTCCTTTGCTGCATATATTCCATTTATATCTGTGTTCAAGTTTGTATTTGCATATTCCAACATCTATTACCTTGTATTAAAAATATCTGATTTTTTTCAGATTAATTTTAGCTTCCCCATTGTTTCAATAATAGATAGAGGATAATTACAAAGCACATATTGCTTAAGTTCCTGCATGCATTTATGTGTGTACTTAATATATGCTCAACTTTATTTAAACAGTGACCTAAAGGACATCATAATTTGGTTTTCTATTATAATTATTAATCAGCAAACCATCTTTTACCCCTCAAATAATAAGTATCTTTAATGTGTTTAATTAGCTCACATAATTAGTTTCCTTTCATTCTGAAGAAGGCCAGTGAATTTTTAATCTTGATGTTATTAGGATAATGTTTCTTCTGAAACTTATTACCATCAGAACATTTTCAAACAGGGAAAATATTGCTAAATTCCAGAAAATCTTTTCCAGAAATTGACTCAGTCAGAATCACAGAATGGGTAAAGTTGAAGGGGACCACAGTGGGTCATCTGGTCCAACCTCCCTGCTCAAGTAGGGTCATCCTAGAACACATGGCATAGGATGGTGTCCAGACAGTTCTTGAGCATCTCCAGTGAGAGAGACTCCACAACCTCTCTGGGCAATCTGTTCCAGTGTGTGGTCACTGAACAGTAAAGAAGTTCTTTCCTCATGTTCAGGTGCATCTTCTTATGCATCAGTTTCTGCCCATTGTCCCTTGTCCTATTGCTTGGCACCACTGAGAAGAGCCTGGATCCATCCTCTTGTCACCCTCCCTTCAGATCGTGATAGACATTGGTGGGTTTACCTCTAAGTCTCCTCTTGAGACTGAACAGGCCAAACTCTCTCAGCCTTTCCTCATTGGAGAGATGATCCAGTCCCCTTATCATGCTCAAAGTTCTCTGTTAGACCTGCTCAAGGAACCCCTTGTCTCTCTTTTACTGAGGAGCCCAGAACTGGACACAGAACTTCTGATGAGGCCTCACTAGGAACGAGTAGAGGGGCAAGATCACCTCCCTCAACCTCTTGTCAGTGCTCATCATTGGCAAAACATAGAGAATAGAAAACTCCAGCAGAAATTGCTCCATTCTAACACAGGTCTCCACAGAACGAGCTTTTAATTATCATAAGTTAATGATCATATGTATTTTTAGGTTATAAGTAAACTAATTCATTCAAGTATTAGTAATTAATTAATAAGTTTAAAAGACTGGACATGGAGTAAAGGATAGAGACTTCCTAGAGGAGTGTGGTTAATGCTATAACTCCAACAGATGCAAGATACTGCCTTGTGGAAGGGCAGTAGAGAAAAATCATGCAATTGATACTTCCCATTGGAAGTACTTCACATTGTTTTGGAAAAGCTCACACAATAAACCATATGCCATTCTCCACATTTGAAGTACAGCACACTTGTCTAATCTTTAGCACACTGAATTGGACCAACAAACTGTTTATACCACTATACTGAAGAGAACCAGGATGCTGACTCAATTGCTCATCTAGCTCTGTCGTACTACATAACTTCTGCCATATTTTATTCTATGGTTTTTGCCAAAAAACACTCTTGAGACAATGCCCATGCACCAAATGAGAGTATTAGGGTCCTTGAATCATACCTATTGCACAAAATGAACAAATGCCAATCACCTTTGCTACCTTCATCCTAAAAATCCTAGAATAAAAACAGAAGACAGAAAATGATAATTATATACTACGGCTCCAGGAATATTGTTTGCAGCCCAGAAAGATAAATGCAGTGCAGTCTGGACATAGCCTGTCTCTTGGTTCCAGACACATCGATTATTCCTGTTTTATTTAGTAGGGTATAAAGCAGCATGGATAATTAGTTACTCAAAACTCAATCTTGCTGTCTAGTAGTTCTATTTGTCAGTAATTAATTTCTTTGAATTAGGAAGAATTCCTTCATAGGTAGAGGATTACATATTGGAATGGGCTGTCAAGGGAGGAGGGGGAGTCACCATCCCTGAAAGTCTTTAAGGAAAGACTGGACATGGCACTGGCTGCCCCAAGTCTATTTGACAAGGTGGTGTTTGGTCATAGCTTGCACTCAATGATCTCGGAGGCATTTTCCATCCTAATTGATTCTGTGATTCTGTAATGATTTAGCAAAGGTGCCTTCATACAAACTACACATTGTGAGCAGTTATTTCACAAATCTTCAAAGTTCTCTTATTCTCCAAAAAAGGAAAAACTCATTTCCCTTTCTGGAGAGCAAAGGAAATGTGTCGTGTATGCAGATATATACGGATTAATGAGGTGATTTATGAAGTGGCCAAAAGAGCAGTTAATTCCTGTCTACACTGACAAGGGATATTGCTAACACAGATTCATTCTCCCATCTCCTATCTTTCTAACAGTTTTCTTTTTCACTATAGTCTTAGTGAAGCAATATCCCTTGACAGGATTGTTTTAATGATTTATTTTTTTATGCCCTGCATGGTAAAGGATCTAGCAAAAAACTTCCCTTTGAATGGTGTTAGAAGGGGACAAATCAAGAAATAAACCCATTATTTGCTGATGAAAACAGGCCAGCTTCCCTGTTGGTTTGGTTTTGTTTTCTTCACACTTATTATATAGGCTGAGTCTGTTATTCTAGGAGTCACTGGAAAACATAATGAACTGATGTTCTAACTGCTGCCCTTTGCTCCCTCAGATGTTACTACCCTGACAGATCATTTTACTTTTGCAGTTGGAAGACATATATATATACATATAGACATATAAAAAGAATGACAAAATGTCCTTGTAATTAACAGGATATTTCAAATGTTTCAATTTTTTAAATTTCAAATATTTCATATTCAAAATCTATGGAAGAGACAAGGGAGAGTGGCATTAACCAACAGAGAATATTTGAAAAACCCTAGTCCAGAGTTCTAAGATAGTAAATTTAGCCTGGGGGTAAGCTAAGAGACAATGTTTAACTGCCCATTACAGTTGCTTTTTGAGATTATGTATTGGATTAGCCCCTCGAAATGTATTCTTTTAAAGAAATAAAGAGAGGAAAAAAACCTATCTATTCAATTCAGAGAATAAGAAGTCAGTTCTAAATGATATTATCTCTGTTGCAGAAACTTGGGTTTTTTTGTAAGAGCTTGAACAGCAGAATTAGACAAGTTTGGAAGATATTTATAAGCAGCAGAACCAGCCACCAAGACCACCAAAGACATAAAGAATACAGAATATTGACTGTGGGTTAATTTAGATCTTTTTTGAGGAGAATATCTGCAATGGACAGAGCAATCAGTTATTCTTCCATGGACAATGCAACCATATTTTTATTTTCTGCACTGTATAGGATACCTGTAAGTAAAGAGCATGAAAGTTGTCAACCTGACAAGTTTCAAATATGACTGCAGAATCTATCTTAAACTTGGTCTTGCTGTAGATGCATCATAGGTAAGTACAAATACAGACTAGTACAGGTTAATGTTTCAAATATTGGCAAGGATGTCTAGTATATGAAAACAGGCGAATTTTGGAAGGAAAGTGACAACAATTATACAGTACCATGTGGATGATTCATGGAGACCTGGGTCTGATTTTTTACAATAAAATGTGTGTGAACCTAGTAGGTTTATAGTTTTTAGTACTATATTACTTAGTGCATTAGTATTTCTAAAGAGAGATATTAATTTTCACTGTAATCAATTAATTATTAACATTACTATCTGATCGTTATTCACATTATTTCATGGAACATTGTTCAATAATCTCTTCTTTCATTGATAATTTTAAAATACAGGAAACCTGAAGAGCAAAAAAAAAAAAAAAGAGTTGCTATAAATCTGTACCACAGATTATAGTATAATAGCCATGGAATATGGTATATTATATATGATTATTTGGGCTGGTAGGGACTTTAGAGATCATTGAACTGCCATGGGCAGGGACAACTTCCACCTCGGGATCAAAGCCCTATCCAACCTGGCCTTGAATCTTTCAGGGATGGGGCATCCACAGCTTCTCTGAGCAACCTGCTCCAGTGCCTCAGCACTCTCCAGGTAAATTTTTTTTCCTGATATCTAATATAAGCCTGTTGTCTTTCAGTTTAAATCCATTCCCCCTTGGTCTACATGACCTTCTGAGAAATCCCTCTCCAGCTTTTTTTTAGGCCCCCTTTGGGTATTGGAAGGCTGCTATAAGTTCAAGCCTCCCAACGTCCATTTAGATGGCATCTCTCCCCTCCAGTGGGGAACTGCTGACTTCTCCACACAGTCTGATGTCATTGGAAAATTTGCTGAGGGTGTACTCAGTCCCACTGTCTGTGTCATCAATAAAGAGGTTGAACAGTGTTGGAACCAATACCAACCCCTAAGGAACATCAGTTATCTGCAAGTATTTGTGTCAATACAGAGTGTGCCTGTGTGTGTGGTCCCAGGAAATTAATATAAAGTGTTTTGGGAAGGAATGAGATTGGAAATATATTGGGACATAGAAAACTTCAAGCAGTAAAATAACAAGTACACTGATTATGTTTTGCTAACACCAGATATAAATAAAAAAGACACTAAAATAAACCAAAATATGCAACCTGGTACAGTAAAGCCCAACAGAGATTTTTTTTGTCCCCTCTTTATACAACTAACCTCTCTCTGGAAAACTTTTTTGATTCAGTGCTTTTCTCCTGATTTGTGGAAAGCACCATTTTCCAGGAAGAATGTAAAAATTATTTTTCCTTAAAAGTCAATATTTCATATATTGTTGAAAGAGACTTTTGAAGAGACCATTTCAATTCTCTTTTTAAAGTGATATTTTTAAAAATAATTCTACTAATGACTAGAACATATTACTAAAACTCAATTTTATAAATGAAGTTTATGTTATTACATCTATTGATCCAATCAGCTAAGTCATCATAGCAACTTTTTCATGTTTTCACACTTAAAAATGAAAAATCCTAGTTTTCCCTTTCAATTCAACATTTATGTTTAAATGGGCCTCAGTCGAGGCTGAACAACTTGGTGTTCCAGCCTCTTCATATTTTCTTAACTTCTTCTTTTCTATAAAACTTGGGCAAAACCAAACATATAAATAATACTACCCTTAGTTTAAAAATAACACTACCTTGCCTACTTGTCTTACAGTCTCCACAGTACCTACCTTTGTCCTATGGTGCTATGGAAGACAGTTAGCAAAAGCAGGGTAATTTAGTATCACCTGCATTTTCTGTCAGGAGAGACTGTTGTTTTCTTCCAGCATCAGAGGAAGTCTGATGCTCATCAGTGTTCTCCTGTGTGTACACAGCAGGTGTAGCACATTTTGCACTTACTGTGCTCACTCCCATACTGAGGAAAAGTGATGTTGATGACACACAGATCCCTAGGAAACAGCACAGCAAGGAGAAAGCTGGGGGATGAATAAACAATAAACTCAGAATACCTGCAATAATTCTGTTGTCCTATCAAAGTAGATTTTATAGATGCAGTAACTTGTTCCCTGCCCTTTAAGGTAATATCTGTATTTCTTCAAAGAAAACTATTTTAACTTTCATGAGTTCAACATACCATGATATACATGACTGTTTCAGAATCCAAGATCTTCCACAAGGACACATCAGTACTCCAAAGGACTTACTTCTTTGTCCTGTTTCCTGAAAATGAATGTTTCCTACACAGTAGCTAAAGGAAATTTTGCATTCATTTCTTGCACTGTGCTCTCTGTAGGATTTAGGCTATCTAAGTGGCATATACAATAGTCTCTTTTACATTAAGATACTTGCAAAAGGTTTCTTATTCCCCTAGAAGATACAACTAGCTTGTATTTATACAAGATATTCACAAGGCTTCTTCTTCGTCCTCTGTATGATGGCAGAGTAGGAAAAGAGAAGATGACTGTCAGGATTGGAATATGGAAATCTGTGCATACGTCACCCCATCTTTTTCAGTCCTCTTATCCAGGAGAAAAGTGACAAAGAATATGAAACAATTTCAGAGAAATGTTTTGATCTTTAGGGTTAGAGGTCTCCTTCAGGGAGCAGATCACTTCAGGTTTATTCAGCTTGATGGTTCTTGCACTTCTCTTAGAAGCATCTTATCTTTGTCAAAACTTGGACATTAAATTAGGACTCAGTTAGGAATAGCAGTCATAATATTCCTATTCCTAATATTAATTCATCATTTAGAGAAAGACATCTGCAACATGAAAAAGAAAATTTCCATATAATTCCAAGGGGTTTAGTTTGGACTGGTAAGAATATTCTACAAATTAGTCTACAATTTTCTTGACTTAGAATCACATTAATATTCAGAGAAGGATTGTAAAATATATAACATATAGAGCCAAGTCATTCTAAACTTCCTCTTGTGACTGGTTGTGATGGAGGTGAATAAGAGCTATACTGCATAAACTTTCTTAATTGCCTCAGGATCCTTCGAAATAGAGTTACAAAATTGGCATTATCTCCCTAACTACCCATTACCTGAACGCAATTGCTTTGGAGGAGATTGCAGTGCTGCTGGCTAGGAGGTTTGCTACATATGCTTACAGGATAAGCATGCAAGAAATTAACTTTCTCAGAACTGTCTGCCAGATTCCAAATACCTGTTATTAATGGGTGACAAAGGAATAAACCCAGACTGCTTTCCAACATGCATACCCATGATGAAGAATAACGTCCATTAGTGGAAAGCACATGGTGAGCTGAGAAAGACAGCTTCTGAATTAAGTGCAGCAGACACTAAAACAGACATCATAGCTCCTCTTTCCCTTCATCACCTTTTATTTTATAATAAAGCAGATGAAGAGAGTGTTACATATTTAATTTTAGTTAATACATTGTATCGCATACCTCATTGTTCTGCTCATAAGGGATTTAGGTTTTCATGAAACCACTTTGGCATTTTTATTCTCTTGTACATTCCTTCTTATTAATCTTAGACTAGGCCCTGACTTACACTTTAGAAGATCATTGCAAATGAACTGTTTGTGTTTTGGATAGATGCCAAACGGCAGCTTTCTTATCCTTTAAAAAATGTGGAACAAAAAAAGAAAGAAAAGCAAAGCAATCACCCCTAATGTGCCATCAGCTTTAATTAGACCTTTCTTTATCAGAACATGATGTCTATGTATTGAGGGGCTTGCTGGCTCAGTTGCCTCACTTATTACTAGTGGGCTTTTTTCAAACCATAACTCCACATTAGCAACATCATGTAAATTAAGATAATCTTAAAATTAATATTTATTTTGAGAAAATTGAGAACAATTAGATGCAAAATTAGAAACTGGAGCTAGCAGACGTGAACACATACTATAATACTATTATTTATAGCAAATTTAAAAACCAGAAAAGCCTTGTTGTAAATATGACAGGACAAAGATTTAGGTAACTAGAGTAGCTTCTCAGACACTAAATAATTTTCCATTCTTCTGGGAGCTTTGTAGCTAATTTCTTCTAGGTACATATAGTAGGCTAATAATTCAGTTGGTTACTCAGCAATGCTACTACAGGGCTGAAAGAAGGAACCTAAACAGTTTCATGCTGATAGAAAAAGATTTGACCCCACTATCTTTCATTACTTTCCCATTTGTGTTAGAAATTGTTTCCAAAGTGAAATTGTTATTTTATTTATCTAGCCAACTGCCGATTTCCTGACCACTGTTTTATAATCTGCAGCCTAAAGCAGAGACCCACAGGCAGTCCTGAACAGAGCCATTTTCTTCATTTGCAAGAGAAACCCCATGCATTTTTTCTCCTCCAAATAATCTGAACTCTGTGTGTGTGTTGTAAAAAAGAACTAAAGGACAGCTCATTCTTATGGAATGAAAACATGTAAGGAAATGTCTCTGGGCATTTCTTCTAAACCAAATGTAGAGAGAAAATGTCTGCCAGAAATCAACAAACTTTGCTTTGCAAAAACAATCTCTTAAACATTTTGATTGTTTATGACAGAGGCATCAGTGATGGCTTGAAAATTAGTGTACCTATGTAAATATTTGGAATTCTTTATATTAATAGTGATCATATATGATCACTTTTGTATAAAATGCCAAATTTACCTTGTCCTGGGTTGTAGTATAAGATATGCACAAAGTATTCTATCACCATCTTCACGAACTGTTGAATCCAACTGCTGAAGCAGTGTTCTCCCAGGCCCCCCCTCCCTTTTCTGTTAATGTGTCTTCTGTTAATGGCCCATCAAATCCCTGCTGCATGACTCATAGGTAACTCCCTCCGGAAGTTCTCTCTCTTTAATGGGCCATCAAGGACCCCCTGTATGACTCATCATCCCATTGTGAGATGCTCCGCCCAGGGGAAGAGCCAAGCATTCTCTCCTGGATATAATCTGGGATTTGGGACAGTACAAGCAGCCCTTACCCAGTGGTTTCCCAGAAGACCAGAGCTACCAGACCTTTCTATGAGATCACTGCTTTGGGAAGACCCCCTCATCTGGACCGCTTCCATCACCCTGCTCAGGTTGTATTCTGACTCTGTCAGTGGTCTTTTGTATAATTGCATTCATTTTATTTTATTTTACTTTTTTTTCTTATTATTAAATTGTATTTCTGACTTGGAGCCTCTCACTCATTTTGCTTTCAAACCACTACAGCCTAGATGCCAAAAATGCTCAGGCAGACCACTACAGCATGGACCAAAATGTGTTTGATTTTTTTTTCCTCTAATGTATATAGTTTTTAATGTATACTGTTTTAATGTCACTTGTAAAGAAAAATCAACATATATATTCCTTATTGCTATTTAAGAAATGGGAGAATTGTGATAGAAGCTGATTTCAAGGACTATGAAAGTCTTTGCTGATTACAAGAAAACACATGTTTTAAAAGTCAGTCAGTTCAGAGATGAACAGAGAATTCCTGAAGTTTAGTTGGGTTACATTAGCAGAAGATTTTGAAAAACATCATTGGAGGTGTTTCAGTTAGTGGCATATAAAAACAGAGTAAAGAAGGAAGAAACCAATCGTTTTGAAGAAAGAATTAGATTAAGGATGAAGTTAATGCTTGGCCTTCAACTAGGCAAGTTGTTTATTTCGGACATACACACTGACACAAAAACTAGGATATAAAAGTGGGGAAAACTGCAACTGAGGAGAAAAACATGACCCTCTGTGAACTGAGGAGACTGGATAGAATACTATCTACCAATCTATTTATCATTCTAGAATTTTAAAATTCTATATTCCACTTAGACTTCTTTAAAAAAAAAAAGACTTCTTTAAAAAAAAGCAATTTTAAAATGGTGGATCCTGTAATGGATATTTTTAATAATTCTTTTTGGAAAAGAAGGGTGCTATCAGACTGAAATATAGCAAAGTAATGTATACATGTAAGAAGAGGATGGTATATTAATCATTCTTGC
Source organism: Trochalopteron elliotii (assembly GCA_024734555.1). NCBI lineage: Eukaryota > Metazoa > Chordata > Aves > Passeriformes > Leiothrichidae > Trochalopteron > Trochalopteron elliotii. Next base: position 5,285,183 of record JANPWX010000022.1, read on the forward strand.
ATATGATTAAGGAGGGAATATCTGTAATTGTCCTAAAAGAAAAATGGCATATAATATCATATCATATCACATCATAAATAATATAATATAGTATAATTAATATAGTAGCAGTTTAGCAAATATTGAAACTAATCTAATAGATTTTTTTCACTGACAGTTTTCTAAACAGGAAATTCACAAATTGCATCTATTTGAACTTCAGTCAAGCATTTGCTATGCTAGTCAAAGTGATGCACTTATTAAGCCTGGGAAGACAGAGTTAGGTAAAGCTACAAGGCCACATGAAGGGGATTTTGGCAATTGAGAACTTTAAAAATGGAATCATTAGCAGGGAATAATGCTATTTGAATAGACTAAAGACTGGGATCAGTGGGTTTGGGATCAGTGTCTTAAGCCAAAATTTTGATCAGCTTCCTTATCCAATATATTAGGAGTACATTCATGAATATCACTATCATGAAGGAAAGAGCTCTGAATACTTGTAGTGGTTTCACATTTGCCATCTTCTGTTTTCCAAATCTAGTGCAGTGGTTTGAGTGTATCCTAGAATTATTTACTCTTTTCTGCTGTGAGATAGGATTAGGAGAAAAGCAAAGCAGGCTCAAACTTAAAAAGGTATAAAGATAGGTTTATTAAAACAATGAAAGAAGAGAATGAGAATCAAAATCAAACTTTCAAAATACTTCTCCTCCCCCCACAACTATTCATTTTCCCACTAACAACATAAAGAGACAAAACCTGGAACTTTTGGTCAGTCTACCAACCATAGAATAGTCTTTCACCAGTTCATTAAGAGAGAGATCTCTTTTAGCCTGCCATGGAATTTCCGCACCGACAACATAGAACAGTTCTCTTGTGGGTTTTAATTCTCACAAAAAACAGCCACCCAGGAACCTACTTTTGTGGAGTCTCTCCCATCTGACAGCTTTCCCACCAGCTGCATATGGGTCATGGATGCTCCTGGGGCATCATTTTAAAGATAGACAGCTCCAACAGAAAGGGATTTTCCTCATCTAATGGAACAGACATCTCTTTTCTCCTTTTCTAGGGGCAGAATCTTCATCTTCACCCAATCTCTCTCTCTCTGTTCAAACTTCTCAAAGAATCACAGCTTCTCATAGGATCATATTTACTTCAATATTCACTTAGTCCATTGCAAATACCTTTGCTCCAATCCACAATCTGAACAATCTTATCATCTCCCCAGTGCAAAATTTTTCACAATTTAAAGGGATATTCTAGTCTATTACAGTCCGTTAGCATGGCTCATAAAAGACTTTCAGCCTAAAACCAAGGCATCTTCTCATCTTTCCTCATCTAAGATGTCTCCTCAACTGACCCGATATCTTCATAGTGTCTCTTTATACATCTCTCACTCAGAGAAAGGTTAGTGCTCTTCAAGCTTCATCTGTGCAGTGAAAGAGTTAAATTTTTGCCCAGGTCTCTCCCTCTTAGGCTGCGGCTCATGGTGTTGGATTTCAAAGCTGTGTTGGTGGCAGGGGAGAACTCATGCCAAGAGATTAGAGTACCCCAGGGAAACAGCGATCAGAGATCTCAGCGCCTGGGACAGGATGGACATTTCCCCCACCACTTGCTGTCATCGGGGTGGGCCTGGCCCAGCTCAGGCCTGGAGCTGCTGTCAGGGGCCTGGCGGACACCTCCCTCAGCCTAGGCTGGCTGTGCCAGCAGCTGCTGGGGCCTGGGCAGGCCTCCCAGGCTGTGGCTTTAGCGGCAGGATGTTTAGCAGCTGCTCGAGCCCCATCCAGCTGAGACGGGGCCTCTTTCTTTCCCTCCTCTGCCCAGTGGCCCTGGCCCCCTGTGGCAATCAGGGAGCTCGACTGGCTTACCTCTCTCAAATCCCAGAAGAAATTTCCCTGGGAGTTCTCTGATTTTAACCCTGTGTGTTCCCAGAGGTGTGTTGTCTTTCTAATGGCTATACTAAACGTCAATATTCAAACCTAGAGTCTGATTGGGTTTGCAATAACTTTCTTGAAAAGGCCATTTCCTTCCCAAACTACCACAACACTACAAAGAAGTAGAAGAATGCTGTTTGGGATTGAACTTAGAGCAATAGAAGTGATATGAAATTCAGTTTGACAAAGTGCAGGTGCATAGTTCGGGGCATCAAACCCCAAATATTTTTCTGCATGTGTCTGATCAGTTTGGAATGGAGAGTCACCTTGGTGGGCAACAGTCCACTGTGAGTGACAAAATGTTTTAGAACTCTAAAGAAGGCAAGCAATGTACCAAAAGAAGTTTTTCCTGCAGAGATAGAAAAGTATGTGTGGCATTGTACATGAAAGATGTTAGCTCGGATTTAAAATTGGCTGTTTAATATCAGTTGCATATGTTTAAGAAAGATTAAATGAAAGCAGAAGAGATACAAAGAGAAACACTTAAGATTACCAGGGGGTATGGAAATGTTTTTAAGATTAACTTAATAGATTTATGTATGGTATGTCTTGTTTACTGTAGCTGGAAAACAGATCTTAAGGATGCCTGGGGTCCTTAATCTCTCAAATGCAACTTGGTGAAACATTTCAGTGATGACAGGTTGAAAAAAATATAGAAAACAAATTTGCTGTCATCTCTTTATAATACAAATTCGAACAGTTACAGAGTTGAAAGTATATTTTGTTGCTAAAATTATTAGTTACTAATACTTTCAAGATAGGACTTCTCTGAAATGTGTAAAATTTGATAATAACTAATGAATATTGTGGCTTTATGCTTAACTTGGAATATGTTTTTCAAAATCATGGAATCAATTAGAAAGACCTCTGAGACGACCAAGTCCAACCTTTGACTGAACACCACCATGTCAATATACCATGGCATCAAGTATTACGTCCAGTCTTTCCTCAAACACCCCCCGGGGATGGTGATTCTGCCACCTCCCTGGGAAGCCCATTCCAATAACCAATCACCATTTTGTGAAGAAATTCCTCCTAATATCCAGCCTGAAACTCCCCTGGTGCAGCTTAAGACTGTGTCCTCTCCTCCTTATTGCTAGTATCTTGGGAGGAGAGGTCGACACCCACCAGGCTAGAGCCTCCTTTCAGGTAGCTATAGAGAGCAGTAGGGTCACCCCTGAGCGTCTTCATCTCCAGGCTAAACAACCCCAGCTCCCGCAGCTGTTTCTCATAGGACCTGTACTCCAGATCCTTCACCAGCTCCATTGCCCTTCTCTGGACACCTTCCAGCGCCTCAATGTCCTTCCTGAATTGAAGGTCCCAAAACTGGATACAGGACTGAAAGTATGGGCTCACCAATGCCAAGTAGAGGGAAAAAATCACTTCCCTAGTGTCTTGGGTTATGTAACCAAAAAAAATGTTTATCCTATTCCATTTGTTGAAACCTGGTTGGGGAGGTGTTTTTTCTTTATCTGTTGTAACTCCAGGAGGGAGGGGGCAGCTGCCTTTTTGATAACAAACCAGCTATTAAAACTGGGTGGAGTATTGTTTCTTACCTCTTTTCACCCTCCCGGGGTATATGTTCTGTTAATGGGCCATTAAAGCTCATCTCCCCAGTGCCTCCCATTACCTCCATGTAGATATCTTCTGTTAATGGGCCATTAAAGCTCACGAACGACATGACACATTACATCATCCCATTGTGAGATGCTCTACCCAGGGACGAGGAGCCAAACCATTTCCACCTAGATAAAAAGGGGCCAGAAGTGTCACCAGACATCCAGTGTTCCCATGGGACTCCTGAAGGAAGACCAGACCCATCTCTGGACCCTTTTCTCTACAGGACCACCTCTACTTCCAACACAACCACATCCGTCACTCCAGGAGGGCTTACTTTTGGACTGTTTGCAACACCCTGACCAACAGGGTGTCAGGTTGCATTCTGACTCTGTCCATGGTCTTTTGTATTATTGCATTTATTTTATTTTACTGCCTTTTTTTTTTCTTCCTATTAAATTGTATTTCTGACTTTGAGTCTCTCACTGATTTTCTTTCAAACCACCACACCTAGTTCTGCTGGCCACACTATTTCTGATACATAAATCAATATATATATTTATATAATCCTGATCTATATCTAAATATCTAAATCTATATATTTAATACATTAACTTATGCACAGAGTTGTCTTGGATGTACAATAATAATTATTATTCCTGAAGGTACTTAATGATTTAACACACATCTGAAGAACCTAAAAGTATATCAGTAGTACACCAAGAATCCTCAAGAACAAATCACAGGCAAAATTTTGGCTAATTATCAATTCCCCTGTATGAGCTACACATGCACAGTGTGATGTGCCAATAGTAGATTAATTTCATATATCAGTTTTAAGGTTTTCTGTTGTGGATGAAATCAGGGAAAAAAAAAATCCCATTAATTAACTGAGAGCCCTAAATAATAATCATAACCTGCACACAGGCACTAAGTTTGAGACTCAGCTAAATATATCTTTTCCTTACTGAGGCTGCCACAGAATGCCCTGTCCAGTAACCCAGGACATAGTACAACACAGGACAGAAAAAGAAAATTCATACCCACTTTTCCTCAGCTCTCTGCTGTCTACTGATGTAGACGTCAAGTTGAAGTTTCTCCACTGAAGATTTTTAAAATAATTTTATTGCTCTACTGGCTGGTTATGCCAGTAAGAGAAATGTTTTTATACTCAACTAGATAAACATCCTCATTGTAAATAGTTATATACAGAGACTCCAACAAATGTAATCATAGAATGGTTTGGACTGGAAGGGACCTTAAAGATTATCCAGGTCCAATCCCTCTGGCATGGACAGGGACACTTTCCACTAGACCAGTGGTCACAGCTGCATCCAACCCGGCCTTGCTCCAGGGATGGGACAACAACTTCTCTGGGTAACCTGTTGCAGTGCCTCACCACCCTCACAATAAAGAGGGTGGTGATATTTTTTCCTAATATCTAATCTACCCCTACCTTCTTTCTGTTTGAAGCCATTCCCTCTTGTCCTGTCACTACCTGCTCTTGTAAAAAATCCTTCTTCATTTTTCTATTAGGCACCCTTCAGTTACTGGTCACCCTGCAGCCTTCTCTTTTCCAGGTTGAACAAACTTTTCATCACAGAATAGGTGCTCTATCCCTTTAATCATCTTGGTGCCTCTTCTCTGGACTCATTCCAGCAGGTCCATGTCCGTCCTATGCTGGGGAGCCCAGAACTGGTTTCACTGCTACAGGTGGGGTCTTACCAGAATGGAGACAGAACAGCCTCTTCTATAGTGGGTTGGGGGCTTTTTCATTTGCTATGTGTCTGAAAAAAAAATACAAAATAGGGCTGTTCAAGCAAGGCACAGATGTAGAGACTATTGCTCCCAGTGGCAGCAGGTGTTGCTGCCTCTGGCAGTTTCATTCCCCTGTAATCAGAAACACTTGTAAATTTGACTCTCCAGGGTTTTCATTGCAATTCTTTTCCATTTCACATTCTACCTGCTCTCTTTTCCTCCCATTCCTCATTGGCAGTAGTCTAGATCAAGACTTCATTCTTCACAAAGCAAAATTCAACTATTCTTGTCATAGAATAATATAATCATAGACTGATTTGTATCGTAACATAAAAGATTGCTTATTTCTAATCCCACACTCACCCAAATGACAATCTAATCCCAATCACAAATAATATCTTTCTAATATCTAATCTAAAGCTAAGGGGCTTTTTCAGTTTAAAGCCCTTTGTCCTACTACTACACGCATTTGTAAAAAGTCCTGCTCCAACTTTCTTGTAAACCTCTTTAGATGCCCAAGGGTGCCATAAGGTTTCACAGGAGCCTACGTTTATCCAGACCAGACCATCTCTACTGTTGCCACAGTAAGATGCTGCAGTCCCCTGATCATTTTGTTCCTCCCATGGACTTGTTCCAATGTGTCCATGTCTTTCTTGTGTTGGGGACTGCAGAGCTCTTTGCAGCACTCTGGGTGAGGTCTCAGGACGGCAGAGTAGAAGGAAAGAATCACATCCCTTCATCTGCTGGCCATGCTACCTTTGATGCAGCCCAGGACGCAGCTGTCATTGTGGGCTGTGAGGATGCATTGCTGGGTTTTGTTGAGCTTTTCCTCAACCAACACCCTCAATCCATTCTCCTCAGGGCTGCTCTTAGTCCGTTCACTACCCAGCCTGTATTTGTATTTGGGGTTGTTGCAACTCAGGTGCAGAACTTGTACTTGGCTTGGTTGAACTTCATGAAGTTTCCATGGGCTTGCCTTTCTAGTCTGTCAGTGTCTGTCTGGTGGGCATCTCTTCCCTCCAATGTGTTGTCTGCACCACACAGTTTGGTGTTGTCAGCAAACTTGCTGAGGATGAACTCAATCCGCTGTCCATGTTGCCAACAAAGATGTTAGATAACATCACTGACCCTGAAGAATGTCGATTGTTACTGGTCTCCACTTGGACACTGAGCTGTTGACTGCAGCCATACAGTTAATTCCTTATCCATCCATCCATCAAATCCATATCTCTCCATTTTAGAGACAAGGATGTCACACAGGACAATGTCAAATGTTTTGCACAAGTCCAGCAAGATGACATCCGCTGCTCTTCCCTTACCCACAAATGCTGTAAACCCGTCATAGAAGGTCACCAAAATTATCAGACAAATTCTATTGCTGAGGTTACTAGAGACAAGCAAGCAGAATACAGTAAAATTTAATCCCAGAAAAATGTTTATGTTAGGTTCTGAAATGCAGTTAAAATAGTTTGGTAACCCAGCTTCTGTAATATAACCCTGACAAAGAGCAAGTCAAGCCTCAGATTTTGAATACCTTTTCAATGCATTTATATCATGTATAGTCTGCACCTGACCGTCTATCTACATAAGTATAATCAGTCTTATATTTTTATAGATGTTCTGTTTATTTCTATTTATAATTGGGAAAATATTGGCTGATGTCTGATGTAAAACATTTATTCAGTATTAAACTCATCTCACATGCAGATATATCACTTTTTTTTATAAAATGTATTGGCACATGGAGTTAATACTTAAAACAGTTTTATGGACTATCTATGTATTTATCTGCCTGTTTCAAGAGGGTTTTTCATATTACATTTTTCAACAGATATCAAATAAACACCTAAGAACATAATTAGCATATGTGTTATGACACACTTTATCTGAACAACCAACACTTTGTATAACCAAAAAGCAGTTCAGCTTCAGAAGGATGAATAAGTTCCTTTCAAAAGACAGCACTTAGAGAATGGTGAGGTTCACTATAACAAAAATTTTGTGCAGAGAAAAAAGTCAGTATCACTGTAGTCTATTTCAGTTATTTTCATTTATTTTCAGTGCTGTGTTATTTATTCTAGGTCTCTGTTCTATCACATTTTGCCCACACCATGATTGAACTATATTATAAAATGATCAAGGACTTTTTCAGACACATATGAAGAATTCATATAATAGCTACTGGGATTTCATTACACTAGCAGGAGAAATGATAACTAAATTAATATAAAGATCTCTTCAGTATCAGTGCTATGTTGTTCTGTGCTATTATTTCTTCCTTTCTGCTCCTTATCTGGAATATTTGCATCAGAATTGTTGAAAGTGTCTTTGGCTGTGCAACTCTCAACTATGAGCTGAGTTGTATCAATGGCAAACCTCTCAGGCTGAAAGTACTTTTTATATTCATATTAATGGTTCTGCAATATGCTGTGATCAAGCAAGGAAAAACGATAGGTATGGAAATATTGTCTATTGTTGTCCCTTCCTTTCCATTTGGGGATGTCTAAAAGCCTGTGTTCCAAAATACCATCTGAAACAAGAGAGTCAGTAGACTGAATACTGACTGCTCTGGGTACTGTGAACATGTGTGGGAGAAGAGAGGTATAATAAAACCTTTTCCTAGTAGCAAATTATTGAAATGCCACATGATGAAACAGGCAAGACAAACCTATTGCTGCATGTAATAAAGCTCCATCTGCCAAGACTTGACAGCATTTGTTATCTGTACCTTTCCCTTGCACAAGTGTTTCCCAGCAGCTTTGATAACATTTTTATTATTCTGTCCTTGCTACATTTTTCATCAGCAGTATTAATAGCTGTATTTTTAACAAGGAAAACATGAGGTTCTCAGCCATTTTGCATAAACTTAGTAAGCATATTTATATACATCTGTCTTGGAAAATCAGCATGTCACACAGCATTTATGGAGGAGGCACAAATGCTTAGCACCTATTCTGTCCCACTTTTAGATGGGGGGCTTCCTCTTAAAAGATCTGTCATTTTTCTTTGCAAACATGCAAACTGCAGTAAAATTTATAGAAGTTCAAATAGTCAGGATGGCCATTATCTTTACATGACTATGTATGTATGAATGCTGAAACCAGCACAATTCCATTTTACTGCCTTATTAATTGCTGTTCACTAATCACTCATTGTGACATCCCTTCCATGGCTTGTACCATATTCTGCCTCTGGGGACTAGAACAAAAAGATTTGTCCCAGAAAATGCTGTCTACCTTCATATGGCCCCCTCCTCCAATCACAGCTTGTTTTTTTTTCATGGCATAATACCACCAAAACTCCTTGGTTATTACCAACAAACCTTGTCTATTATTGCCAACAGTCCCTGGCTGGCTCCACAGCCATCCAGCTATCAGTGTTTGAGACACTCACATTAGCTCCTTATCTTCTAGGGTTCCACACTCAGGTCCTGTCAAGTCTCAAGCACTTCCAAGGATGGAGATTCCACAGCATCCTTGGGCAACATGTTCTGGTGTTTAACCACCCTCATGTCCAGCTTCCCTGCATCCTGTGATCAGATACATCAGCTCTCCAAACCTCTCCTCACATGTTCTATCTAGACCCTTAATGATTTTGGCATTTTGGCAAGTTCAGAGAAGACTCCTTTCTTGTGCTGGAGTTGTCCAGACTTGACACAACTCTCCAGGTGAGGTCTTACAGGTGCTAAACAGGAGTGAAAAATCACTCTTCTAGACCTGCTGGCTCTATCTTTAATTATCACAGCCCAGATACAAGGCTTGCAAGCCTTTCCATTTGTTTTTGTTCAAGTCCAGTCTATTACTTTAGTCTGTCCTGGTTCCTCCAAGTAGCAGCCCTGTCCTCCAGCATGTTGACTGCCCAGCCCTCCCCTGTTTGGTATCATCTGCAAACTTCTACACTATCCCATCACTTATGTCTTTAATGAAAACTTAAACAGTATTGGTCTCAATACTGATTTCTGACTGAGGGTTGCTTCTATTTTCTGGATGTTGGCTAAACTTTGTACCAGTGATAACAGGAGTGGCCAAGGCCAGATGTCAAGTCTGTTTTCCAAACCACCTTTAACTTCGACTTATCCAGCCATTGTCTCTTTAATTTGGTGATAAGGAGACTGAAGCCAACTGTTAAAGCCAAGGCATGAAACATTCACTGGTCTTCTTTTGCCCACAGAGTCAGACACACCATTAGGTGAGTCAGACATGATTTGTCCTCAGTAAACACGTTGGCTGTTCCACTTCACCTTCTTCTCCCTGAGGTATGTAGAGCAAGCTTGTAAGAGATTTTGCTCTACAGTCTTCCTGGAGATTGAATGTAGGCTGTATGGATTTCCCTTTATTTAATATATTTAATAAAGTCAATATCCATAATCTTTTGATATGGTTATCTTACACTTTTGAGCAGTATTAAAATTAATGTGTTCTTGTCTGCAACTTTTGTGATAAAAATATGTTCTATAGAAGAGAGAAATTACTCATAATGAAAAACCTAATTCTGTCTCTCAGATACTTTCCTTCAGACTGTCTACACTCATGTAGACCATGATAGTCTTGCTTACCTTCAGGAAAGTCCTTCAGGAGCTTGGATTGTATCCTAAACTCTAAATTCAGCTGATAAATACCTGTATCAAAACAGCAGTGAACAATTACGCTTCAGATATAAAATCACAGAATCATAGAACATTAAGGGTTAGAAGGGATCTTAAAGATCATGTAGTCTCAGCTGCCCCTAACATGGGCAGGGACACTTCCACTTGATCTGGTTGCTCAAGGCTTTGTCCAACGTGGCCTTGAACACTACCAGGGTTAGGGCATCCACAACAACCCTGGGGAAGATGTTCTGGTATATCGCCATTCTCACAGTAAAGAATTTCTTCCTAATATCCCACCTAAATTTCACCTCTTTCAATTTCTACCCGTTACTCCTCATCCTCTCACTACAGTTCCTGATAAAGAATCCCTTTCCAGCTTCCCATGGGCTCCCTTCAGATATTGGAATGTTGCTATGAGTTCTCCATGCAACTTTCTCATCTCCAGGCTATCATAATTTAATCAACAATATAAGAGGAAAGGAGAATTACAAAAATTAAATATCGTCACCTATTTTTTTTTTTTTTATTTCCTCCATCTGAGGCAGCTGATTTCTCTCTCTAGAAAAGGGAAGATGTGAAAGAAAATTCTTTGTTTACATTTCCCCTTCCTCTAACTCAGGAAAATTCTCTAAGATGGTGCTGGCTACTCATGTTGCATTTTTCCTGATCTTCTTTCTTGGTTATAAATTAATGTCAGAATGTTAGATATTTTAATGATATATAAAAATAACTCAGGAGTATCTAAGTATCTAAGATTAAAAGAAATGGCGATGCAGTAGCTTAGAATTATTGTATGGTTCATAACTTCAACAGTTAAGAGGAAAAGAAAACATCTTTTGTTAAAAATTTTATCCTGAATTTAAAAAAAAAAAAACAACTACCACACTTTAATGGAACTAGATGACCTTTAGGTTCCTTTCCGAAGCAGAACATTCTGTGATTCTATAGAATGCCTGTCCAACATAAAAGAGTTTTTTCCTGGTCTCTCACTCCTCCACTACTATGCTTTTAACACCCAATATTCAAAATCACTAACAATGAGCAGTTGCTCAGAGAGCATGATAGTCTTCAGACAGGGCTCTGGGAAGTCTGTGATAATGCCACATTTCCCCAGTTTCTGTGATCACCCTCCACATACACCTTTTTGCTATAGTAATGCGAAAGAAAAGAACTGAAGATCATCACTGCAAAATCCTGAAGATGCAGAAAACATGTTGAATCTTTTGCTTTTATATTTAATCCCCAGTAAAAGTATATTTTAAAAGTAAAAAGTAAATTAAAAGTAAATTGTCATAGGTAGATGTCAAACCAGATACATAAACCCAAAAATCATTAGCAGAGCTTAGAAAAGTAAAGCTGTGGGTTTGAATCACTGAAGAATGGAGAGGTAGAAGACTATACTTCACTCTGAATTAAACTTGAAATTAAGATTTTCAGGTTCTTTACTTTTAGAATTTTCTTTTTCTGGGGCCCCAATGAATCTCTGCCCTGTCCTAGTACCTCCGCCCTCAATCTAGAACTCTCTGCAGTGCAGTTCTTTTTAGGGTATGCTAAATTTCATAGCAACTCTAGATTACAAGAGAATTCTTGTTTAGAGCTTTAGCTATGATCTTCAGATAAGTGGTATTATCAGATGTGGGAATGCATTTTTCAATTTAAGTTTAATTAATAAGTTAATGTTCTTTTGTAAAATGGTTTGTTCCTTGTACCCTTTCTGTTACCCACTTTTGGTTTGTCCCTGTTTTCTCCCCAGTGACAGTTCTGTGACTGGTTCTGTGTTCTCCCTAAGTTTTCCCCCCAAAAGACAGTTATCTGCCCATCACCTGGCAAGTAACCTCCTGTTCTTGTCCAGCATTTTGGGGGTCTCTTCCCACTTCTGGAAGATTCTGAGAGAGGCGTTGAGTGATTGGGCAGGATCCTGATTGCCATCTTCTAGTGCTCAGTGTATGGTTGTTTTATATGTTTGTTTATGATATGAGCCACCTCCCCATTAAACCTTACTGGTCCTTGGTTGAACCCCACCCTGTGTCACACCCTCCATTAAAAGGTCCCCCTCGAGGTTCAGTCGGGGTCTCTGGACACGCTGACACCCGAGGTGAGGGCTCCACGCCGGAGTTCCAATAAACTCGTGTGACCCAGCAGCTCTGGCGTCCCTCCTTTCATCCTCCTGCCTTCGCCGCGCTGACGCTGCTGAGCAGCAAGGACCCACTGGAGTGATACTGGTGCCAAGGCTAGCCAGGCTTGAAAAACGGGCACAATATCAATCAGAAGAGAAAGAAAACATGAAATTTCTCAAATGACTGGGTTTTTGACAGTGATTAGACCATTTGGTGTACTTCCTAATTGCTATACAGGAGATGAACCCCTTGCTCAGAATTTGAAAGAAAATGTAGCTACACATTTTCTTTGGTTGTAATTAGTTTTTCCACCTGTAATATTTGGGGGTTAAAGCTGATATCTGTATTTCCTGTCATCTTTCCATCATTGTGGCTTTTTTTCCTAAAATGGGTGACAATAGGACATTTACAAGAAAAATAGCTATATATAAAAGCAAAATATTATGTGGAGAATTTTGTAACACAGTGAAATATTTCAAATCTGGCTCAATAAACTGAGTAATGTTATGCATGAGTATTCCAGGCACAAATTTTCAATATTTTAATGAAAAATAATTTATGTAAGGTGTTAAGAAGAAATGTAGTATAGGCATTTAATTATTTCTCTAATTCTAAGTAGTAAGGAGCTGTAATTTTAATTAAATTAAGTGCATGACTTCTTTAGAATCTTTTTATGAAGGAAAAATTATGCAAATAAAACTTTAAAACATGCCCAGAGTCTTTCAAACATGTGCATGGTAGAATTAATACCTTTGTTATGACATTCAGAATGTAAATAAACAATTGATTTATTTTTTTATCCCACTTGATTTAAAAGTATGAAAATGGTATGTAGGATTTTTTAAATGAAAATTTTTAACTAGGAAAATTATTATACTCTCAGACAGGAAAAAGTATTCATCAAGTTAACTGACCAACTAACTGCTTGCATAGGGAGCTAATTGATTCTTAAATGTACATCCTCTCCTAGGCCCATCTGCAAACCCACCACCCAAGTGAAAATACCAACAAAGTGACTGAGTTTGCTGTAGAGCTGCAGTCATCAAGTGACTGTGAGCAGATCTAAATTGGTATTGTTAAAATTAATTACCAAGGGCTAGTTGCACATCATCTTCAACAGAAACATCATAGTCTCTCTAAATTACTTTCTGTGTTGTTCCTCAGCATTAACACCATGAAGTTCTGCTTAGCTACATGTAAGTATTTTCACCTGCCATAATCCTCTTCTAATGCCTGTGGAAAAGGTTGTTATATCAATATCACACCATATTTGGGGTGGAAAGCCTAAATAAGAGGCTGCTCTTGCCTGTGTTCTGGAAGATGGATATCTGTGCTCACAAGTTTCTTCCACCCAGTTGTAAGCCATATCTTTTGACTGCAACCAATGCTGGGATAGAAAAAGTCACAGTAATTCACTGTGGTTAATTCTTTATAGTTAATAAAAGGTAGGTTCACTCTTATAGCAGATCTCCAGCATGTTTGCTGAACATCCATCTTCAAGTGTTGGCCTCACTTTTATTTTTCAAAAGCAAAAAAAATGTTTTCATTTTACACTAAAAGAACTTTCAGCAAGGTGTATTATTTTTTTCCATATATTCTTCAGTATACTGATATGGTATTTAATTGACTAGTTGGTCAGCAGTTTAAACTCTAGGAATAGGTTAGTAACATTTTTTCAGTTATTTTATTCTATGACATAATTACAGAATGTATTAGCATGTTCTGCATGAGTTATTGAACTAATTACATTTCCTTTTGCCCTCATAAAACAGTATGATCAATAAACTATAAGATCTGAGTGATATACTAGACAAATAATAGGAATGAGTGATATTTCCCCTACAGGAGTCTGAGATAGACTAATGTGAAGGTTCAGAAGGGACAGGCATCTCTAAAAATAAGTGATATAATTCTAGGAATAATTCCCAAATTTTTTATGTGGTTATATGAATTATGCAATGTAGTATTACATTATTTATATTCAGTACAATGCAAAAAGTATCTATTACAGTATTTTTCCCTTCTGGTTATCAGATTAGTTAAATCCCAATTTTGGTTTGATGAAAGGGAGATTTTCAGAGAAGAGAGGTAATAATTTAATGACTATTCTTTAGCAGGCCTTGGTGATTTTTATGATGCCTTCTTCCTTTATTATTCATTAATCAGTCAGACATGAATTCTGATTCCCACATGCATTTTTTATTTATTGTTTCTGCTCCCTAATATGAAGACTGAAAATTTTAATAAGACAATAATGAATAGTAGATGGGAAATACTGAATAATACATTAGTGGTTAAAAAAGCAAAATCTCATAAAAATGCATAATGAAACATAAAATTTGGGAAATCACAACTTTTTTTCCTGATACAGTAGTTGTATGAACATTCACTATTGGTTTTTTCAGAGCATTCACCCTGGTCAGGGTTCAAAAAGAGGGAAGAGTCTTGCAAACTAGGTAAAAGAGGGTAAGTTTTCTTTTTAAAAGAAAATTAAAACATTTACAATCACTTCAAGTGGATTTCAACACTTGTATGGGAGTTCACTGCATACATATTTTTCTTCCCTCAGTGCTCCTACAAAGTATCTGAATGCAGGTGGTATGAACATAAAACATTGCTTTGTTTTAGTGGAAAACAGTTTCAAGGACACACTTAGAACTACAGGATGAGTTATTTCTATGTCAGTCCTTAGTTCTGTACTTCTCCAGTGTAGTATACCCTTAAAAAAATTGCTTTTGTCTGTAAGAGCAAGGGAAGCCACAAAGTTTAAATAGTGAAACTCAAACTGCTCCTTTCTTTTTCACAAATTCTGCAGTGATGAACCATAGACACACAAGACAAAAGGGGGAAAAAAAGAAAATATCTTTGCATTACACATGAAATCTGTGGAAATTTAGTTTCATAATAAAACCTCTCTTAAAAAAAAAACAGCTTTTAAGAAGAATTTAATCTGCTAAGAAAATATGGAAAATATCTCAAGCATAAATGTGACATAGTGAAAGTAAAGAAGGAGAGAATTTTTTAATTCCAAGGCTTCCCATAAAAAATAAACTGTCATGTATCTAAAGTCTTAAGGGCAGCTACATCTCCCAGTTATTCAAAAGCAAGTGGTAGGTGCAAGAGGCACTGGCAAGGTTCACTGAGACCCTCTGCATATTTCTTGCTATTAATAAAAAATATTTTCATGATTAATAAAGAACATTGGAGAATGAAACTCCTTTCATATCTACAAAATATTATGTGTTTAGAAAGTTTCTCCAATTGGGAGACTGCATCTAGGATTCTTTCTCATACAATACAGTAACTTACCTCATAACTTACATATTTCTTGTCTGCTATGTATCTCTAGATGTTATTGTCACTTGTTCCACAAGGGTAGCTCAGATATTTCAGTGTATCCTATAAAAAATCCTTGGCTCAAAACAAAGTAGAATAATATTGGATTAAATGCAATTAAATATAACTATAAATAAACAAAGGCTGCACTTTATTAAAGGTAATAGAGTCAGTTTCACAGTCTCTTAGTTGAAAAATTCCTTTTTTTTAATTTAAAACAACATGCCTTATGGCCAGTGAAAGACAACTTTTTCACTCATCTTCATTGTGCTTCATATGTTAAAGATTCAGCATATTTTTTCCAGTGACTGGCATTTTAAACAACACTAAAATTAGATTCATTCTGAAAAAAAAAATAATCACATGCCTCGGAAAATTATTATGCTAAATTTAGCTATGGAGTAAGGGAAAAAAACAACAAACAAACAACAACCCCACAGAAGGCAGAAATATTGGTAGAATCTGTAGGGTGTGAATAGATTTAAAACCAAAGACAAATTTTCAACATGATATAGCTCCACCAAAAATTATGAAATTTGGGAAAACACATTCATAATCAGAAAAATGATTATGCCAAATCTCATTCCCTTCATCCCAGAGAGAACTTTTCTAACCACAGAATTCAGTGCAACATGTTCTTCAATGTTAAAACATAACATTTACTTTAGTTTACATATTAAAAATCAGTACCAGTGACAATATATGTAATACTAGTACTAATGTTTCCTAGTAACATTTCAGATTATTTGTCTTAACTTTCGGAATGTTTGAAATGCATTGCATTGACAGAACAAAAAATGTTCAAAAGAAAAACTTAAATACAGGCTCTGTTAATTCTATTTTTACAGAAACCATTTATTTTATTTTAATGTTTTTGCTATTTTATTTTATGGTTTCCTCCAGCATCTGTAGCCCTCATCTTTGGTATGCATCTTACATGGTGGCATGAACTGTACAAATTTGTAGCAAATATAGAGCTTACTGTTTCATTGAAATGAAAAAAGTATTAGAGATATTTGTATAAAATGAGTAATCCAGTCAGGATTATCACATTTTATTTGATTTCAGTCATATACTTTTCTGAGAAAACAGTTTTCATCCAGAGCTCCCCCAAGCAACTTCCCTGCTCTCATATGGTTTCAGAGACTTTCAAATCCTCAGACACAAGCTACATGTACTGTGATTCATCTGCCTTCTCTTTTCCATAACCCTCTCACAGCCAAACAGCTGTTTCACAGGCAGGGAATATTAGTGACAGTATTTTTCCTTTAGTAGATGAGCAAGTGCTAGGAAGTGCAGGACAATCAAATCAATTTAGTACCCTCAAATTTAGAAAAAAACCTGCAGCTTTATCACTCAAACCACAGAAGTACAGATGTAATTCGAACTGACAAAAACTTTGAGGCCTCTCTCAGCCATTTACAAGTCTGCTAGGATTTGCTAACTTGCAACATCTGCGAGGATGTGCTGGCTCCCCAAAATCTAAGTTCTGCTCTATCCATGTTTGCCTCTAGAAGGGGAGGTAGAGGCTTACTGCATGTTCTCTAAGATCAAATCTGTTATTTATAAACAGAGGATTACAAATTTTGATAAATAATTTCTGCTTCTTTGTAGCGATTTACACAGAAATATAAATCCAACTCCAGATGAGTATACACAAGTAGCTCAGCAAAAGAAGATGAGGGTGTATTTCTTCATAACAGAACTGAGAAAGCTGTGAAAAGTGTTATACAAGTGTTATACTCTGGCCTGGACATTGCCTAATATAGGTAATGAATATTTGGATAGAGCTTTAGACTCATGGGGACTTTGCCAGCACCTGAAGCAGAAGTTATTGCTGGTCACCCCACACGCTGCATGACTTGCATTGTTATCTACCTTGGCCTATGTCTCCTCCTGGTTTCTGATTGCTCTGACTGCTCTCCCTTGAGCTGTTTTTGTTTAGAAGGTGCTGGAAAAGGGTGTGAAGTTTAAAAGGAAAGAGCGTGCCATGGGAGAGCTTGAACAGCTGCCTATTGTACAGAGCAATCTAATAAGTCAAAAAATTTAAGGTAAATACATACATATATATATATATAAAACTTCTAAGGTTTATATATGTTTCTAAAAACATGTATAAATTATTCTGAAGTAAGTAAGTAAGTTTAAGGCAACAGGAAAGGACTCCCACAGAATGTAAAGATGGTGGTAACATGCTGCTTCCTTCAATGAAATCCAAGTTGTTCACTAAATAGATTGGAGGGATGCATCTATGCAGGGAACAAAAAGTGAGAATAAATGCTCTGAAAGCAGTGATTTAATGCCTCAGAATAGCATTTTGGGGTTTATGAATACATGACTGAAGGAAAATGAAGGTTCACTTTTCCATCTTCTATTTTCTGGTGGTTTGATTTTTGGGGTTTTTTTGCACTTCATGCAGATTTCAAAAGTTCAGAAATTTTCTTTTTTTTTTTTTTTTCTCTAAAAAATAACACTGGTTTATATTTGCCATTACTTCATGGGAATAGAATTTAATCATTTCAGTGTTTTGCAAGACCATGTTAAAGTTATTTTGGAGGTCCCAGGTTGAGCATAATTTGCAGATCCAGACAGTTCAGTGATGTGTAGGCAATGAAACCTCCTATTGCAGAAGCAGGCAGTGGGGCTTGTTAATTACTACCTAGGCTGTGAAGTTGTCTCTTATTGCCCATGGAGAATATTGCTCTCAAAGAGCTTCCTTTTATGTTTTCCAACTGGGAAAGATAGTTTGCTCTTTACATGGAAAAAATCTGGCACCCCGAGCCTGAAGACCTCACTGTCTATTTTAAGGGTTTAGCAAAACCACCTGCACAGTACCTGATACCTTCACTCAGTTTCTAAACTAAAAAGCTATTCCTGATCTCCCCTGTGGGGAACAATTTCTCCACTGTCAAAATCTGTATTTCGTCAGTATTACCCAGACAGGCAATTTTCATATTATTTCCATATCTACTTTATGAAGTGGTTCATGTGTTACCACTCTGCCCAGAATAGCAGTAGACCTGTTTTGTGTGGTCACCGAATATATTTATTGTTGTTGTTTTCAGAAATATCATAACAATTTCCTTTTGAAATATAGAAACAGCACTGAAATTAGAAGCCTAAGAAGGAATTACATAATTAAAATGTCAGCAATGACGTATCTTTTAGGAAAATAACATAAATCTTGTTTTTACAAACATATCATTACATTTCAGTGGTAGCTACTTTTCCCAGGAGTAGCTGCATAATTAGAAAAATTTGCTGCACACATATAAAAATAACTTTTGTAGGTAAATTCCCTCAACAGGATTTATTTTAATAAAAGAACCAAACTAAAAATAAACACTTTCATTTTATGGCACAATTACTACCAGTGACATATTACTGCAGTGAACTCTCTGATTTCCTTTTAGTCTAGTATCATATTTCACTTCCTGCCCCTTCTGTTGAGTACATACAGTAAAAGAAAATTTTCTTATTGTTTGTTACTACTCATTAATTTGGAGTTTTTAATTACATTTAGGTGGCCTTAAATGATGAAAATGAGTAACATGAAGTTCAGAGAGAGATGGTTTCTACCAAGGGAGTGCAGGGGTAGCTTTATATGTACAAGCACCTGCAGACATACCCCTGTTCTGCCTGTCTTCCAGTAAGACCTTCCTTGAGGTCTCATCAGCAAGCCAACAGCTGCATTAGGACAATGCTGTGCTCAAGTCAATGTCCCTTGAGAAGAGGTACCACCATGTGCTTCTCTGTAATCAATAGGATGACAGCATTACATCCAGGGTTTCATTAAATCTCTTTCAACTGACAGAGAGGAATTATGTCTTTGTAACTGTGCTCATAGGGTACCACTATTATCTTTGGTTCTAGCAGTATAATCTTTTCCAACAACACGCCTTTTATGTCCTCTTATTCCAATATATCTCTTGTATCCCTGAGAGTGTGTCTATGTTTGTTTGGGTTTTTTCTTCCAATAGCTACCTGATGAACAATTCCTAAAAGTTTTACTTCAGATGCAGATGTCAGACCGTCACTAAGTCTTCCTAAAGAAGATATCATGCTGCCACTGTACTGGAAATTCCAAATATATTCAATTCTTCTACAGACCTTCTTGATAGGGCAACCTGAATATCATTAGTGCCAAATGTTGTACTCTGTCCCTTCCCTCTTGTTCTGAGACATCCCCTGTGGAGGCCCCTGAGGGCTGTGCAGAAGGAGCAGAACTCCCAGCACTTCCCTGGAGGGCATCCAGCCCTTAACACAATTAGCCAACCCCTGGTCACAGCCAGCCAATCCCCTGTTGCCCAAGGCAGGCAGTTCAATTACTTCCTGATATGTTAATGACTCTATCCCTGATTGGTTGTTGTGTTACCCTAGAGTTCTCTACTTTGATTGGTTCTTTTTGGATCCTTCCCCTGATTGGTTAACTTTTCAATCCGCACCCCTATTGGTTGTTTTACCAAACCCCACCCCCTGGTTGTGCATAAAATCCCAACTCCCAGAAGGGTCGGGGCTTTGGAGAGTCGTTGGTTCCAGAATAAAGAGGCTCCTGGAGATGTTCCCTGACTCCTGTGAGTCTCTCCTGCTCTGCCTGGGAAAAGCCCTGCCTTTGACACATTGTATCCACAGTGCCTGGAGAGCTGGCAGGCCTGCTTTGGATTCATTGTAACAACAGTGTACCCCTGGAGAGCTGGCAGGCCTGCTTTGGATACATTGTATCCACAGTGTACCCCTGGAGAGCTGGCAGGCCTGCTTTGGATACATTGTACCAACAGTGTACCCCTGGAGAGCTGGCAGGCCTGCTTTGGATTCATTGTAACAACAGTGTACCCCTGGAGAGCTGGCAGGCCTGCTTTGGACACATTGTATCAACAGTGTACCCCTGGAGAGCTGGCAGGCCTGCTTTGGATAGATTGTATCAACAGTGTACCCCTGGAGAGCTGGCAGGCCTGCTTTGGATACATTGTACCAACAGTGTACCCTGGAGAGCTGGCAGGCCTGCTTTGGATACATTGTACCAACAGTGTACCCTGGAGGGCTGGCAGGCCTGCTTTGGACATATTGTATCAACAGTGTACCCTGGAGAGCTGGCAGGCCTGCTTTGGATACATTGTATCAACAGTGTACCCCTGGAGAGCGGGCAGGCNTTAAGTGAGCCCACTCTTTATGGGATCCCTGAACAGGGCTTCCTTATTTATGGCACATCAGTAAACATTTTTTTCCCTTTTATATTTTAAGAAATAACTAAATTTGAACTTGATACAGAAATGCATTCTTTCATGTGATTAACACATTTGTGTTCATTTAAAGTGTTGTTTTAGCCACTGGGTATATTCTATAGAATGAATAGAGTTTGGGGACCTTAGTAGTGAAGGAAGGAAGTGAAGGAAGAATAATTTACCAGGGGGAATGACTTGTAGCAGGTACATCTAGCTTTTTACTTCAGAGCTGGGGCCTGACTCTGAAAGTATTTACTGGAAAAGAATGAAATCATTAATGTGAGAAAATCAAATAGTACAGGGAAGAGAGAAAAAGTCTGTAGAAGATTCCTATTAGCTTTGAAATGAAGAACTAGAATTGCAGTAGAAATAGATTTTAATGTACAGATCAATTTTCTGGGATATGAAAGTGTTTACAGTGGCCTCTGTGAATCGAAGACTGACCCCAGAATTCAAAGCGAGGACAGCTTTAAGTTTTAATTTTTCTGATTTTTGCTTTTTCAATTGAGAAAAGTACAACTTTTGACTTAATAGATAGACACCAATGCAATATGAGAAATTTTTACCAAAGAAATTGGAAGAATAATGAAAAGTAAAAAACAAAAAACCCCAGATCCTAGGAAGCAGAAAAAAATAAATTTAAGGAGGAAACTCAGAAAATCTCTGATCATGAGAGAATCTGGAATCTTCTGCAGCAACATTCACACTGGAAAACCAAAAAGGTTGTATGATGACCCAACTGTCTGTGATGAGTTACAGAATTCAGAAACACTGGCAAAAGGAATATTCTTCAGGCTTAACCTGAAGTGCCACTCCTGTTCAAAGAAAATAAAAAATATAGGTGTCAGAGGAACCCAGGACAGGCATAAAGGAATCTCTGAAATGTAGCTGAAAAATAAGCACAGCACTTACTAAAACTTGAAGTTAGTCCATGTAATATATGTCAAGTTGCACTTTTGAGCTAGAAAAGTAGCATGGCTTACCCTGGCTGCTTCAAGCAGTACTGGAGATGCTCATTTGTAATTAGCCAGGGCTGGGCTATTCTTTCTAGGCTGTCACTCCTGTCTGCCTGGATTTGTACTGTAATATTTTCTACCACTTTCAGGTGCTCTTGGTTATATACCTGCAGTGAAAATTATGATTTCAGCAGTTGGTTGTACATTTTGACTGTATATGGAATGTGTAAGTCTTGACAAATCATATGTTATTTTTCATATTTCTGAAGGTAAAATTGAGACCAGCTAAGTAAAATAAAAAGGGAGTACAACAGAGAATTTTCTTTTCTGCCCTTTGCTCCCAGATTCTCCTTTACATTATGAAGTTCAAATTCTGCTTCTGTTCAAGTACACTTTTCATTTGCTTTTTGGTTTTTAATAATTACTTAATACTGGCAAGAAATTAATTTATAAGTGCACCTGCAAAAAAACCATCCCAGTTTTTCCTCATGTGAGTATACTCCTGGTCATTTTGCTATGATATCTTAAAAAAAAATAAACTAAATACAGTAAAAATCAGCTTTCACTAACTAATTCAGTTTGGGTTTCACTTAAAAACACGACACAGAACAATTTGCATGTGAATCATCACTACAGTAACAGATTGAATGAACATCACTTAATTCATTACTTCATTCAATTAAAGCTTCCCCAAAAGTTCCCCATGAAACTCTGTTATTTGGCCGAAGTCCTCAGATTGTAGGAATTGTCTTTACCTTTTTAAGATCCATGTATTAAAGTTGGGTTCTCAAAAGTACTCAGTGATGGCTTGGCTCTTCAACTCATATAAATAAAATGGGAGCTCAGTCACCTCTAAAGAGCTCTTTGCAAATTCTATTGATGTGTTGCTATAAATTGGCCTGATTCTCTTGCCTTGAACTTTCTGCAGTAGAGCACACACAAAGGGTGCAAACAGCCAAACAGCAGGGCCAGCTTCAGGCAGTCATCTGTTCCTTAGCACAGCAGCTTGCCAAGGGTGGATGCCAAAAGGGCAACAGCTTTTCCCATTTGCCTCATCTATGCCAGAGCCTGGGAGAGGCAGCTGACTCTTCTGTCAGCTGTGGGCAGACTTACCTTCATGCCAGAGCTTCATTTCCCCTTCCTCCCCGTTTTTGTCTTCCTATGGAAAAAACATGCTGGTCACAGGCCCAGAACTTTGCCTTCAGGACATGAAGAGTTCAGCTGCGGGTGGCTGCAACAGCACACATCAGGTACCAAAAGAACCCTCTTCTAATGGGTTGGGATTTTTTGTTTACAGTGCATTTCTTTCCTGTTTCTACTATTCCAAGAAAATTTTGCTCTCCTTAATTGCTTCTGATTTTGGCAATGTCTTTTAAAAATAATTTTTAAATGTACATTTATTTTTACCATAGTATTCATTTAAACTCAGGCCAGTTTCAGGCAGCTGCAGCTTAGTATTACCCTGGGCTATATGTTAACCCCTCGAATCCAGCAGTTTACTTAAAGGTGCAGTGACATGTTCACAATATATAGTTAGAAGCTGCAAAAACAATTCTCTTAGGCATAGTGATAGGAAGAACACTGCTGATCCTACTTATCAAAAGATAGTTATTAAAAAAAATATTTTTGTTCTTGAGCTTTTAGTAATTTAGGGGAAAGATTCTAGTGGAAGAGAAGGGACTCAACTAATTTTAACTGGGAAGACTTCACAGTTAACATTCAATAAAAGAGATAGTGTATTTGTTGAAAGAATATTGTGAAATACACTTTATTCTGAACAATCAAGTAACTTCAAATTCAAACCCAACAATGGGACAAATCTCAATTAGTAAATCTGAAAATCTATTCTAGATCTGTAACCTGCAGTATTTCTCAAATGAAAGTTAAACACATATTCTGAAAAAGACTTTAGAGACTATATATAAAAGAAGTATCCGTGTATATGTATTGCTGTTTTCATTAGTAAGTTTTTTCACAGTCTTGAATATCATAATACCTGATATCAGTACTTTTCTGTATTATCCTTTTATTTGCCCTTCCAAGGGAAGTAATTTTGCAGATTTTTTTTTCCGTCTAGTCTTTGACAATTAAAAATGCAGAAGTAAGAGGAAAATAGATACTAAGAAAAAAAAAGTCAAATATTTGACTACCATCTGTAAAAATAGATTGTGGTTTTTGCCCTCTTCTTTTAGTCTTCCTAAAATTAACACATTGTGAATAATTGGTAAAAATTATGCACTGCAGGCTCTGGTAATCCTGAGACTGTTTTCAACAAACTTCCATCACAGGAAAAAATGTTTTGCTTAAAATAAATTGCAGTTCTATGACAGAGGTTAGTCCTGAACCAAGTATTTCCATGTCTTAAAATGAATCTTTAATTTATGTCCTTGTAATAAATTATGTCGCTCAATTATATTTTGTTAATTTTGTTTCTTCTTTAATACTTTGATCCTGATTGAAAAATCCTCATAAGATTGCAAAATTTGTTTCTATTTTGTAGTGTTGCCTGACTGTCTGTGAAGTCTGCACATCCATTTAAACAGAAACTGCTGGGCCAGAGTCAGAAGGGGGTGCAAGGCTACAACATCTAACTAGTATCAAGGAATTTAAATTCATGTGAAGCATCTGCACTCCTTCTTCCAGAATCACAGATAGTGAGGTACCCATCTAAAGATTATATTCTAAGTCACAAGCTCCAAACACCAAGATATGCTGTAATCTTTCTCAAATACTGGGGAACAAACCCAAAGGCTAGAATGGCACCACTAAGAACTGTTGCTCTGGATCCATCCACACCTCTAAAGACACAAAATATGTCTCCACCTTTTTCCATCTTTCCACATTCTAAAAGGAGCACAAACATGAAAGTGATTGTCCTTTACAAGGACCTGTGTGCTTTGGGATGTGGGTTTGACCCTGAACATCACCCACATAGCCGCTCCCTCCCTCCAGTCCCCATCTCAACTAGCAGAGAGAATATGAAGAAGTATAAGTGAGAAAACTTGTCTAAAAGCACTTTAATAGGTGACAAGGACAGTTCAAAAGGTGAACAAAAGAGGAAAAAAACCCCAAGTGATGGAAAAGCAATCGCTCAGCAACTTCCACAAATAGACCAGTGCCCATACAAGCAATAAGCCCCTTTATAGCCAGAAAAATCCACCTCCTTGCAGTTCTTCTTTCACAGACTGACTGAATTTGTATTTTCTTTCAGGAAATACAGTGACAGCTTATGTTTGATTCCACAGTGCAGCTTTACTCTTCTTATAGATTTGCAGAAAACAACAGGATGCATCAGTAAATAGAATATATTGCTTTTAATTTTCTGGTAATTCATGAAATGGCAGGGCCTCTAGGACATGATTCACCTCTTCAGGTGATGCTCCAAAACTGCTGCCTTCTGGCCAGTCCATGATCTCTTCCACAATTCCTGGATAGTTGTAGTTTTCCATTTAAGCCTGCCGTGTGATCAGTGCTACCTGCTCAGTCTGTAGTTTTGGATACATATGTAGGAGGGACCCTTCCTTTGAACATCCAGCACAACAAAGACAATCAAAATGCCCAGAAGGTCTGTACTTCCATAGCAACTGCTCCTGAAGGAACTTCAACTTTCCTACATGCTGCAGGTGTCTCCTCTGCAT
The DNA here is from genome assembly GCA_024734555.1 of Trochalopteron elliotii. Taxonomy (NCBI): domain Eukaryota; kingdom Metazoa; phylum Chordata; class Aves; order Passeriformes; family Leiothrichidae; genus Trochalopteron; species Trochalopteron elliotii. Next base: position 5,310,268 of record JANPWX010000022.1, read on the forward strand.
TCAGGAAGAAGTTGGCCTTGGAAAGTTAATATTTCCAGCTCCAAACTCCTAGAGGTCCATCTTGAGTCTCTGGGTGTTTGGTGCCAAAAGCTCTGGATGATGCCATGCTCCCCAGTTGTGATATAGAGGAGGTTCCTCATGGTGGGTGCTGTATGGTCTTGCCACAGGGTTACTGCACAAAATCTCTAATATTTGGCCTGTTCAAAGTCTTGTTTCTGCTTAGGATCTCACTTAGATTAGTTCTTATTTTGGGTCACTAGGCAAAGAGGTCTCACAAACTGACTGCAATGTGAAATATGAATTCCCTGGAAACCCACAAAGCTTAATATACAATTTGGATTGGAATATAGTTGTTGTTTTATTGATCCCATCCAGTGGCATGTAATTACATCTCTATTGCTATTTCATATGCTAAAACTGGATCTCCTGTGCACATCCTTTCACCTCATATGGGGCTTTTCATGGCAAAATCATGCTTTAAAAATAATTTGGGTGGTTATTTGGTTATTCTCAAACATTTCCTTAGCTGCTTTCCCCACAGAATGACATCAACAACAGGTGATCAGGGCCTTTATGTTGATCCAGTGTGGTCAGGATCACCATGACAAATGGTAAGGCTGCTCTAGAAATTGGGCAGCTAGTTAAAGATATATTGAACATCTGTACATATGAAGGCAAACTGAATTAAAAATTTGGAAAAAAATACACAAGGAACATCAGCTGGGGCTTATCACTTTACTGACTTAGATCCCATTTCACATTGGAGTTCTAACATATTCAATATGACAGCAGTCAGTGGCCATGTGGTTTAATTCACACCGTGAGCTTTCACTCATTCACTAATTCACACTGTTAGCTTTCACCAGATTTTGCACACATCAGATGGGACTACCAGAGTGATTGGGTCTACATGTTCACTCCTTGGCTCTCCAGTTGACAAATCAGGTCATGGGAAGCAGGGAGCCTTGGCAGGGGCAATATTGCCACTAGGACTCTGTCACAGTAACAAGTGGGATCTGCTGCTCCTCAATAGGCATGACACCCGTGGCCTTTTGGATCCTTGGAGAACCCTGTTCTGAGCTAGGCATTGCAAAGGATACAGCAGCCTTCAGGCCAGTCACAAGAGCATGCTTCTGCCACATTTTCCCTGTTAAATTCATCTCAGCCTCCAACAAAATGACCTGTTGGGATCCTTTTGTCACTTCAGAAATCAAGAGGTTCTTCCCCCTAATACCCTGATGGCATTAGGGTACACAGAACTCCACTTACGCACTGAAGTGTTATATCCCTGTATTTCTGGTGTCCAGGATAACAAATCCAGAAGAAATGAGAAAAAACTAATTCTTTATCACAGAATAAAGGAGTATGATGATAAATTGATCAGTTGTGGCTAACTGAAAGTGTTGCACAATCAGAACTCACAAACCGGACTCGAAGTTTCAAATTTAAATTAGGATTCAAGTGGGGTTCAGGCAACACTACCAGCAACCACTGTGTCAGTTCCATCCAAGTCCTACTCTGGACATCATCTTTTAATATTTATCTGATATTGTGGGTCTTTTCTTCTTGAGCAAGGAAAGCTAGCACTAGGACAATCCTACAGGTGCTTTAAATTCTATTCATATTTTAGTGAAATATAGTTCAACATATTTTAGGTCGTCTCTTTGAAACCTTCACAATCCTATACATGCTGAACATTTCTCTATTCTCTTCAAAGGCATTTAAACTGTTCAGAAGTAGGCTACTATTTTTTTAAAATAATAATTAATAAAATATGTCTTCTTTTCATTCTTTCAACTCCACTAATGTTGCTGTGAGTTCTAGTCCAGACTACTTTTCAGGAAGAGTAGTAAATGGGTTACATGATGAGAAGATTATTTAAAAGGTCAAGACAAAGTTCATGCTCAGAGAAAATATTTTATTAGAGGCAATGAGGAAGCTATGGGAGACAATCCTCATCTTCCTTCAGCATTACCGATAAAAACAAGAAAATCAAAGAGGAAAAAGTGGTACAGATATAGTCTCTTGAAGTATTTGTAATTTCAGCTCTGCAAAACAAAAGCTGTTATTTTGCTGCCTCCTTCCTCCTCTGTCACTCTCCCTCTATCCCCTCAGCCATACTTTCCTCCCTCCCCTCCTCCTTCCTTCTTCCTCTCACTCTTTTCCTCTCTCTCATTATGTCCCTTCAGTTTATGGAGTTAGCAACTTCTCACAGCTTCTTAAGTGTTGAATCTCCTGATATGTAAATTCCTTATGCTATTTGTGGAATTTACAGGCTCTTCAATCTTAAAGCTAGAGGAGCAGAACTCGCAAATTTCTATAAACTAGTGAGTATATATTTCCCTATCCATATTTAGATGTGCATTTATGCAGTTTAGATATTTTCTGCAGTTGCAGAAGGGAGAAGTACAGAAATCTATCTGAAGTCTTCCATGTTTTGATTAGTTGATCACTATAAATATGGTCAAGCTGCAGATGAGATTCAACATAGTCCCCACTCTTAAAATTTTTATACTTTGTAACTTTCTCACAGTAATACTACCTTTGAGATGAAGAAATTCACTCTTTAGGGGAAAAGATATGTCATGTAGACCCCTGTGAGAGACTTGTACAAAGGAAAAAGATACATTGCTTTAAGTTTTATACCTAGTCCATGGCTGACTACTTTGTACCTGTCCTTTATTTGTTGAGACATAGAAGGTTTGCTACCACTAACACTTCCTAGGTTGATAAATGTTTCTGTTTTCTTGCCTGTTTGAATTTTTTCTTACTTTAATATAAATTCTTTATTTTTTCTTACTGAGCTGTTTTTTGCTTTTTTTTTTTTTTTCTTCAGCATTACTTGGTATCTAAAAGTAACTTGTTAGGAGGGGGTGTGGAGTACCTTCTCTCTGAGATCATTATTTAAACAAAGCCATCAACTCTTCAGTGGCAGTTTGATCATTGAAAACAGCTGTTCCAAAGAAAGAGAAAATATGTCCGTTTCAGTTGCCCTCCTATCAGTTTTGAACGTATGATTATGGTAGAAAAATAAGGGAAATGCACTAATAATGGCTAATGGCATATTTTCTTTTGCTGATGAAGTTCAGTCCACAATGTGTCTGTTACACTTTTTAAAACTCTATTTTACTTCTCTAGAATCAGACACAAAAAATTATAGATAAGTAAAAACATATCAATCTATGTTCCCTGCAGGGAAAGATGGATCACAAAATCTCTTTTATTAGTAAAACATCTATTGCTTGAAATTTAAAATCTAGCAACTATTTTAAGTATAGATCTCCCTGCCTTTGCTGATTTCAGTGTATATCTACAGGGACTTATTGCTCTAACCATACTAATCAAATCTGGACTTCAGCAGCTGAACGAATTGAGGCTGACTCAGTTAATTTCCAAGTCTGGAAGTCCAACAGGGGAGAAAGATGGAGTTAAGCTTAATTGTTACCTATTAACCTTGACTAATACTTTACAGTGAAATCACAAATATACATTATAGTAGCTTTTCTTTTCCCTGTCCTTGCAGTCTGAAATATAGATGCAGTCTAAATCCCATTGACTTTCAGTATGATGTATTCTCCTAAGTTCATTTGGTTTTGCTGACCTGAGCTAGGCACTTCTACAAGAATACTTCTTTTTTTTTTTGAAGAACAACATTGAAAACCACTGTGAAAGGATAAAACTTCATGTATTAAAAGTACAGAATCTACTTCACTGGAGACAAACTAGATGGAGTATCAACATATGGTGAAAGAGTTCAGAATAGATGAAAATTTCCTTTTTTTAGACAAATACCTCCTATTCCAGATCAACCCGTGCTATTAGGCAAAGCTATCAGATACTTCTGGTCTCTGCGTCTTGGAAAAAAAGGTGCAACATATTCAACATTAAAAAAAAATCTTACAACAAATAATGGAGAAATAATTATAGTCAATGCAATTTTCACAAAATTAGAAAGCTTTGAGTCCTTGTGAAGACACAGAAAAAGCTGACTGCAAACTGTACTAGAGATGGAAAACCAGATAACCAGCTGGCAGCCAGAAAGGATAAAAATCACCTCTCTAATACCGCACTATTTTCAGAGCAATAATCTTGAAGTGGTTATAAATACTTTCAGAGAAATCATACAGGGGTTAACTGTATAATAAGTTAATTTTGCCCCAGTTAGGCAGGTTATTAGAAACAAATCATTGTTATTTTAGTAACCTATTCAATTCTGTCTTAGTTTTCTATTTCATATATGTATATATACACACCTCCCAATATTTCTGTGAGTACCTATAGAGATCTTCAAAGCAAGCATTCAGTAAAATCAGGATGTACAAACTTGAGATGCCTTCACCTGTTCTAGTACAATGTTTTGGAATTCTCTGTGTGTTCAATCTACATTTGTCTACATCATGTCCTTGATGTTTTGTAAGAATCTCAGTTTCTTAAAAATATTATATACATTAGCTGTTTAATTTTAATTTTTCCTCATAATTCAATTTCCAATGTTACGAATACATTCTTATTCTTAAGTGAGCATTTGTAAGTTCTTAAAATACAGCAGTTATAATAGTTTTTGCTATGTTTAACCCAAGCCACTCTATGATTCTGTGTTGAAAATGTAGAAGCTTTAATGCTTACTTCCTTATTAAAAAACCCCAGTGGTTTAGAGAACTATTAAGAGCATCAAAAATCTGGGGAAAGATTTAGCAAGGTGCTAAACTTCCACGGATAATTTCTATCAATGAATCTGGTCCATATTATTTTAATTCACTAGCATTAATATCATTTTAAAGCTAGGACCTATTCTTTCTGTAACTCTAAAATTACCTACACAGTACTAGCAGATTTTAAAGAAACTATTTTTCTTTTATGCAAATATTAAAGAGAAAATAAAAACATATAACTACATTAGCCTCCCATACTGCAATAACATACTGGTTTTCAAGTCCATGAAGAGGAGTAAAACACACTAAATTTTAACCATGTGTTTTAATTGCATATTGAAATTATTTGCCCTGACAAAAAATCTATAATCAAAGTGGACACTTCCTCAGTGGAATTTTCAATTCATTTTCTTCCCCAAGAAATAAATTCACTAAAATATCTGTAGTGGGATCTTTGACTAGATGGTTTAATAGGGTTGGACAGAAATTCAATAGCTGTATCTGGAAGGCCTGTTGTTCGAAATAATTTCTTGGTGTGTGACAAGAGATTAATTTAAAATTCATTTGAGAGGACAAAACTCAGTCCCACCTCAAGAGCTGAATTATTTCTCTTACTGTATTTCCTCTGTAATTGCAGGTAGTCCATCAGCATTTAAATCAATGTCAAAAGCAAGGTCAGAGTAGTCACGTAAGTATTTCAGGTGATTCCCAATTGAAAACATTGTAGAAAACATAAAAAACCATACAAAAATAGAAGTAGATAATGTGAAAATTTCCACATTCTCCAATGTATTTTTTTAATATGGATATCCTGAGATGTTACTAAGGTAACACTGAATGCTGAATTGTGTAAATCAGGACATATGACAAACACATTTCTAAGATCTTTTTGCATCACTTACAGTTGCTTTGACTTCCAATTTTCATTACTTAGAGACATGAAAACTGTGCCCAAGTTATTTTTCACTGGAATATGTTGACTTGGTCATTGGGACAACACTGTCCCATTTTTATTTATGGTTAGGTAGATTTCTACCTAATTTCTACCTAGATTTCATGATGTAGGCAAGAGTGCTGTCTTGACAGCCACTCTGTTCCATTGTTTCTTTTTTTCTAGTCTCCTCCTCATCTATTCTCATGTCTCTCTGCACCATGCACTCTCAAACACCACGTTATCACATTATGCATATACTGCCATGTGACACACAGACCAACAGTGGCACATTGTACTCAGTTAACCCAGCACACCCTGAAAGTGATGTACTACCAAGCTGGAAGTGTTGGCCTTCACAAATACATACATATTTCTATAAGTACAAATACTTCAAAGAGAATAGAAAAACATAGAGAAAAACATTTTGATTATTCAATCACAATAACATTGTTAGTGTGACACACTGCCCTGCAAGATTTTCCAAAACACAAAGAAAGGATGAATGAGTTTGTTTTGCCATAGGTATTGGTGCTCCATTTAAGGATGTTCATTCAAGTCAAGAATTCAATTTTCACAGTAGTTCTATGCACCTGCTTTGCTTGTCAGGAACACAGATCTAAAGCACTGCTTGTCTAGGTTTGGAGACTATGCAGTGCCTGCATCAGGAAACTAAATTCTATGGTGTTTTGCTGAGTTGTGACAAGTGAACTTAAAAATTGGACATAACAGATCACCTATAAAAATAGGTAAAATAGCATTTTGTTTTCAGAATATAACTTACATAAATTGGTTTTTTCCCCAAAGATGTCTTGAAAGACATCTAGTCTTTAGACTAGAAAATAAATAACAGACATTTAAATAGACATTTAGTCTATTTTGTAAGTTCTGCTTTTTTATTTTTAATTTTTTAAGACCGGAAGGGACAGATATACTTCAACATTAGGAAGAAAAATAGCCACTACAAGTTCCAAATACCTGGGCTTCTGCAAACTGTGTCTCAGGCTTATATTTAAGATGAAAACAAGAAAAAGGAAATTAAATAGGTTTCTCCATTTAAATTTCTCGAAATAAAGCTGTAAATTTTGGTACAGTATATTCTGCATCTCTCTTAGGTTCTAAAGTGTCAGCCTTTTCTGTGAAACCTGTGCTTGCTCCACTTGGAGGAATTACCAAAGAATAACCGGTTGCTATAGGACCTGAAATGAACAACACGCACACAGTCGGGTCACCAGAGTAAAAAGAGGGAAGTTTATTTTTCTACTTCGGTTTGTATAGATTTTGGACAATGATCATGGATTGGAGGACGAGGTTGTCACCTCTCCCACTACACTGGTCAAACTAGAAGTCCATCAATTGTCCCTCCTCCAGAGAGGAATGTAAACAGGAAGGACAGTTTACAATAACATCAATTTGTTTACATGAAAATCTGTGAGAAACTCCACTACAAAAATGCAAACATCAGAAGGCTGAAAAAGATCATGGCGACAATAACCCCTTTAAAAATCTCCATAGGTACCTCTGACAACTGATAAAAATTAATTTATCAATCTCAGAATGAAAATTTCAGTAAAAACAATGGCAGAAATGAAGTTCTGAATGGATAGTGGTGAAGAAGAAGCAATATTTCTTTGCCCTCTTACCTACTGTTGATTTGAATGTGCAGCAGATTCTAATGCTTGAGTTGTTATTAAAATTATTAAAGTCAGAATGCAATACAATGCCAAAAGAATTTTTCACATGTAAATGTACAGAAAATTTATAATTCTTGAATATTTTTTGCATTTAATTTTTTTTCTAACTCAATTTTTTTCCTCGGTGGGCAAGAAACAGTGCTATCCCACAGACAGAACAAAATGGTATTTATGAAATACTAGTAACTCTATCTACCATTGAATATAGTTAAATGACTTTGATTAAATCCTTTTTGTCTCCTTCACTGCCCACCTGAGTGACCAGAGGGAAACACCACTGACTTGGACAGACATTAGATCAGGCAATTATTTTTTAAGCTTTGTCTTTCCTGCATCTGATGGTGATGTATATTCAGTATTGTAAAAAGTTTCAAAATCTATAGATGATGGCACAACAAAGGTGTGTAGTGGTTTGAAAGGAAAACGAGTGAGAGACTTCAAGTCAGAAATACAATTTAATAGGAAGAAGAAAAAAAAAAGAATAAAATAAAATAAAATAGATGCAATAATACAAAGGACCACTGACAGAGTCAGAATACAACCTGAGTGGGATGATGGAAGCAGTGATCCCGTAGAAAAGTCTGGTAGCTCTGATCCTTTGGGAATCCAGTGGGTAAGGGCTCCCATATTGTCCCAAATCCCAGATTATATCCAGATGAGAATGCTTGGCTCCTCCCCCTGGGTGGAGCATCTCACAATGGGATGATGAGTCATACAGGGAGTCCTTAATGGCCCATTAAAGAGAGATAACTCCCGGAGGGAGTTACCTATGAGTCATGCAGCAGGCCATTAACAGAAGACCCATTAACAGAAGACCGATTAACAGAAGACGCCTTAACAGAAGACACCTTAACAGAAGAGGGAGGGGGAAATCTGGAAGAACACTGCTTCAGCAATTGGTTTCAACAGTTCATGAAGATGGTGATAGAATACTTTGTGCATATCTTATACTGCAATCCAGGACAAGGTGGGATATTACTAAGCAACCTACGTGACAAGAGATAAAATGTCTTTTTTCTGGCACAAACTAATGCTATCACCAAGAGTCAGAAATTACTTGTGTGACTCTGAATTACATACTACCTGTATTCAATCTAAATATTTCTTTAGTTGTGATAGGTTTGAAAATTCATGGGTAAGAGAATTCCAAAATTCTCATTTGAGCAATCAAAAGCTTGTCTTCATTTGTGCTTGGCCTGAAGCAACATGAGTTAACTCAATTCTTCTTATAGAACTGATTTCCAGTTCTGCCTTGAAATGTTCCCTGAGATGCTCATATATAGACCATAAAACAGTTTTCTTATTGCTGAAATGCAGCCACTTCTCTTCTGGAAGGTGTAACTGCTTGAGAGTAACAAATGGTGCTACAGGGCCTTTTTTATGAGCATTTGATGTTTACTTATAGGTTAATAGAAAATCTGAAGCCAAGTTTATCTTTTTTGTCTTAGACATCAACCAAAAGCTACGTCATCCACAGCAAATTACTTGTTTGTGAAAGGTCAAGTTGGAAATTTGGGCTCCAATCTCCAAAAATTCTAGCTCCTTTCTTAACTCTTGGCCTTTCATTCTGTCCCATCTGATTACAGCTTGGTCCTGAGTTCTTCCCTACTGTTAGGAGTGATTTATTTCTGTTAAAACTTGATGTAGTAAATGAAGGGAGCACTTTCTATTCTTTTTCCACTATGGAATTATTAATTTGCTATGTGTCCTGGTTTAAGGCAAATCTTGGGAGAAACTTCTGAAGTGGTCTTTTCTAGAAAGAAAATTCAAGCAGGCCCTCCCCCAGCTGGTTTGGGAGGTAAAACCTCCTTCAAGAAAAGTGGAAAAAACTTGTTTATTTAACAAGCAAAGTACTCACAAACCTGAAAAAATGACTAATATTAAACAATGGAACCTCTCATTGTTCAGAAGAGATGGCAAATTTGGAGAGAGTTCTTTTTGTGGGGTGTAGCTGAGCTCACTCAGTCCCTCATCAGTCCTTCTTACACTGGAAAATGCTGGTGGACCACAGGTGTGAGCACCCAGTGCTTGTCTGGTTTGTCAGTCCAGAGCAGGCCTGATCAGTTCCAAGAAAAAGAAAATCCGCAGTCCAGGGAACTTTTCTGTCTCAGCTAGCTACAAAAACTAACTAAAGCAAATGAGAGCTCTCTCCTGCTGTCCATACTGCAGACAACAGTCTGTGTGGAGGATGCTGGTGAAGTAAGTGCAGTTTCTGAAAACAAACTCAGTGTTTCTTTCCCCGCCTTGCTCTTGGAACCAGTCGTAGAGGTGCAGAACTTGATATCCAGCATAAACAGAACAGGCAACTGGGGATACAAGCATCATCAAGTCACCCTAGGACAATATGCATGTCTACAAAGTTTGTTCATTCTCTTTTGACTGGTTTTGGCTCTGGCTTTTCAATCATAAGAAGAGAGCAACAGAACAGAACCGAAGAACTGAACAACAGAAGTTGAGAGGGCTGTAGTTCCCTGAACTCATTGCTGAGTAGTCTGTCTAGTAGAGGAGGCTCTAAGAGATGAAAAGGGTGTTGTTGAAATTTTTTCTGAGGAAAAGTATCACTGCCCTGCAAAGGTGATATTTGTAGGCATGTTCAAAATAAACAAAAATAAAACACTGCAAATAAATATATCTCATATTAGTTACTTTAGTGCCTTTATTAATTCCTTATGTAACTTACAGCTACAGAAAATGTGTTTTCTAAATATAAAAGAAATTACTGTGGTTTAGGATGGTGGACCTGCAATTTGCTGTGACTGCAGTGTGACACCAACAACTTCGACTTGATGTTTGGGGCTTTGTATTTGTAAAATAAGAAGTATTCTGTATTTTAAAGAAATGGAAAATGAGTAGCACTGATCTCTTTGCAAGTAAAGGAGGTACTGCCAGGATTGATTCATTCTAGGTCTTCTTCCATGGAGAAATCGAATAAAAAAGAAAATGGGGGTATGGTAAAGATAGAAAATTACATTTGCTTTACATGAATTACATTATGTTTCAGTAATATTTGTTGTGGGGGCCCGCTGAAACATGGACACCTGTGATAAACAGCTGTTCAGAAAACTGACTGATACTGTCACCATATGCATCAGTTCAGCAACAAGAAGAGTATCTTGTGTTTGCCCTTAACAGATTCACAGTTAAAGCAATATATTTTCTTTTACTTCTAGGACAAAACGTAGTAACAAAGATTTTGTGTCATAACTTTTTTTGGCAGTTAAAGAAGAATGCTTTACTACCTCAGAAGAGGTAGAGATCAGCTGCACACCTTCAGGGAGAAAAAGTACTCTATCGCTATTCCCTTTCTTTTTGTCACTTATATTTATAAAGAACAGAAGATGTTGTCTCACTTGAGACAATGTACTCCACTTGTGAGCATCATTTAAAAATATACAAGGACTTAGAGATACTTTAACTCAACCTTAAGACTTTGTGCATAAGTGGTTGTATCTACATCGCCAGTCCTAAAACTTCTGACAGCCTCATCTCCTACGTTACAATGGTTTCTCCAGCTCAGATGTTGCAGAAACAAATGAAAGGTTATTTCTGAGGATGTCTTTAAGTCCCATTTTATTTCCATGTAAGTTGCATAATTGAAGGAAAGAGTGTAGAAAAACAGCAGGATCTCTTTCAGCAATGCTACAGTCATGGTGGATTATACAGGACCTCACGTACAGACTGAGGAAACTTGTGGTAACTCCCAGGCCTCTATAAGGTGTGCTGGTTGTTGGCCATCTGCTGCCTCATCTGTTCTAATAGTTTTTTCACCACAGTAGCTTCTGAAAAAATCTGGTGAAATATGATAGAAATGTATAGATGTGCTTGATGCTGAGAAACAGGTCAACATTAGAAAATTTTAATGCGACTAGCTGAAAGAGTGAGATTGTCATCAGTATGTTCAGATATATGCAAAATTATTAAGGTTAAGGTTTAAAATATATAAAAATGATTTTAACCTGCTGGATATTCAGATTTTTTACACTATATTTAGTGTAAAATCTATATTTACCCATCAACAATTATGTCTGATAAAAGTGTGAACTTATGCATAGCCTTTCTAAGTTTGTATTAAATGACATGTCCACTACTGTGATCTACATCTCCTTCAATTCTTTGATGGTTTATTCACTGTCCATGAATTCACTAATATAACCAACCATCACAATAACAGGATTTCTAATACCTTCTTGAGCAGAGAGAATTATTTTGAGTGAATTTAGATGCTTGAGCTAAGATATTTATTTTAAACCACTTTGAGGGAAAATGTATAAATGTAATCAGCAAGTTTAAATGAGCTTTATTGATCATTAGAAAGCTTTTCTGCTACTTGATGTCATCTGCAAATATAGAAGGAAGCATTGGATATAGATTTCCCTGCTCACATAATTGAATCAGTTAAGATTATTTATATCAATCAACACTAACTACTCTCTGTGAATAACAAAGAAAGAGTCTGGGCTGATGTTGGAAGTTGTACTTGTCTCTGGGCCCTATTTTCAACTGCTGAATGTGGCCAAGACACAGAAATGTCAAGAGTTACCAGCAAACAATCTGAGCCACTAGCTTTCAACGCCAAATTACTTTTTTTTTTAATATATAGAAACATTTGGAAAAAACCTTAGAAAACAATGTGCATTTTCCCCTGAAGCTATGCAGGGACTCTATGAAAACTGAATAACCAGACTCAGCATACCTCTTGATGGAAGAAATAATTATTTACCATTCATAGACAAAAATAAGGGGGAAATACACAGGATAAATATTTTGTCTTGTTTAAAGAGTAAATCCTAGGTAAAGTTCTGTGATCTCACTTCTCTCCTAACTCTGCAGCTTAGATAGACATAAACTTTTACAAATAGTCTGGCTTTTCCTTTTCCGTGAGAAGGTCTTGCTCTTATTACTGTGATCTGCTATTGAGTTTTAGATGTTTCCAATAGATACTGTATTTTAAGGCACAAACCATCTATAAGTATTTGGAAGCAGCATCAAGCTAGGAGTTAAAAAAATATTCCAGATTCTTCCCCTTGAGTTTCCTCTCTTATCTTGGGCAATCAAATGAGTTTCATTTTTTCTTGATATGTTAGGTAATGTATGGGGATAATAAAACTTAGTGGTCTTAGTTGACTGATTCCAGATAGATCTGTACATCTGTTCAAACTCATAGTTCTTTAAGTTTAATCACACAATTCTGGAACAATTATTCAAATAAGGCTAGCTTTCTATGAAAATTAATTGCTTTCAAGTAGGAAAAAAATTGAATCTGAATGTGGAAAAGCTTGTTAAGTACAGAGAGGCCTGAGAGAGAGACAGTACTGATCCATAGACCACATAATTCAGTTAAAATCATCAAGATTTCAAGTGGTTCTGTACAAACACATGGTATTTCTGTAAAAACCAACTACAGCTAAGAACCAGCTACTTAACCTTTCCACACCTGGCCCACAAATATTGTGTGATGACAGAAAATTCTGAGGCAGCAGGTCTTTTTCAGGTTGTCCTTAGGCTGGCAGTCCCTGCACTTGGACTGTTCCTCATTATGTACTTTATATTATTCAATTATTGGAATAAAAAGACATATTCCAAGAAGACCTGAGTGCAAAGTGGATCAGTGGATTCTCAGATGGACATTTTATTTAGCCTGCTAATTAGCCAGTTTTTCATTCATTTTCATTCTGGGCCCATAAATATTGCATCATTTGCTACTTATAGGGCATTTTAGCAAGTTAACCCTGATGTATGGTGAGTAGGACCACTAAAATCTGTGTTTAATTTCTCTCAGGCTGCAACAGTCTGGAATCCAGGCCATCTCCTCCTGTACTGTGAACACGATCAATGAGGCTATACTGCAAAAAAAAAAAAAAATAGGCAATATCATTTGACTGATTAAAATAAGAAGCTCTGTTAAGCCCTCTCTTCAGGACTCCAACCTCTTTGTCCTGAGGAGAATGAAAGTATCTAATGGATACCCTTGAGTTAGATGCCAAAAACTTCAGAAAAATACTCTGAATATCTGCCATGGGTAAGAGTTTTTCTGCTCCTTTACCCCTTTCCTGCTGTAGATATGTTCCACTCAAAATTTTTGTATTCTCTGTGTACATGTTAGAATAGTACATGGCTGTCTGTGTGAGTTAACTGTACAAGAAAACAGTTTAAATCCCCTGTTTGACTTGACATCTCCTCTTTGCATCTCGTAAACTCAAACTTGCAAATATAGAAGAGGAAATTGGAACTAATAAGCAGCTATGGAGGGTTTAATTGGTTTTAACCTTAATAATTTAATAGTTGGGAAGCAGTCTTAATGTTCCTATCTGCTACCTCCTCCTTGGTTTCTGATATTTATCAGGTGCTCTTAAGTAATAGTCCTCAAGATTTTTATGGTTTGTCTGTTTTCAACTATTATGCTGGCAAAGAACTGGCCCTCTAAATACTGAGATACAAGGATTCTAATTTCCTTACCTACCAAACACTGATCTTTTAGATCCATTAGCTCCATGGCCACAGAGTACATGAGCCACAGACTGCAAAAAAGCACCATTCTAAAGGCTCAGTCCCTTTCTTGTAGGCATGAAGTGATGAAAAAAGCTGTAATAGTTTTATTAAATTCATACAGAAATGGCTCAGATGTACCATATTAAGTCTCCTGGTAGTGCTGTGTACTTGAAGTATTACCATTTTATTTTTTAAATTTTAATATTATAGCTGAAACCCTAAAAGAAAATTTGGTTAACGTTGCTACCATGAAGCCACCCTGGATGGGGTGCTCACAAAATTATTTCTCCCATTAAAAGAAATTACTCCTGCAGGTAGGAATAGCCTGAGGAAGTCTAAACTATATCTGTAACATACTGCATTTCTAAATTCACTTTATTTTATGTCAAATCTGCATGGTAAATCCTTCCACAGTCTCACGAGCATGAGCAACTGAAAATGCAACAGTATTTTCCCAGATGTTTGGATCAACGCTTTAATCTGAAACTTTTTAATACACTGGTGTTAAAACTTCTTTTAAATTACTGAGATTTCCAAGCTTCAGAGATATACAAATTTTGCAGTTAGTTTCAAGATGTTTTTTGGTTTGTTGGTTGGGTGTTCTAGTTCTGTTTGGTTTTAGTTTTTTTCATTTTTCATTACAGGAAAATGCTTTTATCGGTATTATACTTCTAATCTTTTTCAAACATTTTGAAAAGTAGTGGTTCTTTGGGTAAAGTATTTGAATAAATTTATTGTATTCTCTGTCTGCAGCTCTATACTAGAAAATTTCTCCTTTTCACTATTTTCTTCCTGACAGGTTCAAGCACTGAAACAGTGTATAGGAAGTAATGGGGCATAGCTCAAATCTGGGATGAAAAGTAACAAATCAGAAGTGAATATTGCTTGAAGTCAGTTCCTGTTGTGCTCATTTTTCCTGGACGCGTAAGGAAAGCTGACAGGCAGAATTGCATGCCTCACAGATCACTGGGTGAACCTTGATGAGACAGATATGTGATTGGCTTACCACATTTTATTTGCCTTAACATGGAAGGTACCCAGTCGCTGTAGGGTCCCAGGTAAATGGCATTTCATCTAGCATTCCTCGTTTAAGCAGATTTCTAGGGATGGATGAGTGATTTGGCAAAGCAGCATCAAACAATGACATTTTATGCCAGGTTACAGGTCCATAGCAAACATTCACTCATACATGTTAGTGTAACACTGTATTACATATTTTGTGGAAATTATTGCCTCCCCCTTCATTTTTAGTAAAGAAATATTGACAGTCCCTCTACTTTATGCAGCCTCAGTATCATTAACAATAATTGCATGAAGCTGGAAAGCAAAATTATTTTCTTTCCATTTGTGGCAAACCCTTGAGCACAGAACAAAGCATGACAACCTGTACACCACCTGCTTTATGTTCCACAAAAATCAGAAAGGCTGTCAAATAGCTCTCTCCCTCTACAATAGATGCATGTAAGAATGCTATGTTACTATGTCAAAAAAAGCAGATAATAGATTTCAGAGGCTAATTACCAACTTCTTTTATTATTATTAGATATTTGGATAGAAGAAATAATAGACATATGATTACTAAGAAAACTTCAGCATTCTAACAGTAACTTCTTTCTGTTCAAGTTAATTATGCATTTTGTATGGGTAAGCATTTTAATTTCAGAATTACTGAGAAGTCAAACACCCCATGAAGCAGGTATTAAGAGCTATGTGAAGCAGTGAAACATCTGTGCACTGATTCTGGGTAGTATAAATCAAGCTCTAGCCTTTGGAATGCTAATTTATTAATGGAAAATAGAAACCAAGAGAGTTAAAACTGTTTAAAGTAATTATGAATTGTAATCTCACAGTAAAAGCTCGAGTCATGTAGATCTGTTGCACTCGCTTAGCTTTAATCCCTCTGGTGTCAATGAGACTATTCAAATGCTTAACGTGAAGCATGAACAGGGCAATAAATCAATTTTTTTATATTAACATATGAAAAACGCAAGGTATTTCACCAAATCCATCCAAATATAAGGCAAGTCTAAGACTGCCAGCGCTGTAGTTTACATGTCTCAGGCAAAAGTACTTTTTTCCATATTTAGGAATGAGAGGCACAGGCTGCTTATCAAAAATCACAAAATGTAGTCATTTCTATTGAGTTTGCATAACTTCTTTAGTACACTTTGTCTTTATCATACCTGCAAAACACCTGGGCAGCTTCAAATTCCAAATATGTCCACAGACATGGTCCAGAACCAAGAAAATAAAGTAATTTGTTCTGTGATGTCACATTAAATTGCAACATCAGGTTTCTGGCTCTTGGTTTGCTGCATGGGTGTTTTCATTACAGTTGAATAAAGCATTTTAGAACCAGTATTTACTTGAAAGTTATTTTTCATGAAAGAAAAAAATGAAAAAAAAATTAAAAAATCTTCTAATTGATGCTCTTTCATTTAATTGCTTTCTGCCTTTTGTGCCATCACTACTAACCATTGTATCCTTACTTGATTTGCATTAGACACTTGTCTTTTGGAATGTTTCTTTCAAGGACCAAGTGTGATGAGCAGCTATGAAGTATTAATGTAGTATTACGCGGGAAAAATGCAATGCCAACAATGCATGACGGTGGGGGGCGGGGGGAAGAGGAACAAAAATAACCAAGGTTAATTTTGCATTAGAGAAGAGATTCTATAGTGAAACTCAAATATTTTAGCAGAGAAAAACTTTGAAAAATACGATTGAAAGTAAGAACAACTTTGGGGTGTATGTATGTTATCAGTCATTTGTAATAAATTATTTATATGGTGGTGAGGCTTAATTTATGTTGGAGTCTGGATATCAAATTTACATAAGCTCTTTAAATATGTTTTATAGCTTAAAAAAAACTTTGCTCTTTTGACTAACTTGAAATTGCATAGTGACAGGTCAGTCAGAATGGTTGCAGTGGTTTCTACTGGCGTTAAAGATGTAAGTAATCTACAAAGTTTTCTTAAAAAATAAAAAGCCCCTATGTGTCAAAATTTTACATCTCTTTCATTGATAGGTACTAAAGGCTTTCAATGTATGAAACGCAAAGTGACTATCTTGGAGAATATAAAATATTATAATTTATTGCAACAAGCAAAGACAAAGTTAAGGATTACATTTGTATAAATACAAATCTTCTTACTGCTACCCATTCTAATTTTTTTCTGCTATCCATTCTAATTGCTGATCTCATTGCAATGCTATTACAACAGCATTGATATGCTTCTTGTTTTCTTTAAACTGTCATTCAAATTAAATAAAACCAGGTAGTCTTCATGTATTCTTCTGTCCATTCATTTTAGGCACCTAACAAGTGATCCCGAATATTACTTCTGCATGATTCTTTATTAGGTCTGTGCTAAAGCACAAAAGCTTTTTTACCTTGTGTGCAACTTCATTGAAACTACAGGTTCATTTCACCTCTACTAGTACAAAAGGAAGTCACACTACATGGCCTTGCCATCCACTGAAAATCCAGAAGCATGGGAATAAAGATTCATGTAGTTTCACTCCTATGTTATCAGCATGCAGTTAAATAAAAGGAAATTTTAAAAAAATTGTAGTGACAGAATAGACCTTTGGAATAGAATCACTAGATACACTGGAAACCCATTTGGTATTTCAGATGGGTACCTATCTTACCTTTCAGTAGGAAGATTCAATATAAAACAGAAGAGAAGATATAGTTTGAATTACAATTACTTCTCTATACCATCTATTTTACAAATACAAGACAAGTTTAGAAGTAACAACTATCAACAGTACAAGATGCTTTGGAAGTGACACACGCACACAAAGAATAATTAAATCAACAGCACTCAGTTATTTGTATCAAGAGCAGAATCACATCTTCAACTTTGAAAATTTAAAGAAAAAAGATTAGAAATCAGGCAAAGCAGGGCTTCTCAGATGTCGAGGTTCATTATTTTGTTTTCATGCCATTTATGTAAAATGATGATTCTGTGATGTAGCTCATACCATGATTCATTATGTATTCAAATGTGAAGGGTTTTTTACAATCCAGGTACCTTCTTGTTCTGCACAAAACTTGTTCCATCCTGATGAAAATTATTTTGATTATCTGACTTTCATATGTACAGTCAGTTCACACATAATATTTAATAGCTAAAAAGTGCTAAAATCTCCTTTATTCTTTCAAACTTGCAAGAAAAAATGTTCAGGACCCATTTGTTAGAAGTTCTTTATCTCAAGTGTATCTACAAGGCTGGGCTACTTTTCATATCAGCTATAGCTGTTTCTTTTTTGCATCCAGGCAATTAAGTTTTCTAATTGCTCATGAGTACTGAATGTACTTAAATCAAGTAATTTTAAAACATACTCTTACTATGCACTTTATTCTTGAAAGCATATTCTAAACAAACTCATAAATTGCAGAGAGTAAACCTTTCGAAACTGCTCGGCTCTCAGCTCTTCCATTAGTGTTACTGTCAAATATATAAAATGAAAACCACAGAAATCCTTTCTGTTGCTATATCAGGTGTCAGATATTGTCCTGCTAGTTAATCTCTGAAAGTAAGAGGAAAGCTTAATAAAACTATAGCTAAAATCCTTTGACATGAATCCTGCTCTTACTTGTGGATTATAATGTAATCCCATTATGACCTTTCAATATCCTTTATCTATCATGAAAAGTGATGTCTTAAAAGCTTCTTATTTTTGAACCATAGTATATATGGGTTTGTTCTATTGTTAAAGAATACAATTTACCTCTAAATGTGTTGAAATAGAGGAGTTTCTGAGTCTAGGTCTTCTATTCAAACTATTTACAGTCTTCAGTTAGGAAAACATTTAGATTGTCATTTTAAAATAAGAATGGCAACATCTGCTTGAGGGATCTCTCAGTGTATCACTCATCGTTTGGTGGTCTTGTCTGAGCAAAGGGGTGTCAACGGCCTGAGTGGCTCAGGGTGCACAGACATGGCCTCTTGAATACTGCTCACGTATCTTCAACATCCCTTTCCCTATTTCTGTCAGGATGCTTCTCCCACTTTCTCTTGAGAGCCTGACACAGGTTAGCACGTGGTCAGAGTGTAATGAACCACGTGCAAATGTATCAATCTATAAGGGTCCAGCCTTTGCAGAGAAGTGGCTAAAATTAATTAGTGAGACTGCTCTTCAGAGGTGTTTTGTAAAGCAAAAGGTTTAATAAGGAAAAATAACAAAATAACAAATGTTACAGAAAACAAATGAAAAGCCACACACAGGTGTCTGAGAAAACCTCTGACACCCTGCTACAAACACTCCAAAAAGCCCTTTACTTTCTTTGGGCTCCTTTCTAAATACTGAATGTTTTAGGAAGGACATTTCGGCCTGCTGCCAACAGGGAGAGATACAGGGTTTGAAGAACAGCAAAAAAGTTCAACAGATGCTTCTCTCTCAGCATTGAGCCAATCACTCCCAGGAGAGTATGGAAAAATCTAGGTAAACTTCCTAAAATGTCTAGAGGTAAACTGAAATTCTTTCTCTATTTGGAAACACCTGCTGGGGGTGTGGGGTGCATTACCACAAGAGCCCCTCCCTTTCCTCTGTCTTTTTGCATAAATCAAGACACTGTGATATTCTGCTACATTTTTCCATGGAAAGAATCTTTGCAAATCCTTGGGAGTGTATACAGGCATAATAAATAAAAATAAAACATTTTTTTTATTTAGTTTTAGTACCTTTTTGCACTGAACTTCTTTTGTTCTAGTCACAAGTAGGGAAATGCAGCCAACAGCTCTGGAATTTATACTGGTCTTTACAATTGGTCTTGAGTGCCATGAGGCAGGGGTAAATGATTATATGAAAGGATGATGTAAGAGAAGCATGAAAGTTATTATTTTCCTACAAAATTAACTTCCTAGTTTGTGGCCTTTACTTCATTCTGGCATATTCTTGTTTATGCTATAGAGAACTCAATGATTATATTAAGCAAAAAATACAAGTTCCAATATACTTTTATATTTAGTAATTAGTTTATATTCCTCAAATCTTTCACTATTGCATTTCATGACGTGAACAAAATAAAAATTTATATTTTCAAATGAAATGTTCTTAGAATAATGAATGGTAAGAAGAAAATTATCTGTTCAACAGAAAATTAATTTCCGATAATTGCGATGACTATTATCTGCCACTGCCTAAACTAAGAACCAAGTATCAATTATCTGATATTTCCCAACCCGAATAGAATTTCAACACACTGTCAACTCCATCGAGGCTTTTCAGTCACTACTGTTTTCCAAATGGACTGAAAATACAATTTTTTTTTCCTTTTAATTTAGAAGCAGATTACTTTTAAGAAAAAGATCTGTGATGAGATTTTTCCAGCTTACAGAATGGTCAAGGAAAACTTAGAAGACACAAGGAGGTTCATATTTTTTCACAACACAGCTTAAGTTCTTCAAAAGATAACAGAGGCTGTGTCAAAATATCTATCAAGATTTTAGAAGATTTACAGAAAGATTGCAATAGCTGTCACCTAATGAAAATATTAAAAATCACATGATGTTTCCTGATAAAACCTTCTCATGGCAAGGCCATCATGCAGAATATATTGCAGTAAGTTCTTTTTATTTTCTTTATATAATATGTTTATCATACTAGAATACACCAAAAATAAAATTAAGGAAGAGGAAATGTATGGTGAGAGCTAAATGAAACATATCCTCTAAGGCCAAAGACTGGCTATATACGAAATACAGCATTATGAAAGGCAATTTAGTCTCAAGCAGTCTGGGAGGAAATCCTAACTCTTTCCAAGTAATCCAGTACAACTGTACCTCTATCCTGAAATATATAATTCCTCAAGGATACCTGGTGTTTGCTAAAAAGTTTCTGAGTTTCTGAACATATAGATTCTTTTCTAAGTTATTGCCTCTCAACTTTGACTTCC
Source organism: Trochalopteron elliotii (assembly GCA_024734555.1). Taxonomy (NCBI): domain Eukaryota; kingdom Metazoa; phylum Chordata; class Aves; order Passeriformes; family Leiothrichidae; genus Trochalopteron; species Trochalopteron elliotii. Next base: position 5,330,941 of record JANPWX010000022.1, read on the forward strand.
AGCTTGGTTCCAGACACCCAATTACACTTGTAAAATAGTCTGTCCAGATTTAAATGAATGCTGGAAAATTACTCGGCATTTTTTTAAATTATAGGACATGAAATGGAATAAGAGTGCAAATAAGATATACTTCATATGCCTAGTACCAATTTCAATGATGATTCATGTTCTGCACAACCTTCATTTGTTTTATGCTGCCTGTCAGCCTGCAGCAAGATCACGACAGTCAGTGTAGAAATATCACAGTTTAGTCAAGCAAAACAATTATCCTTTGCTTTTTCAAACTGGTGAAGTTACAATAATAAGCTTGGGGGAAATTGATAATGAGATTTGTAAAGGATTTAGTTTTGTGTTCTTTATTGGGTTTTCTTAGTGCGTCCTTTAGAAAGGGTTTTGCTTCTTTTCTGCTGTAGCCTGGACACTCAAACATGAATATACACTCTCCCTCTGCCCTGAGAGAGAAGTCAAGGAAAAAGGAGACAAAAAGAAGAGAGTTACAGAGTCTTTGCTATCCCCTGTCCTTCATGTCAGGAAGAAAAGAAAGAAAATAAATAAGAAAATTTGATGATAGCCCCTTTTTATGCTTCTGCCACATGGATCTGCGTGGCTCTGGATGTTGACCCTTACAGGAGCTGGAACTAATGACTGTACCCCACTTGCTACTACTCTTCTGCCTTTCCATCCTAAGTGTGAAATGGTCTCGACTAGACTTTCAGGAAGCACTTCACACATTCTTTTCCCTGAGATGAAGGAGAGAAAAAAATTCACCAGACTGGAAGTATTCCAGCACGTACATGACCTTGGGAAGTAGAACTATTAGGACACTCAATGCAGATCCTTCTACTGACTGTCTTTTGGTTGGCAGAGGTGTAAAACTGAAGAGAACACTGACTTTGTTTCTGTTGTACCTATCAGGGAGTAATTTGGTCAACAGTTGTAGTTATGGGTTCATCTCCTGAGCAAGGCTGAGAGCACTTCCAAGCATAATGACAGCTCCATCAGCTACTGCCCTTCTTTCTGGAAGAATGTGAAACTGCTCCAAGGCTCCACCTTCTGCCAGTCCTGAAAATATACAAGGTTCACAAGTGGTCTCCTTCAGCTTGAGGAGGGCTGCCATATGTCAGAATAAATCTTGGTTTAATCAGCCAGCAAAACTCAAGTTGCACGGTTCAGTGCATGAGCTGGGTGAAAACAGTAATATTTGGAGGTATGTGTTGAAAAGAAATCATCATCAAATCCTCTTCCCATTAAAAATCAAAATAAAACAACAAAACAATAAAAAAAAGAACCCAGAGAAAATTTTATTTTAGTTAAAGTATTGTAGTTTTATGGTTTGCAAATATAAAAGTGACATCTTTGACTCATGTCATTAGTTCCAGTCCCAAGACAGATGTGTCAAATGTTAAGGAGGTGAAATAAACTTTCTTTATCAAGAGTTGCCCTTTTCCTTGAGGTGTTTAGTACTACAGCTTCTCATGATAACTGCAACCTTCCACTCAATTTTCTATTCTGACAAGAACAGAATATAATAAGTGCCAGATGAGAATATGTTATGGAATCATTATCACTGTGGTGTAACAAGTTACTTCGTGTGAAAAGGAGAAAATATTTTACATGGAGCCTGTTGGGGATTACTCCTGCTCATATCTGCAAAACAGTAGAAAATGTACATCTAATATCAGGTAATTACCTTTGAGTGGATGACTGAACTAATCCCACTGTCTTCTGAGTTTCCAATTAAAAAAATAGGCTTACCATGTCCTCCAGATATTATTTCAGAAAATACGGCTCATTGGAGGGTCTATAAAATATGACCTATTAAAGATACTGAAACAGTAGGGTTCCTATACTCCAGAGAAGCCTGAAAGGACATTTGTTAACAACCTGCAAATATGTAAAAAGTTTCTGCAAAGCTGAAAGTAGTAAACTGCTTCCCCATGGTTTTTTTGGGATAGTGCAAAGACTAATTAGAGAAATTGCAGCAGGGGAGATTTAGCTTTGATATTGGAAACAACAGTTTAATGACATTCAAATACTGAAATGTATCACAGAAGAAATAGCAAAATTTTTAACATTGGACATTTTTAAGAATAGGTCTCTCATAAGTCAGGAAATGTTTGATTATATTTTACAGTTGGTCAGCAATAAACTGTGAGATTGACAATTTTTGAGCCAGAGAACAAGAGCGTGGTCTTTAAAAACATCTTCCACCGCTATTTTCTATTAGCCAAAATTAATCATAAATCTAAAGCTATATGTTGTGCTAGATACAGAATATAGAAGTCTTTAGATTCCTTTATTTTCTGCATTTTTTACTTGTAATTTCCTTAAAAACTAAGGAACTCTAGTTTGGACCCACAACAAGAACTACACTGTGACCCAAAATATTCCTACCATAATCTGAGGAAATCTAACTTCTTACTGATTCTCCTAGTGCTGTCCATTGTGAGATCCAGGCGATGTTAGGAGAGTGGATCCAAACATCCACATTTGGAGTTATGTTGGGATGTCTTGATGCACCTGTGACTATGTCAGTGACAGTGTCAGTAGTCAGTGACTGGATGCTTGTCTAGAGCTTTCTGTTCCCCACAGAGAGATTTAGAATTAGAGAGATTACATGTGATTACTTCTTGTTTCAAATTTCTTAAGGATGTAAACAGACTGTATTTGAACTTGAAAAAGCTCAATTATTGCAGTTCTAATCTGTCATACAAAACAGAGCTATGTAAAGACATTAAAAAAATATTCCCAAAACCTTTTAAAAGTAGGGCCTATATTTTATCTTTAAAATGGGCAGATAATTGTATGTATGGATAAGTAATGAAAATTAATATAGTGCACAGCAAAAAAAAAAGAAAACCAAACAAACAAACTAAACTAAACCAAACCAAACAACTGAATTCATTAAGAATTCTTCAGCATTTTACTTCTCTGCTGTATTATCTACCCTGTTTTATCCTAGACTCTCTCTGTTTAGATTGTTTTTTTCAGGAAAATATGTTGCTAAACCACATTTTTATGTGCATATAATATATAAGAAGCAATTTAGATTTTGGATGGCAATGATATAATTCTGAATTTTCCAAGGAAACTGGATCAAATCTCTTTTTTAATCTGATCATGTCCACTGAGTAGATCATTTAAATGTTTTGCTCATTTGACATCAAGTTGCTTCTGCAGCAAGGCCCTGCCTTTTAGTGTACATCAATACTCTCAGTAAATCAATTTTCTTTATTTTGCACACTAAATATGGTTTGTTTGTTAATATTTGTAAAGTCCAAACTGATCAGATAGTGATAAATTCTGAAAGACAGCCTCATATAATCTATGTATTTGGATTATCTATGTATTTATGTATTAGATTCCAGTATCTGGATAACAACAGACCAGTATTTCCCTCCTCGAGATATACTATGCTTCAGTGACCTTAGAAGATTTTATGATTTGAAGCAGAAACCTGAGGTAGGTATTTTCTTTGTTGAGGGTACTTATTTACAGAGCTTGTCCTTACAAAACAGAAGATATAGTGCCAGTGCAATCTTTACACTGGTAATTCTTTTTCAAAGAGCAGACAAGGAAAACAGTTATCCAGCTGTTGGATTTTTTTGCCTATCCTGGTCCTTTTAGAAGTCTTAATTGCTCAAAGAAAAAGAGTCGAATATTATGCCTCAGTTCTTGAAAGAATGTTGTCTTTTTTCCTTTATCTTTTGCACTTCACCCTTGAGGTATTTCTGTATTTCAAAACTCCTGGTCACATTCTTCAAAGATTTACTGAATGCCTACTCTGTTTTGAGCAGCAGCTCTGCAGTCCAAAGGCACTGTTCAGGTTTGCCTGACAGATATTAGAAGGTCAGAGTGACACATGAAAGATCTCTTAAAGAATTATCCGATTGTACATTCCCCATTTCAGGGTAGTCATTTATGCATTTATGTGACTGGAATATGGAGGACTAAGCATCTTTAAACATAATTTGTATTTTTAGTATAGGAATTTACAAAAAATAATTGGGGAATGTAAAAAAGTAGTATACTTGAAGAGTGGCAAAGAAAGTGCAAGAACCAATTATCTATATTTAGTCTGAATTCTCTGTTTAATATGTCCTACGTTAAACATCTGAACATTTGATTCACCTTTCACCTAAAAACTTCACTCTTTCCAATAAAAGACATGAACTTTCACAGTAAATTTAAAACAAACTTACCTAAACACGCTGTCTTGCAAAGGCATACCCTTTCTGTGGTCTCACAATGCTAACACAGAAATTAGTGAACTCAGGACAGTCAAATGCACCTGTGAAAGAGCAAGCCTTCTTTTGTTCCTGGCATAGTATAGAGTAGCATGAATGTTACAATACATTTTGGCTTCATCCTTCATCTCTGGCTTTCACAGTGCAAAGTATCTCATTTTCATGCGAAGCGAGAGATTGAGAAAGCTTTGTAGTTTCTGTACCAGCTAAAAGTTTATGCAGAATATTTCAGTCTGCCTGCTTTATTTTGTATTGTCAAAGGTTTTTATATTGAATTCTGCTGCCTGACTCTTTGAAATAGCCACACAACAGCAACTGTCTCTACACAGAAGATGAAGGAACAAGTGGCTAAGCAGCCAGATTAATTGTTCTCAATGTTTCTCTGTCATATGCATACACACACCTATTTACCTAATTTTTCTTCTTTTAATTCTTATCATCTTAGATATATTTCATCTTCTATGACTTCTTGAATAATTTTATCATAGTGGGTAATCTGTTCTGATTAATATGTATGACTGCTTCAGTACTATTCTATATTATGCTAATCTATCAGCAAACTCTTGTCAGACTAATGATGTTATAACTCGGTCTTACAACAGCTGCTGACACCAGTGATTTTGGCTGTCTTGGTCTTTCTTTATATAAGAATATTAAATGATTGTGGGTAGTAACTACAGGATTTAACTGTATGGGAAAGGATGTAAAAGAAACATTGTGCAAGACTACGTGTCTTCGGGCATATTTAGCTAAACATGTATTTCTCTCTGATTCTATACAGTAATTATTGCAGAAGAACAGGTTCCATTTTTTCAAATGCAAATTACTTTTATTGACAAATTATGCCTCAAGGCCAAAAAGGAAAAAACTGAGGAGACACTCAATAGAGAAACCACATTTGTAATTACTTATTTTATAGTTACCATGAAAAGAAGTAATTCCCCATATATAATTTACAATCAGATTGTTTCACAAATAAAAGACTTTTCCTTTTTTTCTTATTTTGTGCTTCAAGAAAAGAAAACCCAAAAAATTATGTTACCTTACTTCTTTCTTGTGTGCTATTATAGACATAGTTGAAAACAAACAATCTGTAATGGTCTATATTTACTTTTTTTTTCTTCTTTCTTCCCTTCCCTTGTTCACAAATTTGCCCAAATATGAAACAAAAATGAAAATCCATTTGACTTGCACTGAAACCTTCTGAAACCTATTTCCCAAAGACTGCCACACATCAAACACCTATGTAAATTGCTGTTTCTTACAAGGCTGGATAAGGCAATCTTCAGACTGCAATATCCTTACTGAAATCCTTTATTCAGGAATACTGCAGAAAAAGTTTGAATTATGGGTTTTCCTATTTCAAATGGAGTTCAAAAGTAATAGAAACTTCAATATTCCTCTTATCTATGACCTCAAGCTATTTCTAACCAGAGAATTGGATGAGTTTGAGAAACATCTTCATGTAAGCACATGATTAAATTTATATTGTTTTTCTCTCTTGAAGTTCAAACATCAGTACGTCAACATTACAGGTTCCAGACTGATCCAGCCTTATATGACAGGTCAAGGCAAATATTGGGAGCATACAACACTTTCCTGTTAGATACAAGTTGGCATTGAAAATATGAAGATACATCTATGTTAACAAGTTCTGTGGTGTGATAGAAATAGGCCACTACAGCAGAAGACTCATTGCTTGAGGCCTGAAATCCTCAAGTTTCATTCAAACTGCACAAGTTTCATTCCCCCTTGTCCATAGCAGTTATTCTGGAGTAGCTTTGGACCATTCTCAAAGACACACTTCCAGTAACAGCTAGACTCCACCTTGATGCAGCTCCTTTGGAGAAGTTTCATCCAAAAGGAATCCATACCTCAAGAGGATTCTGTGACTAAAATGAAATAGGCAAAGTGGAAGGAATTGGGACTTTCATTTCCAAACTCTTTGGTGACCCAAATTAAATCGCTAATGCAAATGCAGTCTCCACACAGCTGGCATTTTTCTGTTTTCCTGCCTTTGCCTCCGCATTTGAAATTCTAGCAGGATAAAAAGATACTGCAAACACTTTCTTTTTAGTGGATCTAGGTTTCAATGTTTATTTAATTTATTTTTCTATTAAGAATTTGAGTGCTTCAGTCGTGAATGAATAGATTAAAGCATATAAATGCAAACAGATCATTTTGAAAAGATTACCAGGTTTACAGAGTAGGTTGCAGCTGTATTTTCACAGGGTTACTTAGAGGATGATTCTCCTGTGAATGTCATACACTGAAATAATCTTTTAAGAGATACAACAGAAACATCCGAGCTAAAACAGTACATCATATCAGTGATCAGTGACCTACGAAGGTTAAAAAAATATTGCAACAGTCTATTTTGTCTAAAACCTGCTTACTAAAGACTATGCCAGATCCATAAACTGCAGTAAAGAAGTCGATAAATATGAGTTTCCATGATGGATGGTGACTACTTGGAATCCTTTGTTAGGACAGCAGTTAGCATTTTTAACATCCACAGCCTTTGCTCAGCTGAGTTTTGTGGAAAACCAGGATGAGAATGTATTTCAAAATCTTGGAACTTTTCCTTTTTTTTTTGTTTTCCTTTGTTTTTCATAGACTATTACTAATTCTATTCCCTTGAAATGTCACATTGAATTTATATATTGATATAAATATAATATATATATTGAATTTATATATATATTCTATAGAATATTTGCATTTAATTGCAAAATCATAAATTTGGAGTCGTGATTACATTTGTTTGGTCACATTTTAAAGACGAAGAAATATCTAGGATAACCCTAGAATTGCTGCATTAGTAAATTAGTGTGTGTAACTTCTGGAACTCCCAAAGTATGCTAAGAAATTCAAGTTTCAGTTGGAAAAGTACTGCTGATTGGCAGAGGAAATCACTGTCAGGAACTATTAAGATCCTTATACATGTCCCTAAAGGTGAGTCAAGTGAAGAAAATTTCTAGAGGAAAGTTGGAAAAGCATGAATGAAACTATGAGTTTCTTCTTTTTTTCTGATTCTTTGTCTTGTCAGAATGAGACAGGGAAAAATATTCGAAGAAATCATACTTCCTTTCAGCCATTCTCCCTTCAGCCCTGATTATTTACATAGATTAATGCTGACAAATAAATTCTGCATCGAACTCCACTGGCACAAAGGGACACCAAGGCGAAATAAAGGAGCATAGAAAACCAGTGTATAGACTTAGATTTGTGTGGACTAGTTTCCACATATTCTAAAATGCATATAATTCTTATTTATTTCTTTATACAGGTATACAAGAGGTTGCTAACATATCAGCCAGAGCAATAACCTTTAGGAGCACTAGCACTTTATTGATGAAATGAAGCCTCCTTCCAGATGTATAATAAATGTCATTTTAACTCATCTTCTACTGTAATTTAGGCCGCTTACAGAAAGTACTGACTGGGCCACAATCAGACGGCAAAAGCCATGGACTACTCAAAGTCGGTACTTGGTCTCTATTTTCACTGAAAGATGGTAAGAGCTACTGCATGTCCACTCACAATAGCCAGGACTCACTTAGACCAAGCAGGACTCAGGCAAGTCAGGAAAACTTCACACAGTGGATCTTTATCCTGGTGTAACTGTGATTTCCTTTCTGCTTTGCAGTCTCAGACACGACATTTTCCTTATTCTAAGTCTTACAGGCAAACAATAGTGATCCTGAAAATTTCCAAGGGGCTTGTCTGATCATTCTTAAATCTCCAGTGAACCATTCTCTGCAGCTCAGGAAAATGAACAATTTAGAATTTTCAAGAGTGAGAGTGAAAGGTTATGCCAAAGGAAAGTAATTCCAGAAGAATCACTATGAAACCCTGGGCAAAAAAAGGAACAGTAAGTATGGATCCTTTCTCCCCCCAGATAGCATTATATTCTTATTATTAGCACTTCTTATTCTGTTGCATTGAACCACAGGGGTTTCAGTTCTTTTAGGACAGGAATGGAACTTGATGCAGCAATGATTTTTCATTAAATTGAACTTAAAGTAGCTTACGGTGACTGCCAACAAGGCATGAAGGGAGAATTAACTGAGGCCTTACTGTCATTGCATTGTTTGAGCCAAGCATTCACTGGAGCTCGCTCAGGAGAAAACAAATAATATATTGGAATTATTTCATCCTAACCTGTCAAGCAGAAATAAATGCAGACATTGAATCTCAGGGAACCTTAGATAAAATATAGAGAGAAGTAAGCTCTACAACATCATAAGTTTCAGAAAAAAACATTGCCAGAGAACTAGTGTATTTTAGAAAGTCAGGCCTGTTATAGTTCCTCTGTTAGTTAGTGAAATATTTGTATCCACAACTGTTTAGGAGAGTCATAAAAGACATAAATGCTGGTAGCAGCTTCTTATCCAGCTGTTAGGGTTGCTGAAAGTTATGCCAGTTTGAAAGACCTAGATAAATCAGATTTTCTCACTTCATTTTATGACTCTCAGGCTATCCTCTTCTTCTTTTTTAATGAACACCTCTGCTTCTCATTTCGTTACCCCTGAGAGGTTGTCAGTATGGACAAAACAACCTATAATGGGAACTTGAGTGAGCTATTGGCTAAAAATGCAAACCAGGAAGTATAAACAGGCAGAGTTTAGTGTAAGAAAAATATACATACTGAGGAATAACCTTTTACTAATTTTCTGGTAACAGAAAGAGAGACAAGAGTCAAATGGACTCATTGTGTGATGCACAATCACCAGGCAGTAGAGCCACTACAAAGAAAAATAGAAAAGACAAAACATTATAAGCAGCAGGAGCGTTAAGCATATTCATGTTTTCAAATCAATTCTGTTGTGTTTTTGGACTGGTAGAACTTATTTAGCCAGAAGTAAGCAGGGTAAGAGAGGATACTCAAAGAAAAGTCACAATGGTTAGAGCAGTGGATGAAAAGTGGTAGTGAAGCTAAATTTTCACTTAAATAACTTGAAGAAGAGGTACAGTTAAGCAATCTCAACAGAGAAGATTTAATACAAAATCATACAATGCAAAGCAATGCTTTGTTGAGATAGCCGGACTCTGACAAGGCATGAACAGAAATATCAAACTAAAAACTTATAGAGCGCTTCACATCTGAACTCCCCTAGGGTTCTGGTAGCATTTGAAGAGGGTTCTCAACCAGCAGAAAACAATACTGAAGTGAATGGTTGCAGGGTTAACACAAAACCACTGAACTGGCACAGGGAACATCATCTGTTGTATACCTTAAAAATATGTAGAAAGCTTAACCTATTTTTGCAGTTAGAGAGTTATTCAACAAATTATAGACTAGATGTTTTATTCAGTATGAAATTCAACTTAATTCTGTGGGAAGGAGATCAACATCATATTCTTCTGTAAAATGACATAGCCACATGCTATGGAGATGCAAGAATGGAAATACTCTCCAGTCTTGCTGAAGCAACAAGCTAATTTGTACTAGAAGTTAAGAAAGAGAGTTCGTAATCCTGTAGACTATCTTAGGGCTATTAGGAAAAACATCTTCTCCAAAGAATTATTGGGCAGTGGAGCAGGCTGCCCAGGGAAGTGGTTGAGTCACCATTCCTGGAGGTATTCATGTAGATGTGGCAACTGGGGACATGGTTTAGTGCTGGACTTGACTGTGTTAGGTTCATGGTTGAATTCGATGATTTTAGAGGTCTTTTCCAACCTAAATGATTCTGTGATTCAATTGACCTGAATCAGTAGAGAGAACACTTCTTCAGAAGTCTCTCCAAAACCAGATTATTATATAACGTCAGAAAATATATCTGTCCCTGCCACAGCATTATGTTAATTAATCTTTTTATTCTAACCAACTTGAAAAAAGAATAGCAAAGAAATTTCATGGTGTAAAGAACTTGTTTATACCTGTTCTTCTCTGATAAGGGTTCCTTCAGCATGCTCCAGGTTTATGAGTACAAAGTAGCAGTAAAAAACCAAACAAACCTATACCAAAATCAAAACCAAACACACACAACAACAACACCACCAACAACAAAACTTATAAAACCATTGCCCCCCTGTCTAATTTTTCATGACAGCTGTAATTAAGAATTAGTTAACCTGGACTGCAAACTCATTTGGTATCCATGTATCGGTATATTTCTCTTGCCCTTTTGCTAAATGGGTCTCCTAGGTAGTATTGTATAGAATCATAAACCATCTTTCTATAAGAGCTGAAAGAAGAGGCAGAAAGTCATGAAGAAATAAAAGACCAGAGAAAATATAGTTGTGCTCATGGTACCTAACTACAGATTCCTTAAATCTAACTCACAGCTCACAATTTGAAGAAAATGCAAAAGGGAAAAAATAACACCTCAGCCAGTCTGGCAATAACATTGCAAGGAACTGGAAAATACTTAGCTGTTTGAAATATATTTAATATCTTTTGGTGCAGAAAAGTGAAAAGGAAGTAATCAATCTTTTCACATGTTGCAGGAAAAGCAACATTTAACACTTACTATCATTTTCAGAAGAAAATATAAACTGCAATACAGTACTGAATATCTTGTACTTCAAAACAAACTAACTTTGAATAGATTGGTTTTTCTGCTGCATAAGACTGGGCAAACCACAGATCAGATCTGAAATGCAGGTTTAGTCAAAAGTACTCAAAGCCACAGGAAAACTACAGAGTAATCTCTGCATTTATGGAGATGCTTAAGAACAAGGAAGATGAAATGACCAGTTGTTCTTAAGTTCATTATTTTAATTTCCAGTGTTTTTATTTATGTCATATATTCAAATATTTCATTTTCTATCACAGAAAAAACAAAATTTCTGTCCTTCATTAGGTAATAGATATTTGGTGAAATTACTTGAACTGAATTGTTATAACTTTAAATGTTGAGAATTTTAAATGCAAATGAAAACAATATATTTTATTTGAATAACATAATTTTATAAAAATACCTGATTCCTCTGAAAATTTGCAGCAACAATATGTCCTCAACTTCAAATTTCAAGGCATAGATGACAAATCTGTTAGTTTGGATTTTGCTAGGTTTGGGGGTTTTGTTGCTTTAAATAATTTCCATCTTGTTAGAAATTCCCATCTAGTTATTTCAGTCAAAATGTTTAAAGCATGCAGTATATGGTGGATATACCAGTTATATGAGGCCCTGTTTTGAAAGTTCTAATAGTGAATAGTATAAATAAACAGATCAGTCTTGGAGACATGTACACGGGTAATATTCAATAAGATCCAATACATGCTTTAAATGCAAAGAAAGGAGGACAAAATTCATGAATGTTTCTATAAATTTTAAAACATATCTTCAGTTGTCTTGACTTTATTCTTTATTACATGCCCAAATGTTAGCGAAATGTGCATATGAACTCTAAAATTTGAATATTCACTAGTGAATTTCAAAAAACAGTATTATATATTATTAGTACTTCCTTTTTAAATATTATGTTTATAATAAGATAACATATATATTTATAAATTAACAAATATACATTGTTATATAGTACCATATCTTCCTATTTGCTATTATTATAATTGTATATTTTATAAAATATAAAATATTGTTATTATATTGACCTTAATATCAGTGGAATTTTTCACACAAAACTCCGACTTTAAAATAGGAAATCCTTACAACAGTTGAGTTGTCCCTCTGAAAAAAAAATGAAAAACATCACATAACTTCCTAATTGAGAGACTTCAGTGGTAAGAATTTATAAAGAATTATTCTTAAAGCAAAGTGCTCACCAGGCAGTTTGATAGAGCAAGTACTTTGTGCCCCCTACAAAACTAAATGTTTGCTAGATCTCTCCTTAGAGTTACACCTCCACAGGGTAGCTGCAAATCTGGCTGTTTCTCATCCTCCTACCTGGTCCAAACTTGGCCAGAACTCCTTCATTTTCCCATCCTGAGGGAGGGGAATGGTGAAAATCCTCAGTCCTGGACCAAAGCTTAGATTTTGCCACCACGTGCTTTGGTGTTACCCCCAGCAGTGGATGCAACTTATCTATGAGTCTACCCTGTCCAAATAATCAGTATACTAAATATTCTTCACTGAAGACATTGTCCATAGATGAAAAGGGGAAAAAGATTATTTTAATTAAATAATGGTTTTATTAACTACTTTATTCTTTATCAGTTATTCCTTCAGTGCTAGTTATCATACAAGCTTTATCCATTTTGTCAATTACATGTAATCTTTCAATACATGAGATAAATTTATCAATATCGAGAATGATAAATGTTGCTGGTACCAGCCTTTTGGCACAGAGAATTAGATGTCTACATGAAAAGAATGGAAAATTCACTCTTCCAACTCTTTTCTTTTTAACAACGCAGTTTGAAACATCTTTTTCATTTCCCTGAACTGTTGCTACCATTTAATATAGAATAAATATGGAAGTTTAAATACAGCGTTTTTGAGTTAGAAGACATTTTTTAAATCAAGTTGAGTGACCTCTCTGATTCTCATCTGAAACACTGTAATATACACAGATGTAACATAAAGATTAGGTAGAGATATTAATATTCTAGAGGTCTTTCATTAAATAATAGTATAAATTAAAATAAATGTGCACTAATAACATTTTAATAAAAAATATTCTGTGCATGACATTAATGCTTTGGCATAATGGTAATAATATCTTTTACATAATATGATCAAATTTTATTAAAAATGAAATAGACAAGCAAATGCATTACAAAAAAGGGTCCATATATATTAAATAAGGTAATCATTTAAACAGAAATAAAAAGTACTTATATATTAAATTGTGTAAAATATAAAAATCGATGCTCTTATTGGCTAGATATGTTTGCCATGAATTTTAACGAGTGGCTGCAAAAAATCTGACATATTTGCATAGCCTAACCTTTGCTTTTCCAAATTGCACAATTCATTGTTTCTAATGAAAAGTAAATTGCTCTTTCTGACATATTTCTGAATCACATTATTAATATCAGTATTTCCTACTGTTTTTTAACCATATGATAGTTTTAATAGGTGCGTTCAGAGAATAGGTAACAAAGGCAATGAAATACTACTGTGTTTTCCAGATGCTTTTGTAAGAAAACACAAGACAAGATCTTTCAGAGTAAAAACTGACTTGTTCATGAATTATTCAAGAAAAAGTGAATCCTACCAACATTGATTAACTTAGGCCTGTTGTATGCTGGCCATCTGAGCATCTTTGTAAACTCTGGCACGTTGGTCTTGCTAAGCTTTTTCTATTGCTGTGTCATCTCCATAAATTTCTACAATCTTTCTATTCTATTACAGTTGTACAGCTGCAACCTTCATTTTAAAGATCTCCTGAGTTTCTCATTACTACCCTCCCTACTGTTTTAATATCAAGCACTATTTGTACGGTCTTTAGAAAACTGAATAAGAGAAGACACAAGCTCTGTTTTCTTGAGAATATCTGCCAGAAACCTATCAAAATGGAATAAAGTATAGAGATGATTAGCCATATCCCCGATAATTTTTCTCATTGTATGTAACATTAGTTATTCCCACACAATTATTCACTAAATACTTCACGAAGAGTTGACTGGATTATTTTATTCTACAGCAATGAAGAAATACGTTGATTGAGATGGCTTATGTAATTGCTTTATAGTTATCAGAGCAATGAAAAGATCTGCCTGATTTTGGCCTTTGCTTTTGTAAGAAAGCATATCCCAGCATGTATGAGGCATGGTTTCATTTGCCTTATTTGGTAATAGGAGACGTACTTCTGAAAATTTATGACCAATTCTTCCTCTGTGTGTTGCTGTCCAGTCCTTCCAGAGAACAAACTTCCTTGCTGATTCCAAAGTCTCAGTATAGCAACTTTATGAATTTCTTCAGAATTAAAAAAACTCCAAATCCGTTTCTCCTCAACATTAAAAATCTAATAAATATTTTTTGATTTAAATAAAACTATTGATTTTTATTCAAAATTTATCTTTGATAATTTTGAAGCATTTAAGGAGAGTCTAGGGTTTGTTTTTGTTTTTTTTCATTGTTATTAATTAAGTAAAAAAAGCCACGTAAAAAATATATTGAAAGGTTATCCTTCTTTAAGTGGGGCTCTTTAGGGGGGAAATTGCCAAATCCAGCAGTTCCAGAAGTTTTTATCAGTCTATTTTGTGAGGGAAAAACCAGGTCATAAACAATAGGTTTTCTGAGAGAGCTAAAACACAAAGTTGTAGAAAAACAAGCCAAAGAGAACAAGCACATGTGGATGTGATCATGAAGCAATTTACTAGTATTTCAAAGTGCTTCACCCAGTGGTTACAACCTCTTTGTCACCTCAAGGGCAGACAAGACCTCACTGTAACATTTTAACTGTAATATTGGTGGCATCACTGTAAGATTTACTGATTGCCCACTTGATGTTACAATCACTTCATTTCCTTTGGAGTTTCTTTTGAGAGGATGGTGACCTACTGCCATTCTACTGTACTGTGTACAATTTATGTGACACCAAAATGCCTCCAGGTTCAATGTGCACTATTGAGAGTAAAATAAATTATTCCCCTAAGTTTTCTTTTGACTGCTTAATAGCACAGGAGAAGTTCAAAAGGAGAAAAAATTGCCCAGAACACAAAAGTGGAGTCAATTATATCATATTTCATTTGGAGTTCAGTTTGCAAGAATAGATATTTGGATGGGAACATCCATTCTTTAACTAGTGAAAAAACTGGTTTGTCAAGACAAATACAGATAATAAAACCAAACACAAACAAACAAAAAAAATGAAATTAAAAACCAAAGTATATTTACCTTAATTTGATATGGAAAAAATCTGAAAACATTATTTCAAACATGATTTCAATTAAATGCAATTTTTATATAAATTAAAAAGAAAACTGCAGAGAAATGCTTTTATATATTTGTTAATGATTACATGATGAAAATAATTTCACAGAAAGACTGGGGCTGGAAGAGACCTCGAGATATCCAGTCAAGTTCCAAATTTGATTTTCATTAAATTTGGAACAGAAGTTGTAAAAAGCTTCTACCAATACTTAACAGTATCAGAAATACATGGAAGCAAAAGAGTACATCATGTCAATGTCCAAAGCTTAAAGAAGGTCAGTAATAGAAACCTTTAAAAATTTGACAAAATCGTCCTTGAGAGTGAACTAACTGGTGGTTTACAATCCAATGAAATGTCTTGGAAAAGAGACACACTTATCAAACTAGGTTTTTAGCTGGGGGAAGGGGGTTGTTTCTGGGGTTTTGTGGGGGTTTTTTTTGCCTTGGTTTGGGTTGTTGTTGTTGCTGTGTTTTGTTTGTTTGAGGGTCTTTTAGTTGAGTATAGAAAGATGCACCATTATACTCCTGAAATATTTGATTTCTTGGGGATTAATTAGATGTGCATGTGGTAGGTAGGCAAAAAGGACAAAATAGATTAAAAAGAATGAATGTGTTGGGATTGGATAGACCAACACAATTTGCAACAATCTTGCATAACCATAGAGCAAACATTCATTTGATTCTTAACCAATGTGGTTTTTACATCCTCCCTCAAATCACAGAGGCAGGTGAGCCTATGTTTGCATTTCAGCTATAGTGACTGGAGCAGGGGGTTAAATTCACTCCCATTTCATTTGTTTTAGACATTCAGAACATACTGCTTGAGCAAGTAATTTTTTTGTCTGTTACAACTGTTCGCATCAGTTTTGCGTGAGTCATTCCTGTGGGTAAAACAGAGAGAATAGCAAGCAATCAACCAAGTAACTTTAAGTTAATTGCGACTAAGAAAAAACACTACATATGTCCTTGATTTTTTTTCTTCTAAGATTGACTTACAAAGTTAAAATAATATTCTAGTTGAGAAAAAGAAATTTAAAAACTCTCAATGTTTTTCATGTATCTTATTGAAAACACAGTCTTCTTTGAAATATCATGTTCTCTGGTTTCAGATGATTCTTTTCCCTAGGTATTCTTAATTAATTTAAACCAGACATTGACATGTCAAAACATTAAAAACCTCACCCTTTCTTTTGGTTTGCTCTTATGGTGTGTTTCATGGACCAGATTTTCTTTCAAGGCACATGGAATTTGGTGATCTCATTATATACTAAGCTCAAAGCACTTTTTTGTTTGTTTGCTATGTAATGACAATTTATTTCTCTTTTTTTTTTTTCCCAAAATGTGCCATAGGGCCAGATTTATGAAATTATACCCAAATTACCTGTGTCTGAGCAAACGTTCCCTCTGAGGTGTCATAGTTTAATTAAAATCTGCCTCAAAGGATTTAAATTGATGCAGAGAAAAAACTTTAAAATTCTTTATGAATTAAAGTATACATTCAAGACTTTTAAAATTGTATAAACATTGTGTCCTTCTAAATTTCTGACTTAGTGTAGAGACTTTATTTTCTGGCTATAATTATTTTGTGATCCCAAACTATCAAAATATTTCTTCACTCCCTTCTTGGCTTCATGAAAAATCTAATATAGTTTTAAGATTAAATACATTCATAAATTAACATTTTTGTGTAAACTGTCACAAAAAAAAGGCACCCGGTAGCAGTGCGTAGACTCTATCATCTGTAGCCTCCAGACTGTGATTCCAATCATTTCCATAAGTTGTTATGGTCAAATTCAGTAGGTAAATTTGGAAATTGCTCAGTAATCATTTGTGTGAACTGAATCATAGAATCACAGAATTGTTTAGACTGAAAAAGACCTTTAAGATATTGAGTGCAAACATTAACCTACCACCATCACATCTACCACTAAACCACACCCCTAGTTTCCTGAAATGCCTAGGCTTATAAAGTTCACACCAGGACATGACCTAAGGGGAATACAAATTTCTACTTGAGGATTTGGAGAAATATTTTTTTTTTAATAATTCAGGGAAAAGTTGAATTCTGAAAATAGCTCTGAGTAAACATTACTGTTATTTGCTCCCAGCCTATTTCATTGTGACTGCAGTGGGCATCTAACTGCTGGGTTTATTACAAAACTTCAGAAAGAATCTGCAAAAATAAAAAAAAAATTTACAAATTATGAGGCTTTGGGTTTTTTTTCCTGAGCTTTAGGCTTATGGATATTAAGCCTTACACATATCACTTGGTAATATAATCTGCAAACCATGAACATGAAATAAGAAATACAAAATCTTTTATACACTTTAGAAAGAATTCTGATACATAGGTAGCTGGAAGGATGAAGAGGGTATAATTTCACCATTAGCTTTCTGTCTTGAGCCCTGCCTGCAGAACTGGCAATGCACTCAGGATGATGGTGTGCTCCAGACAAGAGTTTCTCCCCAGCTACCAAAACAGAGAGAAGAGTCCAGAGGCTGCCCCCTCACTGCTGAGAACATGCACTGTGTGCTCTCTTCCAAGCATCCGTTATGCCTTTTCTCTTCCCACTCTGCCCCAAGGGCAGGGCCCAGCAGAACTGCTGAGTGAGAGGTTCACAGAGGCTGAGGTCCAACGTTCCACCACCATTGACTGGGAGAGTTGATGGCTGAGACTGGAACACAGCCCTTAACGGCAGTTGTAGGCCAGACACACAAGTTTGTTTTCAGCGTGAATGAGACAGATTTGAAAATTCTAGCTGATCCTTTATAGTAAACCTAAGAACATGCATGCTATGTTAGAATGTATCTCAAAATGTGCCTCAGAACATGTATTAAATCACATTTTAGAAGGCATTTAGTGAATACTGAACACAATGTCTGTTACCCTTTTGAATATTTTAAAGCACTACAAGCATCTGGAGCCCTTTGGTGATAAGGAGAAGAATCAACCTAAACGGAATGGGATAACAGGACTAAGAATGCAGATAAAGAGAAGAACACAGACTCTTAGATGGCTGAAACTCAGCTCTCCCTTGAAAAAGTGCCAAGAGGGCCAAAGCACACATGAAAGAGATAAAGGTAAAGAGTTCACTGAGGAGGACTTCATTTCCTTTGTCCTTCAGAGAGCCCCAGAGACCACCATGATGAACTGAGCATGCCCAGAAGGGTGTGGAGTTAATTACCATACAAAGTGAGGACAGGCGGAGTCAGGGAACCAATATGTATGAAGGGGGACCATGGAATGTCATGCATATGTAAGACCTCAGGGAATAATAAGGGGGGCAAGTTCCCTGGTGGGTATGCGTGTCTTTGGTGAAATTATTCCCCACACATCTCAACGTCGACAAATACATACTGCTCCAACACCATTGTTCGTTGTGGAGTTCTTTCCGCCCCGTTTCACTGAAGGCACTTGACTCATGATTGCAGTCCTTCCCAGTCCTTTCCTGTTTGCACTAGGAAGTTAGGTTTTGGACATATACTGAAGTGTACAGTATCACACTGGGGCAAATTAAGTATGAGTCCCCATTTTTTTTTACTAATTATTAACACAACATTTCATATTTTAAAATATAAAAACACTGGGTTTTCTTAGTTTTTACAAATATTGACATTATTTACCATTAACCTTGGGGAAATTCTAACCCCAAGTTTTCAATGTATTCTCCATAATTCTTCTCTATAAAATCAAGACCAACAGATATTTCGTGTGATCCTTTTGTTGTTGTTGTTGTTTTCTTGGCAGAAGGGAAACAGCACAAAGGTACTAGGATTAGTAGATTAATGTATTTTAATGACTGTGTACTCAGATGGAAAATGTTCTTTTTGGAACTAACTCGTTCCTGGTGGATCCCTCAAAGTTCATGCAGCAATTAACATTAATTATTTCAAACATACGCTGAAAACTTTTTAACAGCAAAGTTAATTATTGAATGCAAAAGCAATACACTGATGTAATAAATACAAGAAAACTCAAATCTGAGGGGAATGGTGCCAGCAACTAGAAGAAGAAACTGTGATCTATTCCTGTAATAAGTGCTAATGCGACATCACTTTCAGACATCTTTGCCCAACTCTAGCATCTCACAAAACTAATTTGGGATAATATGCCTGTGGAGAAAATACCTAACTTGCCACATATGTCCCATACTTCTCTGACTCCTGACACTAATATCTGACACAAAAGGAATCAGAAAGCTTTTCACAGATTCCTCCTTGATATTCACACTAAGTTAGAAGAAACAGATTTCAAGTAATGGGCTGTTCTTCAAAACGAAGATTAAGTGATTCATAATAATTGTTTTTCTAAAACTTCTGCTTCTTTTGAAGTACTACATTGCTGACAAAAATTTTGGTTCTTTCCTTCACAACAGCAGATCCAAACTGAAATATTAGATTATAAATAAGTTACAGATAATCTTTCAACATCTGCTATTAAAATTATTAGATTTCAGTGATGTCCCCTTTCTTTGCTCTATTTTGATTGTTTTTTTGGAATTGTCAAATTTTAAAAAATAATTCTAAAAATAGAGAGGAGAATATTAAACAAATTTCTTAAAACAGTCTCTAATCCACATAACTATATTTTTCATATTGCAAAGTTTATCCAAGTAGGAATAATTTGTTCTGTGTGATATCCTCAATTGTTTGTCTTGTAGTTGTTTCAGTTATTTTTCAATTGTCACAACGATTATGAAATTTGCCAATACTTTGGAGTTTGCTGTTATGCAAACTTTTGAATGTTAATCTTTAAAATAGTTGATTCATTTCCAAGAAGGCTCAGAAAAGCTTTTATTTTTGGTTTTAACATGTTATAATAAATTTCAGATTTTCAACAAAGAGGTATAATTAATTTTGTAGCAGTATTTTTTTAGCAAATGAGTGCAAGGCAGGCATTTTATTTTACTCATTTTCAATTCACCTTTACAAAAGAATTAACTAGTAGAACACTGATTTTAAAGAAATTCTACATGCTCAGAAACTCTTTGGCCTATGCTCTTTCTTCATACACAAAAAATTATTATCAAAAAATCTAAAGCAAAGCTCACAAAATTCAGTTCTGTGGTGGGTTCAAAGATACTAAACTGTGAAATTGCTGATACACAGATTTAGTAAATAGTGTGGATTTCATTCTGTTTTAGCTGTAGTTTTTTACATGTTTTCTCCTGTTCTTTTAATACTTATAACAGTTAATGAAGATAATATTTGGCTTGAAAAGAAGGCACTAATTGCATATTCATACAGATATTTAGATGAGCAAGATTAAAGTGGGGGGTTGTGGCATCACATTCCAACATAATCTGATGGAAAGTGTCCTGTAAAAAGGCATTAAAAAGAAATGAGAAAGAGGAAGCAGAAACACAACCAGTAATGAAGAAGAAATGAATTCTCCTGTCTGTCTGTCTGTGTCCAAGCAAACAAATTTGCAAGGTCTGTCAGAGGGACTGTTATGAGCAGTGCAGCAGAAACCATGTCACAGCACATGCTGTTTGACAGCAAAAGTGGACAGACTTGGTGATGACTTAGGCACAGCCCGTGGTGCGGGAGCCTGCCTGTAGAGCAAAGGGAGGAAGCAGACTTTCCAAAATGATAAAAAAAAGTTTGATATTTTCTTTTTCTGGAAGGCCAACATAGAAATTTAGATATGATTACAAGGAAATGGGCCAGAAGCAGCCCAGACTAACATATTATGGTATGGGGCTAGTTGTGATACTGTCATGACTTCCTTCTGGGTTGGATTTCACAGAACAGGATTCTTTCCACGTTCCATTTAGGAAACACAAGTATCTTGTCAGGACAGCTCCTGAGAGATATTGCTACAGAAACTGGGTTTGGCTAGCTTAACTCTCAGCAGGTTCCAAATACTTTGCTTAGTATACACCAAATGAAATAATTGTTCTTAATTATCTACTTAATTCATAGACAGCAGGTTGTTTAAGGGATGATGAATACAGCTTTAATTTTATTGCTTTTACATAGTGTTTCTTAATATGATGTTGATTTAATTTTCTGCTTTTAAATAAAAGTGTAATTTACATTAATACCATTCTATTTTCTTGTCAATGTAACAAATCTCCAAATCCCTACACTGGAAAACTTTAGATTGCCATATTATTGGATTTCCTTTTTTTTTTTTTTTTACTGAAATCCTTTTAACATTGTCTTGACACAGTAATATCTCATAGCATTGAAATAATTTTCCATCAGTTTGACATGACATTGTCTCCCTGGACTTGTACTGACACCTAAAACAAATGGAGAATTACTGTTGCTACTTTGCAGAGAAAAAAAACGCTGCACTCAAAAAACAATTTTGTTTTCACAATACGATGATACACTTTAATAACTGCTTTCAATTTCAGATGTCTTTTTCTTTTTTTTGCCTTGCTACTATAAAAAGCTATAAAACAAAATTATAATCAGAATTTCATCCCTTCTTATCTGAAAAGGCTTCACATTGAAATGTATTTAATTTTAAATAAAAGAAAAATATATTAAAAATACACAGTTAGTTACAACTGAGACATAAAACTATTAGAAAAGACTATATGAAGAACTATACCAAAACTTCACAGTTCCATTTTCATGTTTTAACATGATGACCACATTTCTTTTACTTTCATATTCCAAGCTAAAACCAAGATCATGAAACATGGACGAAAGGGAAGATAACTGAGTAAGATTATGTTCATAGCTTGGTGGTTGTTGTTAAGATTCTTTTCATTAGTGACTCTGAGATAAAGATTGGCAACTAACAAAATACATCAATGGCTCAGAGTTTGAAAGTACTACCTAAACATATAAGGGTCAGACTATCAGCAAGAATTAGGTGACATTAAAAAACGGGAATAAAATTACATTTAACAGTGCAAAATAAAAACTATGTCTCTGTAAAGGTCAACAATAATGTGTTATAAACCTTAAGTTCATGACTAAACATAAAATCTGCCTATGTGATGTGATCATGAAAAAAAAAACCCTCAGGGTTGTATCAAGGCATCTATTTCAAATAGAAAAAAACATGAATACCATTAAACAGAATACTGGAATACAGGACTATTTTTTGTTGCTAATATTCAGAGAGATTAATTTTAACTGGAAGAATATTTCCAGGAGGGAGACAAAGTATCTGTCATACAATGAGAACAAAAGAATGGGGCCCTTCTAAGTGCTAGAAGAGAATATGGTTTTTCATCAAGATAAAATTATCTCTTTTCAGGGAGAAGAAACAGTTCAGTTAGAGGACAACAATAATACAAGAACAAAGATGTGTTTGCTGGTTATAAATGTGGTTGGGCCATTCCAAGAAACTGTCTACCTAACTAAACTGTGTTTTCAAACAAAAAGAGAGAGCTTTCTTTCTGTGAAGAAGTTTTAAGACCAGGTGATAACGTGGCTAAGTGGGTCCACATACCAAAACACATCACAGATGTGCAGTTTTACTGTGTTACTTTACCAGACTGTGAGACAGTGCAACCAGGAGAAAAGTTGTGTGGGTCAGCGCAGTGTTGTCAATGCTCCAATGTATGATCCAGAGCTGTGGGATCTGTGCTTCCTGGAGGTTAGAGACACAATCCTGGATCCTGAGGAATGTCACTGGGTTCCTCAACAATGCTTTTTTTTGTGGCTACCTCCATTATTCTTAAATGGGTTTAGGTATACATTTGAGTACAGAATATCTTTCTCTGGATTCTTGCCTTCCCAAATTGCACTGTTTTATTGTGATTTGTAGCAGCCATTGCCAGTGCTCCCAATGTTCCTGTTCATTTAACTTCTGGACATGTTGATGTCCAGCAGACTGAGTCTGTTCTCTGTCTATATATTTCCTTAAGCACACCAAAACTACTCTGTTCTTTGCAACAGGTTCATCTGCTTCTGTTACAGCAAAAAGTCAAGGTTCATCAGCTCATGCCAAAAGCTATCCTAACTTCAAGTAACTCATGTTCACTGCTACAGCAGTGGTGCCAGGAAACACAGCTGGGATTAGTCTTGAGGTTAAAACTATTATTATATGATTTCTCTCAGAGATCTTCTGCTCACCATAGGTGACTGGACAAAGGTCTCTCTTAACAGAACTAAGAACCTCTTCTCCCAAGTCCTTAATGTGGACCTGCTTTTCACAGATCTTTGCCAGTTTTAGCGTGAGTGCCCATGGACTGTCGCATAAACTGGAATAAAGCTCTGTCTTTTCTAATGCTGGTCAGGTGCCACCAAAAGAGAATAAAAATGGGAAATTGTGAAAAAGCAATTGAGGACTCTGAGTAGTATTTAATGGATACTGGATGACAGCAGTAGTTCTCTGTGTTTATGAACACTGACAGTTTGGTTAGGGTCAATGGTTGTGCGATTGCCTGTTACTTATGCATTTATGGGTAAAAAATTCAGAAGAGTCTCCCTTTTACACCAGCTGACATATGTACTTTAATGCAAACTGATGTGAAGTGCCTCAACAATACCAGGTGACTGAGTCATGGTCCACATTTTATACCTGTCTGCTTCTGTTCATCAGGAACACGAGGCTGTATTTTAAGAGGTAGTGCAGGAGCACTTTTTCAGTAATATAAATTTAAACTTTAATAGGGAGGTTAAGGTGAGGTTAAGGTTAGCTGATGAAATCTACACTGTTGCTGTCTTTTTCACAAGTAATATACACATTGGAAAGCATCTACAACTTACAAAGACCATTTTAAGCAGTCAAGCCAAGAAGGGAAAGGGGCATATTTAAATGCAAACCTGAACAATTTAGAGCTTTAAAACATTAGTCAAGTCTCCTTAAACCATGCTGCTGTAACTGATTGAAGTAGCCTCAGAACCTTAGAATTAAGTGAGCTGACACTTCAGGATAACATTAATTTAACATTTGTTGGCCCAGGTGAATTAATATTGAACATAAGAGGATGACAGCATATTGTATATAACTGACAGAAAGCTGTCAGAAAGCAGTTTTTACAAAAAGTAAGTCTAAGTTGTTTCTCCAATTTTGGCATGCATTACAATCACTTTTCTGCAAAGTTTTAGTTACAGTATGAGCGACATATCATCCCAAGGATCATGTCATTACAAAATAGATGGTTCTGCAGAGATCATAGAACATGAATGGAAAATATCATGCTTGTTAGCTCAGTATATTATTTTGTAGCTTAAGAAAATCAATACATTTGTGAAAAAATTTAACAGATGAAGGTCTCATTATTATAAGGGTATAATTTAATTAATTATCAGCCATATAATTACGGTTTCCTCATTTATGCTTCCCAACAAAAATGATAGTAGAAACTCCAAGCAGGAAGGATTTTCAGAATTATTGACTTTGTCTACCCTTGAGATCAGAGGATTTTGGAAAAGAAAATGTCTGACAACGGCAAAAAATATTACAAGAATGTGGAGTAAATTGTCAAAAGGAAAAGAAATATATTAAACTTTCAGTCTTGAAATAAACATTTTCTTTTTTTTGTGAAAAATAACCATTGCAATGGAGGAGCATGCTGAATGCCACACTAAAAGATATACTGAGATCAAGATAAAGAACTTTATGTCAAAACACATCTCAATTTTTTTTGATGTAGGGTTACATTTACAACAATTTTGACAATTATTAGGTAGAGGATTAAAGCACAAAAATTCCAGATCAACCAGCAGCAAAAAGCAATCTTGGCTCCCCTGAATACATGCTCTAGGGTGGCCTTTACATCTTGGTGTTCCAGTTACCCACTTCCAATAAAAATCCGCATCAAAATTAAACTTCACTGTTCTTGTTCTTTTTTACCTTTCTGCTTTGTTCTTAAAATGAGGGTTGGATGGTCATAATTCTCCCCTTGACCTTTACATCTCTGAACAGGATATGTCAACTTCAGCTTGACCACAAAGAAATGCTTTGTGATGGAGGATTGAAAGACAAGTTTGACAACAAGCATAGCCCAAAGAAGTGTATCTTCGGTACTCCAGTATAAGTACATATCCTTTTAGATTCTCCTCTAATTCTAAAGAAGAATGCTTTTGAAATCATTTTGCAGAGATGAAGAGCTGGCCTGAAACAGCAAATCATATTTTATAAAGCCCTGTCACGCATACAAGGGTGTTTGCATCCCCCTGACTCCTATTAATGTAGGAATGTGTTAGTTTGTTATCAATGCAGCTTGAAGTCAAACCTTTAGAGCTCAGGGAGGGTCTACAAACCCAATACCTTTTAAATATGGCCCTATGTGCATATCTAGATACATACACCAAGGACTGAAAACAGTATAGAACTGTGAAAAATGTTGGTTCTACTTCTCTGATCAAATATTTATGCAAAGGATACTATGCAACTATTTATTGTCACTGTTTGCATATACCCTAATACTTTGTAGGTCTGCTAGTGGAAGCAGTATATCTATATATTTAAATATTTGCTCTTAATAAATCTATTATCTATGGAGACTCTGGTGTTTTACAGGGCATTTATTTTTTACAAAATATCTAAAATAGAGAGTAGATTACTGAATGAGCTTGCAGTCAGTGTTTTTATACCTAAATTATACTTACAATTAACCAACAGGATGAGCAGGAAGGCTGAGGGGATTAATTGATTACAGTGTAAATTGATTACAGTGTCAAAAAAGCAGGTTAGCTCACACTGAAGTAAGATTAGAATGATATTTTAAATGGGAAATGATATAGAAACAAACAAGCAAAGATCAAAGTCAATCTGCTATAAGATATTGTTTTGATACTAACTTTTTAAAAATAGTATGGCCTTAAGCAAAATTTTAATTTTTTTACCTGCATGTAGTCTTCCTACTGAGAACAAAATTCTTCTCTTTGTGGTTCGAGATGAGGTTATTCTCTTGGTCTTTCTCACAGCAGAGATCAGATTATTTCACAGGTAACAAAGTACTAACAAAAATAAACCTACACACACGAATTTACAGTTAATCCTTATCTATTGAAATCAGATTATGTATAAATAAAACATCTTGATTTTATTAAGGTTTTTTTATTAGGGTTTATTAGCCTTTCCCATATTGTAATTTCATTATCAACACATTAGTCAGTAACACATTTTGAACTGAAAAGGAGAAAAAAAACCTAACAAATTTTAACTAATTTCTTTTTCTGATCATGTTTTAGTGACCACAGAGTTAAAAGGATGGAGACAAAGCAAAAAGGAAACTACCAACTGCTGAAGTCAATGGGGAGACAGAAATCACATGAAGTTCCACCTCTGGTTCACGTCATTCTGTCAGCATGTGTCATTTGTTCCAGGTGCAGCACGTAGAAAATGAAGAAGAATAACCACTCCAGAAAATAAGGCAATTAGCCTGTTATCTAGAGACTAGATTCCTCTTCTATACTCTCTTAAACTTGATGTTGACCTTAATTGTCCTACATCAATGGACTAAACCTGGTGTCAGAGAGCTGGCCAAAATCATTCTTTACTATCATTCGTAGCATATATCCATGGTATAATTTGATTATGCAAATGGATTATAATATTATGCATTAATATTACAAATGCATTATAATGGCATCAGAATTATATCATTATTAATTAAGAGATTGTGATGTACTTAATAAAGGTCACATTTTCAACTATTAATTGAATGTGAATTGTTGACTTGCAGATTAAAGGGTGTAGAATCCCTTGTCAAAGTCCAGTAGCTGTCACATACTCTCATTCCTTTCAAACATGAAATCCTCTTATGTATCCCTTTCTCTAATGGCCAGAAATACACCCAGTCTACATTGGTTATTCTTATTACTAATTTTTTTCTGAATTTAGTAATTGCAAGTAGAAGCACATTTCTTCAATATTTTTTTCTTAGGAGCTTTCTAGCAAATTGACCTACAATGTTGTACTTTTTTCATAGGCACATAAAGACAACTTCCTATAAATTAGTGTGGGAGTGCATTTTTTAATTTTAAGTTTAATTCATAAGTCAACGTTCTTTTGTAAAATGGTTTGTTCTCTGTACGCCTTTTGTTACCCACTTTTGGTTTATCCCTGTTTTTTCCCCAGTGACAGTTCTGTGATTGGTTCTGTGTTCTCCCTAAGTTTTCCCCCCCAGAGACAGTTATCTGTCCATCACTTCATTGATAGCCTCCTGTTCCTGTCTATCATTTTTGGGGTCGCTCCCCACTTCTGGAAGATTCTGAGAGAGGCATCAAGTGATTGGACAGAATCCTGATTGTCACCTTCTAATGTTCACTGTATGGTTGTTTTGTATGTTTGTTTATGGTATGATCCACATCCCTGTAAACCTTATTGGTCCTCTCTCTATGTTACACCTCCAGTTATAAGTTGTCACCCCGAGAGTCAGTGAGGGTCTTCAGGCACGCTGACACCCGAGGTGAGGACTCTACGCCGGGGTTCCAATAAACTCGTGTGACCCAGCTGTCCCGGAGTCCCCCCTTTCTCACAATCCTCCAGCCATCGCCACGCAGGCACAGCTGAGGGGAAAAGATCCCACTGGAGTGTTAGCTGTGCCAAAGTTAGCCAGCTTGAGAAATGGGCATGGCAACAAATTAGGATCTCTGTAATAGCTATGATTACTATAGTATACAATCATGAACCTACTAAAACATAGCTTTCCAAAATACACGACATCTTTCACATCGTGCAATTTCTGGTAAAGGATTCCTTACATTGGTTTCTTTGACAAAACACAAAGGAGTTTAAAATAAATGTACCTACAAAGCAGATTTAACTGAACTGTTTTGCTGACTACTTTTATCATGTCCCTTTCTACCCACAAATGAAAGTAGTTTAAGTAAAATTCATGTAAACCAGGAGAATATATCATCTTCACCATATCATTTATGCAAGAATTAAGAATTTTTCACATCAGTCACTATCATCAGTGTGATTTCTATAATACAGACTTCAGTTGCCAAAGCATCAGCACATGGGGCTACCTGAAACACACTTTTGTACCAGAGACTCTGCAAGCACAATCTCAAATTTACAAATGACCATAGCCTACTCAGTACAGCACAGCAGCTAGAGGCCAGACATGATGCTCTGGAACACAACTAGTGGTACCAGGTGTCTTTATTTAGGCAAATCAATTAACACTGCCCTTCTATCCCTGCACAGACCAAGCTTCTGAAACCAAGATGCACTATTTAAACTTGAAAGCTGCCATATAAGAATGCACAGTACACTAGATTTCTTGTTCTAAGCAACATTGTCAATTATATTATTTTTGTGTCCCCATACAAACACAGCATTTGACCATGACTCTTCAATTTTAACTTTATTAAGCAACTCAGTTTTGTTTTTTGAACATGCTGGGTTCAGACTGTTATGTGAATTCTGTGTTATTCCATGTTGTTGTAACCTGTTTGCCTTTTGCCATAAAGTTCAGAAATTAAATCATTTTACAGCAGCTGAATAGATGGAATAAAACTTCACTATCAACATTAAATATTCTGGAAATGCATGGAGAAGTTACTATTGTGTCAGAAAAACAACCCAAATTTATTTTACTCATAGGTCTAAGATGACTCATTTTCAGACCATTCCTCTCTTGAACTCATTTTGTCACAAAAGAAAGCCAACATGGATATGCATCTACAGTCATTATTGAATTGAAATATCCCAATAGTGAAAATGTCTGCTGATAATAGCAGAAGCTATTGAAAAGACAGGTAAGCGTAATGTAATTTATGGTAGGTCATCAGCCTGACATATGACAATTGCCATGTGGTAAACCGCGCAATAACCAAAACTCAGCAAGTAGCTGAAACTTTAATGCAAGGGAATTTTACAGCCATTAAGAAGGCAGATATAAACAGAGAGAATTGTGATCACCCTATTAAGGCAAAGCCAGAAAAATCTGATTGAGAATCTATGAGGATATATGTCTTTTCTACAAAATCAAGCCACTTAGATAAAAGAAGTATAGGATGCTGATTTAGTTGTGGACATGGAGGATGGCAGTTAATAGGGGGAGTGTGCTGGCAAGTGTGCAGAATTAAAGCTAGACACCAGCATTTAGTTGTTCTGGTTGATTACATCATCAGGTAATGAGAATTAGGGTAGGGATTAGAGTGGCTTCAAATGCGATGTAGAAGAGTGTAAGTGCTGAGGCTGAGAAGGCTAGGAGGATGGATGGTTGGGCAAGGGTTATTGTTGTGATAAAGATTCATTTGCAGATAGTAGGTTCTTGTTCTAGATGGTATTGGCTTGCTATGAAAAAGAGAAGAGAAAAACCCAGGGGGGGTCCAGGGCCTTTAAAATTTCTGTATTTCACACCTTCTATTCAGATTTTAAGAGTGATATATGGTTACTATGTTCATCTTAACTCCTACCAATTTTCATATATCTATTACATAGCAGTACCTTTGTAATAAATCAGAAATTGCTTCATAAAGTACTGCAGTTTATGAGTCATGCTATCATGTTTTATTCACCATCATGTTTCTATTGATTACACTGTCTAAACCATGCAAGGTACAAATTTTTTTTTTAATTTTCAGGTTTCTTAGGGTTTACATATTTTGGTTTGCAATTGTAAGAACATATTAAGCATACAGTTCACATAGCAGCTGTTAACTCCATCGATTGATATGCCATATTGTGTTTTCCTTCTAGTTTGTGAACTTTGTAAAAGCATCTTAAAAGTCACTGGCATTTTTCTTTAATTTTATTTCACAAGAATGCAGTATATTCCAAAGCAATTGTTTCTTAATGAGAAGAAAAATATCGCACACTATGTAGTGTTGTCAAACTGCTGAAGTCTTTATACCAAAGTTATAAATATTAGCTTACTTTTACTTTGTAATCCCTAATAGAAGGACTGGTAACAACATTAAAATTCTTATTACTTCCCAAATGATTCTCAAATGCTTACTTTATGAAAATTTATATATTTCAAAATAGATATTCATCATTTTAAAATCAATACACTATTTCAAAATTTTGCACTGCCCTTATTCTTTTTTTCACTGAAAAAACCAAAAGCTGCTTAACTATTTTAAAAATAACTGCAGATTAATAATCATAATATCACTATGCAGGTAAAACTGTCTTTAATATCAGCCTCTTGTTTGTGTATGAAAGGTTTACCAGGTTCTAACCTTGAAAAGAAGAAAAAAAATCTAGTTCAAACCAATAACTCATTGGGGTTTTGTAAACTGCAGCCAAGTATTTCGAAAACATTAAAAAAACAAACACCAGCATTAAGAAGAAAATGTTGTACAAACCCAAGGGATTCATATAGTGACACAGTCCACCCTATTTTGATGGATTTTTTTTTTTAGTTATTAAGAGATATCTTTAAGAAAGAGCTTGTGTTACATTCACAGTGATATATATATATAGTCTTTCTGATCTTGCAGAATAAAAATACCCTTTCCCTTCCTGCTGACCCTTTTGGGTACTGCATTCTCCATAACCTTTTGAACCACCTTTCTAAGGTCTCCCTTTTGATCTTGTAGCTTGAGATCATGTTTTGAAAAATGTCACATTGTGTCTATGAAGGTTATATTCATTCTTATCCAAGTTTCCAGTCTTAGGAAAGGAGTTTTTCAAGTTGACACTTTGTATATATCTAAGCAAAATTCTGTCAGTTTTTCTGAAAGACATGGAGACAACTTCTCAATCACAGGTCTGATTAAAATGTCTTACCCAACAAGACTGCTCTTGAGTCACTCTTTGGTTGCTGGTACTACTAGCTTGATAATCACAAAAAATATTTTATTTCAGAGAATGTTTATCTTGAAGTATGCATTCTTAAATCTTTTCCAAAACATTTATAGCATCAAGGAAACTCATATAGATTAATCAGTTCTACAATCATGCCCTTCTCTTCAGCATGCTTTGACCACAATGTCAGAACTGGTTGAATTTCTAGAAGTAATGAATAGAAGTCTTTCTCTTCTACAAAGAAAATTTCATAAGCAGAATATTCTTGTTGCTCTGACAAGTGTTATAGATATCCATAGTTTTGGGGTGGTTTTTTTTCCCCATATGTGTTGAGGTTTTGTCTTATTTTAGGTACCATGCTGCCATTTTTCTCTGCTATATTTTCCCGTCTACCTTCTGTAACCAAATCCCAGCCACTCATAGCATATCAATTTTCATAAATTCAACTATTAACTGAACAGATTTGTTTACAGGAATGAGAAAACAACCTGTTTGTTTTAGCTTTTCTTGTGAACTGAGACATGGCATATTTTAGCCCATTTGTCTGTTTTTATAGAGAAACACAACTAACATATTTCAGTTTGAAGGTCTGCTTGCTCTACTGGCAGCCTTTATGTTTTGTATGTATTCAGTCTTACAAAAATCTGCCCAATAAATCATGTGCTTACAATAGAATAAAATAGACATACTTCTCCTTTCTTTATTCCATTCTTCTACCCATAACACAACAATTATGGAAGCTGGAAGAGATGAAACAGAAGGAATCAAAGAGACCGCAGATCCACAGCTTCCCCTAAATAATATCTCTTATCAGTACTCAGAGAGAATTTTGGCTTAAACAGACTTAGTGTTTTTACTTCTGCGTTCTAATGCGATGTAAGAAAGGATCTAAACAAACATTGCCTTTTGTTCTTGGAGAAAATGTGGGGAAAATTTTCCTCTGGCAATTTTTGTGAGTGTATTTATTTGTGAAAATGAACCAGAGTTAGAACAGTATTTCTCAAAAGAAATACATACAACATCAAACTGGCTATTTATTTTTTTCCAAAGAAACAAGAATATGTAGTACAGAAACACTTAAAATCACCTCAAGAATTAAATTTCCCTATCCTTAATGATAGTTTGAGTAGTAGATAAATATTAACAATTTTTAGTATAAGAGCAAACAACCTGTGAAAAAAGTATGTGACACAGTAAGTTTTTTACATGTCAAATCAAAAACCCCTACCTATCTCTTTGGTTAATTGATTTTTTCTGAACAAATTCGATGATGCTCACCCTTGTTTTTTTTTTCAGTAACATTTTAAAAGCTTGTTTTAACTACAGAAAAAGTAACTTATTGAAAATTTTCTTTTTATTTAGTGACTTTTTCTGCTTTTTTAAGTTCAGCATATGAGTGCATGGTGCATCATAATCATTGTCAACAAATGCCAACAGCAGAAACTGCATCAGTTAATACATAATTTAGTAGGCACTAAAGGACCATAAGTTAAGATAATATGGTAAATCAATACATCAGTGTGTGACAATAGGCACTATTTAAAGATTTTATAGTGTGTCTAAAACATATTTCTATTTTCTGTTCAATTTTCTCCAGTTAACTCCCTCTTCAACCAGCCACGTTTATTATTCCCTCCCTATATTTCTAATTTCAGGACTCACTGTAACCTGCTCTCTGTTGTAATTGGTACTCACTACTTTCTTGTTTTAGCATCTCCCATAAATGCTATTAACAACCTTGTTCTTTCATCTTCTGGGTTATAAATGGTGATGTCCATCCATTCATGACTTGCAGATTTTTCATGCAAGGACTACTCATAAACACTGATACAACACTATTAACTTTGCTAGGAATTTTAATCTCATTGATTTGCACAGACCACAGGGTATTTTCCTGCACTGGTAAAATTCAGGGAAAAGTAAAAAACTTATTCAGTGAAATGTATTATCACTTTTAAGAGACTGCATTTAACTACTTGTCTTACGTTTAAGGCATGATTATGGTAATGGCATATACAAAAAGCCTGCAGCTTCTCTTAAAACTGTAGAGGTTTTTTCAATAATTAAAATGCAAAAATACTCTCTTTTTTTCTGATATTTTTTCTTTGCCACCTGTTTTTGAACTCTAACTTATGGTATTGTTCAAGGGTTTTACCACTCACCTCCTTGGGCTTTCACCTCCAAAATTTCCTACGTATCTCTCTTAATAACATGAAAATTTATGTGGACTAAGTTAGTCATACTGTATTAACACAATCTTGGGACAGTATTAATATATATTTTTCTCTATCAAGACCCTCTTTCTTATTATTATTAAATCACTAAGCCTGCTACCAAAGAAAGAGAAAATATTTTTTAAATTATTACAGTGACACAAGAATCAAAAGACCTTTCATGCAAATCCAGTTTACCCATAGTAGAACATATTAAAATAGTTTCCAACTACTGTAGACAGTACAAAAGGATGGTGCATAAAGCTGACCTATATAAGCAGAAAGAAGTTATTAAAGATGTAATGGTAATATTTCTAATCTTACATATCACGCCTAGTTCTTAAGAGTAGGTTACTGCAATGAGACTATCAGAACTTCAGCCTTTAAAGAGATAAGATACATACATTTCCTAAGGAAAGTTATGTAAGTGACTAGCATGTAAACTACTTTTCTACCTGACAGTAAAAGTCACCATTAGCATTGCAGCATGTAGGAATAAGAATAACACACACAGAAGAGCAGAACAAAAACTGGGAGTTTTGGGGATTTTGGTGGGGTTTTTTTCCCCCTAATGAATGGCAACAGTGCTAATGTGAGTAAGCATATGACTTTCAGAAAAGGCTTCAAAGATGTTCTCAAGCAAAAGGAAAAAAATAAATATCTTTCATTTAACCAAAATCAAAGTTTATATTTTTTTCTTTTATCATTACATGAAAGAGAATCTATATATGCTGCAGCAATACACTCTAAAAACAGGTTTGTATTTTTATTCCTACTATGAAATCACTGTCTACCACATCTATAAAACTTCAATCTTAAATCAAAAGTGAACATCATATCATTGTTAATTAGCTAATCCCATGGGCAGCTCATAAAAATAAACAACCTCCAACATGAAACAGTACAAGTAAGTGTTTGTTTTTTTCACAGATGGACTTTCATTTAATAGAAACCCAGGCTTCTTCTCATTCTCTTTAGGGTCTTTAAGTAAAAGGATTAAAGATAAAATCGATACATGGAGAATGGTTTCTAGCCAAACCAGCAAAATTGCAGTGAACTCTCGAGTGTCTCCACAGACAGACAGTGAAGTGTTCAGGTAGTACATCCTATTTGAGATATAATCACCAGTCTACTTCTAAAGAGGCTTTCTTGGATGATTTGAGCAATGTGTCATGTATGACCAGTAGTGTTACTGTTATATCTACTATCCTAGCTATTGAGAAGCCTAAATCTTACCTATAGGCCTTCCTAAGAACATGCAAATTAACTCACTCGTATCAGATCTAGCTTAATTGTAGAAAACAGCAGTTATGAACAGGAGGCTAAATATATGATGACATATGAAAAGCCGTCAGTTCAAACTCCAAGGTTGAGAAGGGCTTAAGAGAATGTCTTCTGACTTCCCAGAAAAGTTTTCTGCCATGCTACTGATGAGAAAGATAGACACATGCCAGGCGCAGCTCTGAGCTGCATTTCCTTGGAGCATTCAAACATGTCCCTCTCACTAATATTTCCAACTACCTGTTGTAGTTCTAAACCATACCTTGTCATAGTAGAGATAGCCATGCACTCAGAGTGCTTCAATAAAAACTTCAGAGGGCCTCAAGTATCAGCACCATGTTACCTAGAAGTCTTTCATACCTTCTCTACATAGCAATCCTATGAGCAGCTCCCTGCAATTCTGGCTTTGTCTCCTTCTTCTCTCTTTCCTCTGCAGTTCCAGCTCGCTGCTTCCTGTCCCTGGCACAGACACCTAACCCTGTCTGTCCCTCATACAGTGGCTCACCTTATCTGTCTCTCATACAACCTCCTGCCCCTTCCTCCTCACACCACAGCCAGCAGACTCCAACTAACTCTCTACTAACTAACTCACTCTTTTATCACACCCATAGCTGTGAGGGCAAGGCTGTTCCCACTCTTTGCTAATTAACACACCTGCAATACATCAGAGGCAAGATTGCCTTTAGCACTATCTCTTACCACATTACCTTACCTTGGTATTGTCACTCCAGAACCAGAAACCTTCTATTTTTCACTTATTTCCAAAGAAACAGGACATCTAAGAGTCAATGAGTAAATCTCCTAATCTTATGCATTGTTCTCTAACTTCTCTCCCGGAGTAAGGTACTAGAACCATGACATTTAAAGCTTTTGTTTAATGTCCTTCTGTTTACTAACATTTTCTAACTTTGGGTTTTTAATATATTCAGAACACTGCAAACAGACTTCTTTAGTATTTGTTCCATCCTTCCCAGGTTGCAAATGTGATTTCTAACTTCCGTATCACTGAGTTAGTTCAGAAGTTGAGTTAGAAGTTGATGAAGTGAGAAGCTGATGCATCCTGACATCTGGATTTCTTTTCTTGGTACTTCTACTGGGGTAGTATTTGGACACTGCTCCAGAATCTTTTGGTTTCCACCTGCATATACTCCTTCACTTTAAAATGTATGCCAAAAACCAGGTAACATGTCTTTTCTCTTTATATCTATGATGTGTATAAAAACTGCAATCATAGTCAGCATTTTGAAAGGCAAAGCCAATTAAGCTCCTTGAGATTCATACTCAAGGTCTGCCTTGAAAATATGCTAATAATGACCACCAGACAATGATTTTCAGTTTATCAAAGCCTACCAAATCTGATTGCTTCTGCCTGGCCTCTCTGAGGCTCCACCACCCTGCCCACAGCCAAGGAATCCATTTCAGGCTGCTCAGGGGGAGCCCTACTGCTCCTGGCCCCTGAGCCCACGAAGCCACCAGCCCTCACAACACCTTGACAGCATTGCAGCACCATTCATTCTATTTTTATCCTTTTTTTCACTTCCTCATAATTTTATAGTTTTTACTAACTTCCTTTCTTTGACAATGTTGGTAAAAATTTCACTAGTGGTAACGTACAGAATCTTTTAAGAAAAGAGGAATTAAAGCTACTCTTGTTTTGTAAAAAAAAGTTATGTTATTAACGAGATCACACTTTAATTATTTCGTTTTCTTTCTGTTCACATGTTTTCTTCCTTTTTTTTTCCTTCTACTTAAAGCAAGACTAGGTAAATAGTAAAAGCTATCACTTATTTTGCTAAGTTTGAGAATTCTTTTTTCTTATTCTTGCTATATATTATCCTAGATTTCATTTTCAAAAATCTGGCTACTGGAAATGCAATTTCTTTAACCACTTCTTTCCAAAGGTTAAGATAGGAATTACCTGGTCCTTTCCAAGTCTTCTGTTTGCTGGTTCAGCCTCAAACTTATGTATTGGGTGCGATACGTTCAATATTTTGTTTGGGATATATAACAGGGGTTTATTTTCAGAGTTGCTGAATATCATGACACTGTCAAGACACATCCCAGATGTAGGGTCAGAAAAAGTTTTCAGCTCACTGTACCTTACTCATATCATTCTCATTGCATATTCACTTCATTCAGTTGTCAATGGATAGAGAGGGGGATCTTCAAATGTATGGTTGTGCTTTTATGAACATTTTTTCTCCTGAAATTGGTGAGATTCAGCATTCAGCCATACTGTCTGGTTCTTAGAGTAGAGATTTTTTTATAAACTTAGTAATAAAAAATAGCTACATAGTTAATTAATGGACCTGTTTAATTTGAGTGGCAGACTCTACCTGTGTATTTCAATTTAGTTTGCCCGTAATCACACAAACCTTAGAATTTAGGACTCAAAAGGAGTTCTACACTACCATTTAATGAAGAAACATATTAAAAATATTAAAAATATTTTAATTTTTTGAAGAGCATTTCTCTTCATAATTCCTTAATCAAACTTGAATTCAGGCAAAATTCATTTTTATTCAACCATTAACTGCTATACAAACCTGAAAAGATAACTGTAATCCTTTTATCAATTTAAAACAAAGGCTGCAGTGGTTGAGTTTAATTAAGGAAATGTAAATTGCTTTCTAGTAGACAAATTAATATGTATCTATGAACCATGACCCTTTTCTTTCATTTACACTGGAAAGTTACTTAAAATGATAGCCCTTTTCAAACTATTTGTATAAAAAAGGAAAATTAATATCGTGAAATTAATCCAAGCTGGGATGGCAAATCTTAATTTTTTCCTATTATTTTCTATTAAAAGTTATCTGAGAAAGGGTGAAAATTAATTTAAGAATTACCTTCACTTTTATTCCTTCCTTTTATAAATTGAGTATTTTTACTTAGTCAAGGTCAGATTCTTATCTGGAGTAAACTGCTGTATCAAGATTTATTTTCTCAAATTCCACTCTGACATAGCATTATCAATCAGAAAATCGTTGCCTTGACTTTATAAATGGGGTAATTGAGGAACAGTGGAATAATTGTTGCTTTTCCTCTACCATTTTGTGAACAATAATCAGTAACTGATATAAGAATATAAACCAGAAAACCAAAAATATGATTAGATGTCTGTGCCTTGAAACTCCTTAGTACAAGTGATAATACAGGTAACAGGTAAAAGACACAGAATCAGGTAAAATTTTAAGCAACATTTCCTCCTATCAAATCAATTTCAGCTTCCAAATCAAACCTTGCAAACACCATTGTATAAAATATGAACTTCACAAAATACATCCCAACCTGTATTACCTTCAAATGAAATATTCTGTCCTCAACATCAGTATTAGAAAAAAGATCTTATAATGCCAAAATGAAATTTGTTTCCTGATATTCAGATTGTAATTGTAGCACTGGAATTGAAGCTGTAATTTCAAGTCTGACTGGTTGGATGAATGTAGTGTACAGTCTTGAGGCAAGACTCAAAATTGGATTTGCCATACATCTAGATAATTTATGAGCTTTAGAGCCTGCATGGTGAGATCTGGAGCAACTCCCTCAGCACTATGGAAGAGTAAACCTTCAAGGGACAATCCAGAAGACTGACCACATGCTGTTCAGAAGGTTGCACCACTCTGCAGCAGACTTGGTTTTCTATTTGGCACTAGTCCATCTAAAATACGGCATTTCAGACTTGCTGCAGCACCACATCATCAAAATCAGGCAGTCAAAACATATTCCAGAGAAACATTCAGCACTTTGCACTTTTGAGAAGACAAATAGGATTCTTAGGCAGGATAATACGATTCTAGGAGCAAAATTCATAAGTTTCACAAGTTTTAGAAAATGCACATTAGGTAAGAATATATGTAGATTTCATGCCACAATGAGAACCAAACTCTGTGCAGAAGGACAGTAAGAATACTCTTGCTATTCAGAAGAGAAGGAGCAGACTTAAAGAAGGTACAGCTGATTCTGTCGAAATCATCATATGCCCAGGAATTGCTCATGCTTGAGGGTGTTTCCAGGATGGGAGGTCAACAGTGAAATTATAAAATTCTCTTTTCAAATCATAGGTTTGCAATTAAAATTTATATAACCCACCGAATGCTGCACTGAAGACTTTCACTGATTTTCATAGGCTTGTTAACACTATTTTGCAGTTTAAAAACAGTTAAAACTGATTTATTATTATTTTCAAGGCATCCTGGACAGGTTTTTTAGTTTCATTTACTCTTTCCACTCTTTCCACTGTTTTAGAGAAGTTCCTTTACATCTATTTTTTTATTCCTAGCATCAACTGTTACACTGCAGAACCTAAAACTGCCATTTTAGGCAATCCAGAAGCTAGAAGCTCAGATCCCACTTACAGCTTAGTGGGATTTGCAAATTTGGTATGTCTTTGCTCATGGATAAGTCTGTGGAAAGGTGACAAATACTGCAGCCCCTTCTCTCCTTTCTACCCTTAGCATTCCCCAATGCATTCCATGTTTTATGTCACAGGAGAGCAAAGCTGTTTCAAACCCATGTCTAGACGCATGCTTGTTTCACTTAGCACACAGACCTAATTATCTAATTATCCCTAGTGACTTACAAAATGCAGTTGCAAGAAAAATTACTTCTATTCTTCAGCCCTGTAGAAGCATTAAGTTAAAATGCCATTTCCCATATATTGTGAGAAGACAGAACCCCTACATGATAGTCTATCTGTAGGAGCATTGTCAAATTTTCGCTTTGCACTTCCCATACTCTACCAATAGACTGTTCTGTGCTACTGCACAAAATACACAGCATTCCTCCACATTATACTTCATTCTTTGGTTTGAAAAGATCCCCCATGCTCCATTTCTTAGAAAGGGTGGAATTTGCAAGATTCTGTAAGAATCAAAACTAGAAACAATTACTGAATACCAAAACTGATTTTGAAATGGTGTCTAATTCTGGACTCCTGTGTGCAAGGAAAACAAGGAGAAGGTCCAGTGGGGGTCCAGTGGAGGACCACAAAAATGATTAGGGCTCTGGATCTCTCTTATGAGGAGAGACTACAGGAGTTGGGCTTGTTTATTCTGGGGAAGACTGAGAGGGGTTCTCATCAATACATATAAATCTCTCTAAGGCAGGTGCCAACAGGATGGTGCCAGAGTGTTTTCAGTGGTGTGCAGCAACAGAACGAAGAACAGTGGTCATAAACTAAATCAAAAGATATAGATTTCAGGGGGTTTCTCCGTGGGGTTTGCTTACCAGCTAGCAGTTCCCCAGACCAATCTATAGCAGTTTGTGGGTCCTCCAATTAGCTCGTTGAAGCGTGGATAGGCTTGGAAATGAAGAGTGGGCTCTGGCTTGGGTTGGAAAAGGTGTTTATTTCTTGTGGCCCAGCCACGCACCGAGCAGAGCCAGAACCAGAAGCCAGAACAGCCAGACTGGGCCTCAGTGTCCCCTTTTCCCAGGTCACAGCCTGGGCGGGGAGCACTCTGGGCCAGTCAGGGAAGGGAAGGGGTGCAGTTACATCAGGGTGATACTACAGGGGTCATCAGGAGTAGGGGGGTAGGGAATTTTGGAATGGAGCAAACCAAGTACGGACAAATAACTAAATACAAATACAAATATAAAAACCTAAATCATGCACTGCAACAAAAAGATGTTCCACCTCAACATGAGAATGAACTTCTCTACACTGAGGGTGGCAGAGCACTGGAACAGGCTGCCCAGGGAGGTCATGGAATCTCCCTGACTGGAGACATTCAAAACCCACCTGGATAAATTTCTTTGTCATCTGATGCAGGTGCACCTGCCTTGGCAGAGGGTTGGACTAAATGATCTCCAGGGGACCCTTCCAACCCTAAAAAATCTGTGATTCCATGATTCTGTGATCTGACTGCTTCACAATTAAACCCATTATTCTGGAACAACTCTTCCTCTTCTTCTCAGTGTCTTTAATTTATTGCTAACAGCAACAATATCAATAGAATTTACAAAAATTAAGAAAGAAATAATAACAGAATAAAGGTTAATTTCTGCCAATAATACAAAGAACAGACTGTGCTACTCTGAAGTATTCATATCCTCATCTTTGTTTCCTCATTGTTTAACAAACTCATTCTGTTATAGCTTTTCTTCTTTCCAGTCCATAAATAGTCCTTTTGACTTTGGTTATTTTCCTTCCTGATGTAAGTAGGATGAAGCTTTTTGAAGAGTAACTTTCTTTGTGGTTTTGGTTTGGGTTTTTGGGGGGAGAATTTTTGGTTTTGTTATTTTTTATGTCTACAATCCACTCCCAATCCTATTCCTCCTCTAACAGTTTCCATCAAGAGAGAGAGATTCTTTCCTCTGTCCCTTCAAACATGGAGCTAAATAATGTTTCAGAATGTTTCTTAGGTGACATCAATTAGCTTTGCAGTTATTTTCTGGAAACTTGGACAGATACAGAATATTTTTTGACTAACACAGAAACAGAGTATACCTGACTGAAAATGCATTACTTTTTCTCAAGTCACCTCTGTAATTACATTTATTGAAGACACACCTGTTTAGAACAATTAGACTTTTTTCTAGCTAATAGGTGCACCTGGACACTAGTGATTTCAAGAGTCTTAATGCAATGAGAATAATAGATAGGGAGCTGTGTAAAAAGGAACATAATTCTGTGAAGAGGTCCTTGATGTATCATAAATTATGCCCATAGTAGTTAAGCATTTTGCCTCAAATGAGTAATTTCCTTCTTTTTGACATAGTCTTACAAACTTGTATTTGTTTATATACTAGACTGACTAAAATAATTTTTCTCATGACCTTAGTTTGATTTCACATCATCTTGTGATTTCTCACGCTGCTTGAACGAACTAGTCTGTGACATGATATGTAATAGCATTTCAAATTTAAATTTTGTCTCTTCCAGCTTTTTAGCATACTAAGATCCACCCTCTTTGGAATCTAATCCCCTGTCCTCACTCCTGCATGAGATCATTACGATTCATGCAGCTGTATTTATGAACAAGCAGTCTGTTCCAGCACCTTTGTGTCTTTTTTGCCCTTTCCCTTCTTCTACCCCCCTTTTCCATCAGCTGAAAAAATTACCCTTTTTCTTTTCCTAATCATCACATTCTTTCCATGGAATCCAATGTCTACTAGTAAGGGTCACGTATTTGGAAGCAATGTTATGCCCCCTCCCAAGATCTTGTTCACCCTCAGCCTACTAGTGATGGGTGCGGATGTTGTGCAGAGCTGCTCAGCAGTTGCCAAAACACTGGTGTGTCATCAACACTTTTCCAGCTACCAATGTAAAGCACTGTTGATGTCTTAGAGTTTTAGCTTTCACGTTTTCCAGATTCTGTGCTGCCTAGGTGTGTAGTTCTGAGCC
The DNA here is from genome assembly GCA_024734555.1 of Trochalopteron elliotii. Lineage (NCBI taxonomy): Eukaryota > Metazoa > Chordata > Aves > Passeriformes > Leiothrichidae > Trochalopteron > Trochalopteron elliotii. Next base: position 5,372,445 of record JANPWX010000022.1, read on the forward strand.
TCATATTAAGTGCCAGTAAGCTCTCTTCACAGAGTGGATAGACAAAACAAATCCTTTTCCTGCTGAAGACCGAGGACAATTTTCAGGCCCAAAAGCAAAAACAACAGTGGACTGAAGGGAGAAACAAGAAGGATGAGACCTCACAACCTGAAGCTGTAACTGGGCAATTAAATCCCAATAGGCAAATGGACCAAAATTTATAAAAGTGTAAGACCTCATGACCAGTCAGCCATTTTGTGACCATTCTAAGTCCACCTTGGGTGTACCCCTGGTCAGGCCCTGTCCTGCCCAAAGCATACCCTTAAAGGCCTTTTAATACATACCTACTTTATTCTCTAGCTCTGTCCATATTCTGTTTCAGGTCTGCCTTTTCAAGGCATCGCTGTGAGAGCTGCTGTGGGGGAAATTCACTCCCTCTCTGACAGACCCAAAATATGCAGAAATACTCAGGATGTCTGCTGACAACTCTAACAGGATGAAGAAGGGAAGAATGCTATTAAACAAAGTTGTTACAGCTAAGGAAGACTGAGACCAAACTGTTAAAATATTCACGAAATGTCTGACAGAAAAATGAAGGTTGTTTCATTCCAAATTATATCACAGTGCACTTCACTGCATGTAGCATTCATCTAATAGACCATGTCCTTATGACTTACCCTATTTTTAAACCCCAGATAAAATCATGCATTCTAAATCTATAGTTTTATCACTTTTCAGGCTCAGGACATGAATAAACATTTGATATATCAACTGATTTCACTTGTTTTAATTGCCCTTTTAGTTAATATTTAACACTGTAGTGTGTCAAAATAAATTATTTTATCAGCAGATAAAAGCCATTGCTCTCTTACCCCCAAGTTAGTAATTTTCTACACTAACTCCAAAGACTGCACACTATAAAAGTTAAGTATCTGCAAAAAAATATTGAAAATCTAGACCTTCCTTGCATCCCATGGGTATGTTGTTAGTTAATAAACTTTGTATTAAATTAAAGATGCTTTGGGATCAACTAGAATTAATATAGGAAAAATATTAAGGAAATTTGAAATCAAATATTAAACCTATTGCTGACATTGATTATGAAATAAGGAAGTGTTAAAGCCAGCCTGGAAAGATTCTGAAGAATGTATTTATAAAGCAGAATGACTAAGTTTTGTATCTGGAACAAAAATACCATTTTGTGGGGTTTTTTTACTTTGTAGCAAAGAATAATTGTCAATTAAAAAAATATCTAATGCTTCAGAAGAGAAGTCTTGGAGTGAGACTTCAAGTGAAGGAATTTTTTATTTGATTACTTGTCCCATAACACAAAGCACAGTTTTCCATCAATACTGGCTGATGAAAAGAAAGGGACTACTGATTTGGGGGGATTTTTTTTAAAGAAAACAATGAGGTTTATTCTTGTGGCTACAAACTGAATTCAAATTACTTACTTCATAAAAGAACATTTCAGATGAGTTCTTGCAGTAAGCTTCATCTGCCTAGACACGTAGGGAGAAAAAAGCAAAGTAATCATCTCCCTTTTTGCTATTGGTGAGAAAAGAAGTTTCCAAAGGACAGCTCATATTTCCTATTTAAAAAATTATTTTTTGTAGGTGATCTTCTCTTTCTTTTAGTTGTTTTTGGTTTTTGGGTTTTGGGGTTTTTTTACTAGAATAGAATTTACATTATTAAATTAGATGGGTAATTTCTGGTTATCTTAGGATGCAGCTCCTCTGTCCATGCAGACAACACACAACTGTATAAGTACCCTAGGATGTTCCATCACTCACATGGGGCTGGCAGATGAGGTGCAGATCTAAGTCTTTATGGATAAATAGAAACTTTAGGGCACCTCCAAAAGGCCTAAGACATCTGTGTCTTGACATTAAGATAATTCCTGTGATGTCCTAGTCATACAAATACAGCAGAGTGTACACTGATTGTACACTATTTCTACAGTGACCTACTCAGTGATACATATTTTCACACCAGTCTTACGTGAGTGACTTAGGAAAAAAATTAACCTTTAGATTTCTGTGGAAACCGAACTAGCTGGAATGAATGATGGATTAACCCAGGTAGCTTATGCAGGAAACCTCAGCCTGAGACCATGGGAAGGGGGATACTGAAGGAGGTATCTGGTTAGGTTATGGTGAGAGGAGTGTAGCCATAGGAGTTAGCATGCTAATAGAATTCATGCCATAATAGGCCATGTTTCCAGTTCTGGGTCTCAATTGGTTCGGGACTCATTACATATAAGGTCATGTACCTGTTCTGCATTTGGGATTGGATCCCTGCCCTCAGATACCCCTATATATTGTTACATTCACCATGCCCCTTGGTCTTTGGATGTCGCCCCTCAGATTGTGCCATTTCCGCCGTTTGTTACTTTCACTATTAAAGTTCTTTATTTTTTGGGCAACTCCATCATTCTCACGCCTCTGTCCTGCCACGCTCCCCCAGCTGGACCAGACCTGCAGTCACAGTGAGCTGGACTGTGACAGATTACACAATATTTAATTAATCTAGAAGTCCCAGAAAAACTGTTTGTTGAAAGCTAATGTTTCTCGTGCTTTATTTGCGCATTCACAGTGTATGTACTCAACAAATGAATTTGAAATGCCATCCTCTGTTCTCCTTAAAATCTTTAAAGAAGATTTTAAGGAATGGAGGGACAAGGGGAGGAACCTAGATAAAAGATGTGATTTTCATATGACACATTGATCCTTTTTTCTCTTTTTTGTTGCTTCAGATGAACACATTTTAGCAACTTGTTGCATGAAATGCTGATGAGATTCCTGGTGGTTGTGAGTGCCATCAAGCAGTGTTGAGAGTTCTTGGTTTCTGTTGAACAGGATGAAAAGGCAAACTTTTAACATGAAACCCGAGATGAGTAGAGCAATGAAATTTCCAATGAAAAATATTTTGTTTTGTAGTAAAGCCTGCTCTATTTCATGTACATTGGTGTGTTATTCTTCTAAGTCAGCAAAATGAATTTCACTACTCCCATGAAAATCCACTCTTTCTCCATTTACCATTATATACGCTTCAGGTACAGTAGGATTCATGTAGATTTGTAAGCCAAAGAACGCGTCCTGGTCCAGCTATAAACAGGATTTTTTATACATTAGAAAGGATATAACTTGCGTTTACAGTACATTTCGTTGCATTTCTGAGTTAGCTAAGTAAAATGTGTTCCTTTTGAAAAGTCAAAACTCACTTTATTTTGAATATTCTTTTTTCAAATAAAGAGAAGAGAGAGCTAGGTATACTCTGAAATGAGGAAATGAGCATGCCATAAAACCCTCTATCCAGTGTTAGAAATTTTATTTACATTTGTTTAAGGAATAAACATTTAATTTTGAGTTGAAGAAAATTGCATTATTGTTAGGGTGGCTTGTAAAATGCTTTTTCCTCTGGTTAATATTGTTTTACTGCTCACCAAAACACCCACTGATTTAGTGTTTAATAAAAACAAAGAGGGATTTATTAAATCTAGGTGTTCAGAGATATTCTGACAAGTGTTGACTACTTTACAAAAAAACCAAAAAAAGTTTCCGAAAGTTTTTTCATTTTTTGCTTGGCTTTTAAAATTCTAATAGAACAGTACAGATATAATAAAAGTGGAAAATCAAATAATATAAATTTTCAGTACATGCTTTATAACAGGACTTATTAATCAAGGTACAACAACTGGAAAATTTAAAATCTGAATTAAATGTTTAATTGATTGCTTCTGATTATCTCTATTTGAGGGTCATGCAATCAGATGCAGTGGCTATCCTGCTCTGATCCATTTGTGTTTAAAAGAAGCCTTGGATCTCAATTTTCCAGATTAAGTTTCAATTTAAAGTTTTCTTGATGTTGATCTAAAGATTCTTCTATGAAAAAAATGCAAAAGGATTTTTCCAGAGTAATTTAGTTCCAGCTGCTACCAGGGAATTTGATATTCCGCAGGATTTCTCAGCCACAGCTTTCTTTCCTTATATGTTGTAAAAGGCCCTAGTATTGGTGGATTTTTACAGAGCTCCACATTTGCACAGATGTAATTTTTCCTGGGCTGTGCATGATTAATTCAAAATAAACAAGTACTGCATCAATGCAACATTAAAGAATTTACACAGTAGAATAAACCCAGTTTGTTGCTGTCATTTTAGTAAATCAATAAAATAATATTATTAGATTTCTTATCACAATGAAAATTTATACTAACACAATTAACATTTACCCAGGATATTTACAAATTAGTTACATTCCAAATCACTTTACAAACTTTAAATAACTAATGTCACTTGTAGAAGATAAAAAAGTTTATGTTTTCTTTTTTTTTTTTTTTAATTTCATGACATTTACAAATTAAGAGAACAAATATAGCATAAAGAGACTACATGCCTTAAAGGAAAATCTTCTGTGGTGCATTTATGTAGATGTTTTGTAGACATAGAATATTCTATATTTTTTTTCTCTTTATTATATCCTCAATAGTTTTTAAAGAACTTTAAAACCTGTTGGTAACTTTTAAATTCTACATGTGTATGAGGGATCTATATCTCCACACAGGTAATTCAGCCTTTTGATTTATGGATAGACTAGAGAATATAAGGGTCTTCTTTATGATTTTTTATCATGTTTGTATGTTTTTCTGGGTAGTATGTATTCACAGTATACATAATATTATGGTATTACTATATAACTTATTAAACTATATAACTTATTAAACTTATTATATAACTAGTGCTGTTATTTGAAAAAGTCCCAAAATACTATTAAGTGTATCTCTCCTTGTCCAGACACAAGTAATAAATTTTTCAGAGTCTAAAAATGCTTTATAAATGAGGTGATCTCAGAAGAGTTTTGTAGACATGTGTTTTCTAACGCATCATGTTAGTAATTAGATATCCTTGTAATCTTTCTTTTCTGGAAGTAAAAAGCTACTTGAATATAATTACAATAACGTGGACTTTGAGACAGTTGAAAGCATTGAGGATTTCCAGTAAATCTTGTATTGCAGCCCAGAATGTAGAGTTTTTCCTGGTTGGTATAATTTAGTTATTGTCATATATCCAGACTGGATACAAAATCCATCAATACAAATCTTTTACAGATTTAATAAATCCTTGAATTTACAACACCAAAATAAAATGAGCAATCTTTTTCAAATTATACCTTAAAGATAGTCAAAAACACTAAATTATGATGGGAAAAAAACTCCTGTTAAGCTTTTGACTATTTCCCTTTGCATCTCCTATTTTTCATCAATAACAAGCCAATATCCAATACTGTGACTGAGGTACCATCAGAAACATCACAGCAGCCTTGTACTGATGGCAAATTCATCATTGCCAGTAAAGCTGTCACACAGCTCACAGATCAAAGGCTTTGCAACTACAGACAAGAACGCTTATCATGTAATATGACTTTCAGACAAAACTTGATCCATCAGTTTACTCATTAGATGAACAGTTTGCTCAGGCACAGTGCCTAACACTAAATATTCTGTATCTACCCAAACATTTTACCATTTTTCAAGATGGAATTTAAATAAGTTTAGTTATTAATGTTAATGTGTTTTTCCAAATGTTTGCAGGTATTTTCATGACACTATATCAGAAAAGATTTTTTGGATTGGGTTATTCAATTTTGTTTATAATTAATGACACTTAAATATACACAGTCTTGTCCAGTGAACTGTCAGTGTTTTTTACTGCTAAATGAGAGTTAGCATATTCATTTTGACATGAAAAAGCATCTGAACAAGAGCAGTAAGATAGCCTTTATCTGGGACAGAAAAACATTTGGTGTTAGAGCACATGTTGCTATCGTCAAGTGTCTTTGACACTAAAGCTCATTTCTACCCCTATCTCCAGAATGGCCGATTGATCATATAAAACAGTGGGAATCACTGTGGATCAATCTGATATTCAGATTAGAAAAAAGTTTTCTGAAATATAGATATGGACAAGATGCATAGAATTTTAAAGTAGTAAATAGAATTTCATTGGATACTTTTGCTCTATAAAATTTGAAATAGAACAATTTTTTTTACCCTTTTTCCCATACACTCTTTGGTTTATTTTCAGCTTTTCTCATTATAGAAAGCATTAATAATTCCTATTTAAATTCAAGAATATATTTCTAATATATACAGAATTACTTTCATATTGTGTATTTTTAGATCACTGTTCTTTAGCATATTATTTTTAGATAACTATGACAATAATGAAACACAATGCTAAATAGCATTTTTAGTACTACACTTGAAGACATCTAATAAAGCACCAGTTTAGAAAAGCATCTGCCAGTGATCAATTCCCTGAGTATCAAAACAATTCAGAAAATCTGTCTTCCTGTTAATAAGACGAGCATGTGAGTGGATTAAAATAAATTATCCATTTCACATTAGGTTTCAGACTGAGGACAGTGTTCCACTGGCTTGAAGGTTTGAATTTAGACAAATTTTTCACTTTTTAACAATCAGTCAAGGCTGAATGCAAAGACTCAGGAGGTGCCTCAAGGTCTTAACCCACCTGATCATTATGCACCATTAACCGGTCAAGGCAGAAACCCTTATTTACTTAAAACTAATTGCTGAGAAGTTATTTGTTGGTGTTACATTTTGCCTGGAGATAAAGAGGATGCATTTCCTTGGCAAGCATGGGAAAATAGCCAGGCATGTTCTTTGACATTTGAAGCCTCTCCACCTGCTGGAAATAGAAAATTGAACATGTCAGCAACAAGAAAACATGTCTCTGGTTGCACAGGCTCTGATATGTGACTGCCGCAAACCAGACGGATCCCGGTTTCTCGAGTAAGGGAGCGGGGCGCGCCATTCCCTGAAGGAATGGGTGCTGTCCGTGGTCCTGAACACTCCTGGCTGGGTCTGAGGCCAGGTGTGGAGAGCCTTCCTCCGTGCCTGAAACAGCGCCGAGGCTGTGGTCCATGTGGACTTCTGTAAAACAGGCATCAGTAATATACTGAAGTGCTGCTGCACAGTAATGTACATATATGTATATATATAAATAACTAAATTTTAATATGTTACCGTGCCTTTCTTGACACAATGCTTCAGCATATTTTGCATAGGATTATTTCCTTATTTTTAGTATTATCTCATGCAAATATACTAAATAAAAGATAAAATTACTGAATACTGTATATAGTTCAGAGGTCCACCTTTCATTGAAATCTCTATTTTACTAAGAAGCTATGGATCACATGCTGCAGTCAATTAATCTTCATATCTTCTTTGAGGCCAAAACCACGCATCACAACATTTGGCTTTCAATACCAAATAAATGTTAAATATATATGTGTGTGTATATATATATATATATAAGGTTGCAATCTCCATGTAAGAAAAAAACTTCAACACTTTGATTCAGAGATAATGAGATCCAAATGGTAGCTAAATAGACAGATGCTGAAGTTACTGCTTCTATTTTGTATCAAATTTTACAGGCATGAACATATAACTAGGCTACTATCGTACCAAGAAATACTTCTAATATGGTTCTATTTTCATTTTGTACAGTTCTGTTCTGTCACTTCATTCTGTCCAAGTTCTCTCTGAATTTTGAAAAAATAGAGCAGTATTAGCATTTGCTGTTTAATTTCAAAAAGTTGATCTTTGTCTCCATAAATATATCAGAAAAACATTTCTAAGAGAAATCCCTGAAAATAGATATTGATTATTCTTAAGCTTATTATTAGAAATGGCAGGATCTATTTAACTTTAATTTCTATAAACACACAGGAGTATTAATAAAATCAAAACCAAAAACACTTTGTTGAACACTACCTGTGAAAATAGAAAATTCCAAACATCATAATTGATCCTTAGATCAACTGCTGGTATCTTCCTCCTACGCAGTTGGAGGAAGAATTTTAGCAAAATTTGAGCCAGGACTTGTGCATATTAGGACAAATATATTAAGTACTATCAATGTTATTGAATATACTTCCCATAGGTTTGATACTGACTTCATAGCATTTAAATGGAGTCCGCTTCATCCCATTAGTTGGTTTATATTCTCCATAGATCTTTTTAACAATATCAGAGGCTCACATAAGAAAATGCAATTATTTATTAATTTATTTTATGCTTGTCTTTAAATAAATCATTGTGACTAAGTTCTATACATATTTCAAGATTTGTTTATTTCAATCACATATATATGTATTTATATTATATATAAATGTAGGTGATTAATCACTTAGGCTTATTCCATGTACTTAAAATATCATACAGCATTACCTTATATGGTCATGCATTTATTAGAATCACTAATTTTACCTTTTTTTCTCTTTTGAATATGCTAAATTTCAAGAACTAAACACAGTCTGCCCAAAAATTTGCAAATTTCCTCTAAGAGCCTAAACTCCAACAGCAAAACAGACACAATACAGTGTATTCCTACAATGCTGTCAAAATGAAAGACGGGAATACTGTTGAGTTTTTTATTATTTCCTGGACCTATTTTATGTGGCTTCAGTTCTGAATTTAATGTTAACCAGTAATAAAGTGAATTCATTTTGACAGCTCCTTAAAATTCTCAGGAATGTTTCTGCAAAATGAAACCATATTGCTCTCATAAAGTGTGCTCTGTCTGACAGCTTGCTGACTTTCTGTCAAGAAACATACACTCACTTCTGGGAAGCTGAAGTTTAAAAAAACAAAAAAAGTACAGAACTAAATTTTGCAAAATGCAAAACCCTTAGTTTGCCCAAGAACAAGGTGCTGAATTATACATGCACATACATGGAATTTTGGTTCAATTTTGTATAAATTTTCTAACATTTGAATGTTCAAAGATTTTGTATAAGACATGAGAAAGTTTTCAGAACCCATTCTTATAATTTCATCCACCTTGACTCACAAAGTATTTTAAATTAAATGGGTTGATCTGTATGCACAACACTCATATTGTGGATATGTTATTTTGCAGAGGGAATATGAGCTGTTCAGACAGATAATATACCTTTTGAGAAAGACATAAGAGCCATAGCATCTTAACGGGTTTCCTTTCAGTCTATTTACCCATAAATCCTGATTGCACCTAACAATAAAGTCTACCCAAGTGCCTGCCCTCCTGTTTTCATTTCACCCATGATAAATACAGTTTAGGTGAAGTTTTTTAACACTCATACGCAAACCAATTATAGTAGAGAAGCTATTCAATATTCAACACTCCCAAAGAAGGCACAAACATGAAATTATGCAGTGACTCTATGACTCCAATCAGAAAAGAACAAAGCAGTTGTGTCTGGGTAACTTTTACCGAGGAATGTGACAGCTTGTTACATCTCTTTCCCCTCCTGTAATAAAAAGGTAGATTGTTCTGCATGAGAAACATGACTGTCCTTTCAGCTGTCTGAGGCACAATGACCTAAACTGACACCTTCGATGTCAATCATAAATATATTTTCACCTGCACTCTATTTCAATGCTGCAAGCCTAAAGCTTACTATGAAAAAATACAGAGAGCATTACTCCCCCAATAGCATGTTTGAACATTCAATATTTTCTCCATTCATAATGTTCAAAACTTATTAATATCTTTGCTTAACCGAAGCGGTAGCTGCTGCTATATTTTAATAAGCAGAGTACTCTCATGTTCTCTAAATACTAATGAAGACAGTAGCAAACAATCGATTTGCGTTTGAAGGTTGCAGTCATAGAAAACTGATAGTCCTTAGCAATATCCAACACCATGAGATACTGCAGAAAGAGAGAGCAACATCTCTGGCAAGTGTTAATAATCACAGTTTGCAGTAAAACAGATACTAAATCATTGAGACAGCTGATAGTGAAAAAATGAAACAGTAAAATTCATTGTATTTTAAAACAGTAGAATACATTGCATTAAAAAAATATTTTTTACTTAAAGCTGATTCTGTTTTCCCTTTCCTTGGTGGTGCTATGGCTATCTAGGCCAGGTACATCTGATCAAATGAAGCAAAGCAAAGCGTGAAATATCTGTAGTTACTACTCTTTAAGGATTCTTTTAAATATCACCCCTGCACCACAAAAAAAATTAACAATGTGGGCTTTTTGCAATTCTAACTGTAAATAGCACTCAGAGATCTACATTCCATTTGTAGTGAGAAGACCAAAGGAAGCTAAAACATTCAACTCTGTATGTGTTATTACAAAGTATTCCAGTAGTACATAGTCTTCAAAAAAAAGTAGGATATAAGGTCTGCTGCAACAGTTAGATCTTCACAAAGAGAAACACAGTATTTTTTTTCATGTTCTTATTCAATTCACAAAGCTATCCTAGCCAGGCAGGGAAATGACTAACAAAAGATGTCGGAAATGATGTTATGTAAATGCCCATTGGGATTCTATAAAGCAAATCTAAAACCACATATGTTTTGAAAAGAATCACTGATTCTCAACTTTCATATTGCCCTGCCAATAAATCTTCAGCCAGTGTAAAAGTTGTTAAGCAAGTCAGAAACATCCTACATAGGCATGTCTGGAACAAATTTTTCATATCCTTAAAAAATGATTTAATCTTGAATTGGCATGTAAGTTCCCTTGAGAGAAATAGCTAGATGAGGCATTTTTAACTGTAGTTTACATTTTATCTTTTCATAAATAGTTTCTTTGAACTGAAATGAATCTTAATATTTTGGGGTTTTTTCAACTTAAAAAATAAATACTGCAAAAGATATTCTAATTTTGTCTTGGTTGAGTGAAACAAACATTGTTTTGTGTTCAAGTCATGTGATATTTCAAAATTCTCTGTGTTTAATTTTGTTTTATTGCCGAATGGGAAAAGAATTTTGGCTGTGGAAATTCCCAGGAAAAAAAAAAAGCCAAACTTATTTTATATTCAGCCCAAGTAAGCAATTTTGATGCCTCATTGATTAGTCTTTCCTGAATGTGGGAGGATAGGGAAGGGGAGAATGGGAGATATCAGAAGAGCAGTTTGGGATAAAACACCCCTGTCAAATCCTTCAGTTACTAGAATAAATTCAGGGCTTTCTGATTTTAAAAGGGGAAAGGATCTGTTAAAATTATTCTTCTTTCCTCCCAGGTCCAGTTTTTTCTGCATGTTGGGAAGATTACTAAAGTATTTCTGTATATATTAAGATACTTTGTCTTTATATCAGCCTGAAGTTTGCTCTGTTATAGGATGTAAGTAAAGAAAATATTTTCAGCTGCAGTTTTTTACCTTGGCCTTAAATATCATCCAAAAGGCATTTTATCTTGTCTTTCTGTAGACAAGAGACAGTGCCTTTAGAAAAATATTCAGTGCTTTGTGCCCTCAATGCACAGTGGTTCATCTAGACATTGGTTCTTACTGCAATTTAATATGTAACTATTCTTTTGGTAAATCAATTAGCTGACTGTTCTTAATTGGTAACATGTTTCCCAGAGCAGAGTACAGGTCATTCCAGTAACTCTTCTCTGAACAATTTCCAATCTTTCCCTTTTTAAAACAAACTGCAAAAGTAGTCAGAGCAGTCTGACCGCAAGTTCAAATACAGTAAACAGAAAAAAACCCCAAATTCCTGTATGTCCTGACTTAAAAAATTGCACAATTGCTCACAAAATGTGAGCATTTCTAATGGAACATAACCATAGTGTGATGGTTATGTATCAGCAGTGGTATTGCTGTGGTGTTACAGGCCTTCTGCAAGTGTGGAGATTCTCAAGTCTTGAAATGTCATCCTTCCCTAGGTCCACCTAGGTCCACCTTGTACTTCTACCAAGTTCAGCACACAACTAGAAGAAAAGAATACTTGAAGTAGAAAGTATCATTCCATTTTGCAAATTTGGCAGCATCAGGAGAATTTCTCAACTATTTCCAATTTTCCATGAAGATAACATCTTCTCGTGAGGATTTGTTGGTTTTCATTCTCTGAAATGAGCTTAAAATTTCCCTGTTGCATTCTGCACTTCTGCTTACAATGTAGTGCATTGGTAGACACTACTGTAGGATTTGAATGTGAAATGTATTCCTGTAATAAACCTAAATAGACTAGGATGGAAACTAGTTACTTCTGAAAGCCAGAAGAGTTTTGCTTTTTATAGCATTACCGTGGCAGTAGTTACCGGCAGTCTCAGCAGCCTCCTTCTCTATTTAAAAACCAAAAATTTAGGAAACTCTTGAGTTTGGGATTATTTTCTCATAGGATCAGTTATAAAATAAAGATCTAGACCTGTAATAAGATTCTAAATATCCCTAAAGAAATTTTCCTTCATTTCTGGAGGTTTTTAATTTACTGGAAACAATAGCAAGTGTTTTGCTAAAATTTCTTCGCATTACTGAAAAAAACAGATCTGGTGCTCTTTTTTTTTTTTTTACTTTTTTTTTCCTATTTGATTGCTTTAATTTATCATATTCCAGTTTCTTTAGAATGACATCACGTGCAGAGACAGCCCTGCTTCTATATTTATACAGCTTTTTTTTGTGTGTGTGAGTGTTTAAATTCAAGAGAATTTATAAACAAGCCCAGACCAAAAATAACACCATTTTGAGTGATTGTCTTATGGTACAGCTAGCTGCTCCTTAATGTAACTTCTGAAGTAGAAATTCGTAAAAACTAAATAAGTTTACATAAAAAATGTCAGGTCGTCATTTCTGTAGGAAACAATACAAACTCTCAACACTAGAACACTTTATTTTTAAAGAGATTCTCTCAACCTCTATAAAGTATTTGATCAGGTGAGACATTTATTTATGTTCAAATTGGCAAATGCAGTCACCCAGATAATTAAGTGGCTGAAAAATATTGATCTGCTAGGCATAATGTGGTCAATGTCAGAAATGTTTACCAGAGTAACGTTAACATTAATACATTCCATTCCCTTGTAAAATTATTGGGTTAGGTCTTAAGACCACATCTCTTTCCAATAACCTTCAAGGATTTAATAGAATCTTAGCTTCTACTATTTGTGAGGAGTGAAGCAATATAAAAATGTTTAATACAATTCTGAAATCTGTGAAAACATCCCTTAAAGTTTACTCAGCATGATGCTGTGATATCTGTCATGATCACTCTCATCATGAATTTCAAAAGAAGATCATGTAAAGTAGAGTAACTCAAATTAAGAGTCTGTGGCCACAATGAACACAGAGCCATTAAAAAAGACAAATCAAAATATTGGTATGGATTTTTTTTCTGCACAATGTGCCAGAAAAGGTACTTGCAGTGCTAGTTTGGCACATCACCAGAGCTGTAGCACATTGTTATCATTAAAAAAAATTTGAAAATTCATGATGAAAAAAAGACTCTGAAAGCAATATCAGACATTCTTTGTCTTTGACACACTTGTGCTGTGTCATTGTAAAATCAGATTACTAGTTATTTATAAAAATATTATTTAAGACTGCTAATTTATTTAGACCAGATTGACCAACCAGATTTTCCAGTGGATTTATTTCTGTTGCACATAATTTCTCTCTACATTCCTGCATTATCATGAAGTGTATGACATCAAGACCCATCTATAGGCTGGCACCCAAATGGTTCATGTGAAATAAGTATTATACTTGCACTTGTTGGACTTTATCTATAAAATCCCTAGTGATATAAAGAACACAAATAGTTGATTAAATAAAAAAACTAAGGTGTGGTAAAAATTGCTTAAGGTGCTTGTTCAAAGAAAGCGAAGAAAGCTGTTCTTCATGTAATTAATCTGTGGAGCTCCTTGCCCAATAGTACATGTGGAAAATCCAGAGAGACTAAAGAAACGCCTAACTTAAATCATGGGAAAAGATTTGCAGTGTGCTATTAAGTATGAAAAGATCTCTGTTGAGTCAGAAAGTCCCAGAACTGCAGTTTGTTTGACACTAGACAGATAGTCTGGGGAGCTATTACTGCATACTTGTTCTTGTATTTTTTCCTAGACCTCCACTGTGGACCATTGTCGGAGAGTCATGATACTGAGTTAAATAAAGTTTTAGTGTGAACAAGAGCCCATTTTGGGGTTTTTACATACTAACAATGTCACCTACAGTTTTTGTTTTACTTCTATATATTTGAGGTAAGGCTACAGGAAAAAAAGTCAGTTACTTAAATATAATTAATTTTTTATATTACTTGAAGTTTAGATGTCAGATACATGATTGTCCTTAAAATACATAGACACTAAGTTTTCATTTGCATATAGGTGGCTGAGGAATTATTTTTGTCCATTTGATTGTTACTATTTGTTTCAACTTCCGTTTTTACTTTTAAAGTAATTATTATAATTTTTTGCCAATTTTTTTCGATTCATAGGCCATATCTTTACCTTTTTTTTTGCAACAATGGTTTTGTAGGTTTGCTTATCTTGTTACTGCATCATTCCACAGAAGGTTTGTGCCTGTGCAAAAGACACTAATACATTTAACAAGTGACAATAATGGCTACAACAAAGTTACCAGAAAAAAACCTTTATTAGAGCCCTTGTCTGCAATGTTTCTATGGCTGAAATGTCCATCTTCTCTGTAAATGACACTAAGGTTCAGGATTTTTTCTAGGATTTTAATTTTTTTTTTTTTTGTTATAGGTTAGGAGTTAATATAAATTTTAGTGAAATTCCTGGGCTGCATCAAAGAAGTACGACCAGTAGTTTGAGGGAGGTAATTCTTCCCCTCTACTGCACTCTCATGGGACCTACCTTGGGTACTGTGTCCAGCCCTCAGCACAGGAAGGACATGGAGTGGGTCCAGAGGAGGGCCAAGAGAATGATCATAGGGCTGGAGCACCTCTCCTGTGAGGAAAGGCAGGGAGAATTGGGATTGTTCAGCTTGGGAAAGAGAAGGCTTTGGGGAGGCCTTAGTGTACCTTTTTGGTACCTAAAGGAGGCTTATAAGAAAGATAGGGACAAACATTTTATCAGGGTGTACTTAGATAAAACAAGGGTTAGTGGTTTAAACTGAAGAAGGATCAATTCAGATTAGATATAAGGAAGAAGTTTTTTACAATAAGGATGGTAAAACAACAGCTTATTGACCAGAGAGGTGGTGGATGCCCCATCCCTGAACTCACTCAAGGTTGAATGGAGCTCTGGGCAACCTGATCTAATGGAGGATGTCCCTGCTTGTTGCAGTGAAGTTGGACTAGATGACTTTTGGTAGTCCCTTCCAACCCAAACCAGAGCTCTCATTTATGTAATGCCTCTTGGAAAATTTGATAAACTCAGCACCCAACACCCATACGTCAATCCCATCTGTCAAACTCACTTCTAATATCTATACAAACAAGTGCAGTGAGCATACCTGCTCCCACACAGACAGAGACAAGAAGAAAAGTCTGTGAGAGTGGCTGCTTTTTATATCCTACTACAGCCTGGGATACAGAAGACTTCAGTTCAGATTTCTGTTTTGAAATAGACTACTCACGGCAGAGGCCCCTAGACTTTTGTTCTCCACCCACTTACACAAGTGGAAGAGATAAGTGTCAGCATCACACTTACATCACACAAAAATGTAAGGTCACCACAACCACTTCTTCCTCCTTCAGTCTTCTGTGACAAGGTTAGTCACCAAACATCCCTTAAAGCTCAGATATGTATGTCTGTCTCCTCACTTCAGTATTTCCCAGTGGTTATCAGCTACCCACTAACATGGATCAGGTCAGCACTTACCTGAATTCTGTTCCTTGACTTGTCTCTACTCAAGGACTGAAGTTCATATTCTACCTTCTAAAACAACATCTCTGACTTAGGTGATGTTTAACTCCTCTTTAAGAGATCCACTCCTTACTGTCAAATACTATTTTCAGTCATGTCAAGATCATGAATTTTATTCCCTGTTAAAAATTATAACCCATGTCACAAAATTCACATTGATTTTCACTCCTGAGTGATTTTATTAGTTTTCTTGGGCCTCATTCCAGTCTTACCACATAAAATGGTAAAAATGCAGAAATGGATCTTGAGGGAAGCAGCAACTGTGTATTACAGAAGACTATCAAAGAAGACTAAACATGCAGTAATAATCTTTTTGCAATAATCTTTTAAAATTTATTAATCTAAAATTAGGATTCCTTGAGTTCTTTATATCTGCAATGAGTCATATCCAAAGCTCAGGTCTTTCACTTCATTAATAAAGGCAGCCTATAGCATGAAATGCAATCAGGCTATAAAAGGAGAAGCATTAAAAACTGGACTATCTAAAATAAAGTAAAAGATTATGGGAAGATATATGTCTTAAGATATCACAGCCTACCTTTCTGGAAGGTTTCACATTGTGTAGCCCAGCTGAATGAGGTATTATGAGATCTGGTACTAGGTTAATTGTGACTGATAAAGAAAGCATCAGAATATTACAATTTATTCTGAAGAGGAAAAAGCATCAAAGTTGAAAATCTAACATCTAAACATAGTGTGATTTATCGATTAAATTGAGTTACTAGACTTCACCTGATTATTGTCTACTTGTTATCTCTGGCCTATTATTTTTCAAATATTATAAAAAATGTAAAAACCAAACAACTCAAACTCTTATACTCTTTCTATACTCACTCTTCAACCTCTGTGCCTGCAACAAATTCTCCCAGAAAGCTAATACAGAAATTTAGTGTTATTCCCTCAGATGTAGTCCCAGATGTATTCCCTCTTTTGTAGTCCCAGATGTGTGAGAGTTCATGGACAGGTTTTCCCAAGCAGGCTGTTTTATCTTTGCTATACTATTGCCAAGAAGAAATTAATTGCTTGTTTTAAGCTGGCACTTGTAACACATTACAGTGTGTCCAACTTCCTTCCTATCTTCTTCCTCAGTCATTATACTTCTGATCAATATCCAGTCTTAAAAGAGATGTTCTTTTCAAGAATGGATTTGATCAATTCTCAATGATTTGAGAATTTTTCACTGATTTTTCAAAAGGGTCTGGTTTCCTTAATATTGACAATTAATACAATATTCTCTCTCAGTGAATACATTCACAATTCTTAATCTTCCCAAGTTATTATATCTAGTGGAAGAGAATTTCTTATAGTATTTGCAGGATTTTTAAAAAGAATTTAGACTCATTCAAGATCATTTAGGAATAGAATAATGAAAAATTATTTGTGCCTGGGCAATTTATAGTTCAAGTTGTTCAAAACAATGGCATATTAAATTCATATTTATACAGATATGATCAAATTACAGTATAATTTTTTTCTGGTGGGCTGTAAAAGAGAAAATGTATTTTCCCCCAGTGTTTCTAATGTCTACTTTTATATTTCAATCAATAGAAACATCCCCCAAAAATCATACTTTTTTTGTGAAAAATTAAATTTTTAGTAAAGTCAAACAAAGACTAAAATCTTTAGAGTATTAGAAAATACTGAACTTTCAATTTTTCAAGACAATTTTTTAAATTTTTGTCAGTATTTCCAGATTAATAACTGCAACTGGCTGACCTGTTAAACTGAGCATTACTAGCAACACCTACTATGATTTCACTGCCAAAGACTATAACTGTAAATATTTACAACAGTTTCGTCTCATGCTGCCAGATGACTGCTAGGAAACACACTGGTTCATTTTTTGCTCTTGCTATTTGTTTGCTGTGTAAAGAATGATTCATGTCATGCCTGTCTGCATTCATATTCTGTTTGGTGATAGGTTCTTCTGTACCAAGTAGCATCACTCTGTTTCCTGTCAGCTCTCTAACTGGTCTGAGCTAGCACACCTAGAGACAACCTGTTCAGCCAAAATACAAATACACAACACCTCATGAAGGATGAAGGTAGCAGTGATTCTGCATCCTCAGCATTTTCTGTGATACATTCCTAGTTCAGAGCATCAAAGGCTGTGGTGCCACATGTCTCTCCTCATTCTCACTTCTCTTTCTGCACACCATGACAGTTGTAGGGGACTGTTATACATCCAACAGATAATTGGTGCAATGTTCTAAGTTCGCCTTGATCTTGCATAGACTTGGAGATTGTCAGCACATTGTCACTGCATTCCAGCAGAGCTCTTATTACCTAACTGTTCTTGACAGCACCTCAGAAATTTTGTATTTTAAATTAAGCAGCCTGACATGATAAAGGTTATCACTTTCTTTCTCTAGATAATTACTGGCAACATTGATAAACATGTATTCCTTCTCCATTTCATCAGAAGACTGATGGAAATATGTCTCTTTATAGTTTAAATTTTAAAGTTCCTGATGATTTGCAGAATCATTTATTGCTGAAGTCCTTGGTTGTTAATATAGTTATAGGCCTATATATACACATATGTATATATTTATGTGCATCTTTGGCCATTTGGCTATTATCTCTCATCTTTCAGAATATTAGTGAAGATATATTTGAGGAGAAGAGGGAATTCCAAGTATAAGGATTGGAATATTTTTTATCTTCCTCTTCTTTTATCTGTTTCTCTCTCTCTCTCTCTCTCTCTCTATCTATCTATCTATTTATCTATTTGTCTCCCTATCCATTTGAACTTCGAATAGTACAGCTCTTTCTCATCAGAAACAGTTCCACCACTGCAGGAATTTGTTCTTTTAATAACTCTGAATCAGGACAATAGAGACAACTAGGCTTATTGAAGTCATCAACAATAGTTTTTTGTGAGTTTTCCTGCTGTTTTATATGTGCATTGTTCTCCACTATGTAAGTACTGGTACCTGAAAATAGTGATAATTAGTGTAGTTAAACTCAGCAAAAATCTCTTGCAGGATTGTTAAAATCTTTTGGGGATTTGACTATGGCTGTTCAGCAACTGCAAGTAAAGCAGAACTCCTTAAAGTGTCAGGAAAAATACAAGAATTAGACTAGTATAAAATCTTGATAGAGAATCCCTGGCAGCGTGTGGCTGTCACAGCAGAACTTCCAACTTTGTGTGCTCATTATCACAGAGTAGTAGAGAACACTTTTTTTGCAGTAGACTCCTTCCAGGGAGGTAATAATTAGGTATCTTTGCATTTTCTGATGCGATTTTCTAGAGACTTCCATCTACATTTTCAAAAGTGACTGGTGGTTTTAGGTGCTTGAAGTGAAACAGTTTAGAGTGAAACAGTTTGGAGTGAAACACAGAGTATCTTCTCTCTGAAAACTAGACATTTAGAGCTTCCTCATGCTCTTGCGTTTGAAAAATGGAGGAACACATTACTCCAAGGTTACTTGTGAAAAAGCAGTAACATGTCTTCCTGATATTAAAGAAGATATTTTACTCTCATGGGAGGAACAGATGACCTTGATAGAAGTTGTCAAACTGTTGGATTATCATAGGATTGGTCATGTTACTTGAGAAGAAGAGAATCCATCATTCTGTTCCAGAGGGAGCATTCTGCTCTCACGGAGAGTTTCACAAGAACAAAAAACTTACTTACATTATATTTGGGCAGGAGTGTGATGCATTCTTACTGAGAAAGTTGAAGTTGAGGAAAATAGTCATGTTTAAGAATCAAACTTCTAAAGAGATAAAATGGAGATGGATGGAGGATATTTTACTTGCCTCTTTGTCCGCTGCAGTCAGTTCCTGTTACTTTTAATCATATATCCTAGCACATGCATGGCTTAGGCCCATGTTATGCTGTGAAAAATCAGATTTATACCATGGCATCATGACCAGCCACAAATCCACTAAGAAATATTTAGGTGAAAGATGTTATATCTGTAGAACTAGTAAAAAAAGTCTTATTAGCTTAGTCACTCAAAACAAACAGGTTCCTTTATGATAAACAGACTTTAGAAATACCAGAACAGAATCCCAGAAACCCATAGAAAAATAGACAAAATAGGGATAAAGGGGAAATCTTTCCTTATTTTATTTCCTTAGCTTATTTTATTGAGGGAAAAAATGAGACAGATACACAGGTCAGGGAGAAAGAAGGCATGTTATGATGGTGACAGATTTAGAAATGATGGGATCTGATGAGACAGAAATCTGGTAGGTTTAAATTTCAGTATTTTAGTAGTATGTAGGAAACTTCAAAACTTTGATGTATCTTTAGTAATATTTTTGGAAGGGGATTAACATTATTGCACACACAGTTTCTTTTGTACAGGATAACTTATGACAAGAAATAATGATCAGACTCTGCAACTTCTAAGAAATTACTTTAATATTTATACTATATGCAATCTGTTCATTTTATCTGCTGTGCTTACATAGTAAGCACTGAGTAGTAAAGTAAGAATTACTGCGGTTGCTAGAAATGCTCTACAATTAAAGATGAATTAAAAATTAAGAAAGAATGCTGAGCGTAGAATTTACCCCTTAGAGATAACAAAATTATGGTCTTGTGCACATATCAAATGTTTTACAGCATATTAAGTATTTCTCATATTCCACCATGAAGAAGCTTGTTCATAGAATATTTGACATTGAAGAAGGCAAAATCAAGGGGCCTCAGGGGCTTCCTGGGGGAATTCTTCCATAAAAAGTCTAAAATCCAGAGACCTAATGCAAATCATCTAGCAAAATGATTTAACTAATTCTTTGTTATGTGGTCATGTACCAATGTCTATGAAGTTTTCTTAGTAAAATAATCAAAATATCTCTGAAAGTAGCTGGCTGCACATTTCAGTTATTTGAATGCACTGTTCTCTATTACATATTACATAATTTACATAAGACATGGAAAAGGACCCTGAAGTAAGCTATTTTCCTTCTGCTTATTTTGGAGGCCTCACTTTGTACATTTGTGCTATAGGGGTTCAGCTGGGATACTCGGCCATTTTGAGAGAGATTTTCCTAGTATTTTTGTGCTATCAGAATAGGTTTAGATATGTGTGGCGGTTTCAGGTTGATAACCATGTGGAAACACCAATTTAATGTAGTGGTTTGGTTTGCCAATTTTTTGATTTCCCAGCCAATGCACCAATCACTGTGGAGGGTTGACTGCCCACCGGAATTATTTACTCTTTTTCTGCTGTGAGATAGGATTTGGAGGAAAGTAAAGCACGCTCAAAACTTAAAGGGTATATAGCAAGTTTTAACAATACAATACTACAAGAGAGAAAATATTAATAAGAATCAGAATGAAGCTTTTAAAACATCACTCCTTCCCCCACAACTTTTCTGTGCCTTCTCACTGATAATATATAGAGACAAAACTTGGAACCCATGTCAATTTATCAGGTCTATAATAGTCTTTCATCAGTTCTTTAGAGAGAGAAGTCTCTTTCTGCATGATTGAAACTTCTCCACAAGTAAAACTGTTCTCTTGTGGCTTCAATTTCACAAAAGCGGCCACCCGGGAATCTGCATTTGTGAAGTCACTCCCGTTTCACACAGCCTTCACACAGCTGTATTATGGGCTATGACAAACTCATGGGGTACCATTTTAAGGATGAGCTATTCAAAAGCAAAGGTTCTCTTCATTTATTTTTGAAATCTCCATCTATGTGAACAGAGATCTTCTCTCCTTGGGACAGGTCTTCATCTCATCTCTCTCTCTCTCTGTTCAAACTTCTCATGAGATCACAGCTACTTTAACATTTACTCGATTCAACACGAATGTCTTTGCTCATATCTGCAATTTGAACACTTCATTTCCCCCATCTTGTTTCCATAAATAAAAGGAATGTTCTAGTATATTATAGTCCTTCACCATGGCCTTACAAAAGAATTTCAGCCTAAGACTAGGCATCTTCTCATTCTCCTCTCATCTAGGACTTGACTCCTCCTTCACTGACCTTGATGTCTTCGTATTGTCTCTCTATATGTCTTCGCCCTGTCCTTTTCTCTCATTTAAGAGAGGATTAGTGCTTTGCAAGTTTCATCTGTGCAAGGAAAGAGTTAATATCTCTCCTAGGGCCTGTGGAGGTCATGATGGTCAGTGGTAGATTCGGGCTGTGCTGGAGCTGGATCAGGATCTCGGGTGTTCTGGCAGCATTCAATTTTAGCTCTGGAGCCACTCTGCATGGCTGCAGAGCTGCCCCTGGTCTCAGCCTCATGATTTGTCTCTTGCAGCACTGGAACACCCCCTTGGCAAGACGACCTGGCAGTGGTGCCAGAGCGGGTTACAGTGGAGAAATCATCGGAGGCCATGCTGAAGGGGGAAATCTCAGCAGCAGCACAGGGCTCGCCCCCCTCTTTTCTCTGCTCAACAGCCACTGGCGCCTGGCCCGGCCCTGCCAGGCCACGTGGGCTGCTCTGGGTGAGGGAAGCCACTTAGTGACAGGATGTTAACAGCCGCTGGAGCCAGATCTGGCTGGGATGGGGCCTTCTTTCCTCCCCTGTCCCTGCCTGGCAGCCTCTGGGCCCAGTCCAGCCAGTACTCCATCAGCACCAGGGCCCAGCCCGGCCCTGCCAGGCCCGTGGGCCATACGGCAGAGTGGAGCCAGTCCTTCCGGTGCCCTGTTACCTCTTCCCAGTCCGGAAAGAAAGAGAATTTTTCTGGGGTTTCTTCAATTTTCCCATGTTCACAGAGGCATGTTCAACTTTCTAGTGGTCTAACAAGATGTCAGTATTCAAAACTAGTCACAGCCTGTGACTAGTTTTTGTCACAGCTTTTATTAGAAAAATTATTTCTGTGGGTGGCTTCTCTCCTCACCAAGTGTCAATCAGTGCAAAACCAGCACAATATGCCATGTCATTTAAGACATTTGATGGAGTCATCTTGGTGAACTTTCCATTGCTATCCACCCTGTGGATACAAAGTACCAAGAGAGAAAAGAGAGTAACAAAGAAAATGAGAAGCACATATGAATCTTTGGAAATTTCCTAGTCACTCATATGTCTTTACAGTTGATCTTATCATTATTAAACTTTGATTTTTTTTCTCAGTTCAGCCACCACAATATATCTTCATATAAACATGAAGACTACTCAAATATTTGCCACTGGGTATAACACAAACTCTCTTTACGAATAATGTCTTATTCTGTTCTGGCAGTGGTCTGACATTTGTTGCTTTATATCCCTCTCATGAGCAGCTTGCTATAAGTGATTAATTCAATTACATTATCTAAACAGCCACTGGGGAGTTTTGTGTCAGCCTTATGAAGTATAACGGACTATGTCATATGTGACAATGCCTACCAGGAGGAGATTTTCAGGAGTGATGAACACACTTCACTCATATTTTCAATAAAAAGAAAAGAATTACAAAGAAGTTAAAATAGCATGAAAGAAATCATCTAACTATTCAAATGGAAAGAGAAAAGAAAGAGATCTGGCCAAAGAAGGCTGACCTGCACTGTTATGTTTCCTGATATATTCAGAAAACTTTACAGTTGAAATATCCAAAATAAATGTAGTTGCTGTATGGGGTAAGAACTAGTTGATCTTGAAGATACCTTCCAAATCAAGTCATTCTATGATTCTATATGCTTCTTTTTGACTGCTAACTGCAGTCCTACTCAATAAAACCTAAGTATTCCCTACTTAACACACCATTATATTTAGCACTTTCATCTTTTTTTTTTTTTTTTTTTTAAATCCAGGCCTCTTTATACTTAAATCAATTTTTTCCTAGTTTTTAAAGGATTTCTGTGATATTATACACTTTCTTGTATCTGGCTGTTTTATTCAAAATAAGATGGCTAATGTCTGATAGGATAAGTCCAAATTTTCTACATATTAGTCTGAAAAATGGACAGTGGCATCAGATGTAAAATTTCAGTGTCTGCAGGGGCTTTCTAAGAGCAGCACATCAGTTGAGAAATGCATTAGGGAGTTGGCTGGATTCCAGGACAGCAAAGTTAGAAGGCTAGAATAAACTGGGGCTGTGAGAAATTTGCCTAATAAAGCAGTAAGAGAGACAAAGAAGTTCCTGGTTAAATTTACCTGTTAGCTGTTCTGCTGAAAAACAGGTCTAGAGAGGATGGTAGAGAAATGATTGGCCAAGGGAAAGGTGGAAGGTCTGCTGAAAAGTTTCCGTAAGAGATATTGGTGTGATTACCAGATATTTTTATGGAAGGCTTTCACAGAATTAAAATCAAACCTTATTTCTAGGAAATTTAATTTTGAACTCTAATTATGTGCTAAAGTGCCTTGCTAGATGTCATCTTGCTTTCTTCAGCTGAAGTAAGGGTTGCTTAACGAGGAACATTTCAAAACCTGCATTTTTCTCAGTGTGAGGTGCTCACTTCAGATTCTCATGCACTCTCCTCTGTTCTGGACAGCTAATACTCCACCCTGTAGTTAGATCATTCACACCAAAACTAATTTATTGAAAGCTTTACAGACCTCAGAGTGTTGCATAAAGGATTACGAGCAATGGTTAGTAAGAAACTAAACTGAGGATTTCAAAACTTTCCTTTAAAGCTGATTAGAATGCATGTCCAGAGATATGCTGAAACTAGTGACAGTTTAAACAGTTTAGGGAAGTTTTCTTGGAAAGGAAGATATTTAATCTTTTTTAGTCTAAAACATCTGATTGTCAGATGGGATAGAGTTAATTTTCTTCTTAGCTGCCAGCACAGTGCTGTGTTTTGGATTCAGTATGAGAATAATGTTGATAACACACTGAAGCTCTGTTTGTTGCTAAATAGTGCTTACTTTAAGTCAAGAACTTTTCAGTATCTCATGATCTGCCAGTGAGGAGCTGCACAAAAAGCTGAAAGGGAGCACAGCCAGCATAGCTGATCCAAACTAGTCAGTTCCAATTCTCCTCCCCATGCCACCAGGGGAGAATGGCAGTAGTTAGTGAGTAGCTGTGTGGTACTTGGGCTGGGGTTAAACCACAACACTAATTTCAAGTTTATATCTGTGTTTTATAAGCAGAGAAAAATTGTTTGGCATGATACTTCAACAGTGCTTGTTTTCTAGGTGTTTTTTTTGGGGGGTTTCTCATTTTGTTTTGGGGTTTTTGTTTGTTTGCTTGGGGAGGAGGATTGATTTTTTCCTGGTTTAGTAAGAAATCAGATAATAAATCATTTATTCTGCTGTATAAGAAATTCTTACTCAAGCTGCTAGCTACTTCATTTGGTCTGGAAGAAGTAAACAGATATAGGTCTTCTTAAATCAATTCAAAACACTTAGAAGTAATGAATTTAATTACTTAGAAGTAATGAATCTTTAATGCTTTAATGTCCACTAGTTGATGTAGGATTTGGGGTTCTACAAGGCGTTGTAAAATTACTACCACTGTCCTAACAGAGGTTACAGGTGCTGTTGAAGGGGCTAGAAATTGCTTTGGTGCCATTTCCTAATTGTAATGTTTTCATTTATGTTTTCCACACTTCATACTTTGCTCAGAGCTTAAATTCATAATCATCCATGTTGCTGGGCATTATAGTATAGCAGGCTTAGACAAGCTGGTGACTTGATCAAAATCATATCTGGAAAAAGAGGGAAATATTTCAGCTCAGCATCATATTTAGCCTGGTACACTATTGTTTCCTAAGCAAAACAGTTAGAAT
Organism: Trochalopteron elliotii; assembly: GCA_024734555.1. Lineage (NCBI taxonomy): Eukaryota > Metazoa > Chordata > Aves > Passeriformes > Leiothrichidae > Trochalopteron > Trochalopteron elliotii. Next base: position 5,397,682 of record JANPWX010000022.1, read on the forward strand.
TCACTTATAGAAGACTACATAGTCTGCACTCAACAAAATGGAAAGTGATTTTTGTAGTGAAACAAGTAAAAATCAGACATGCTTTATTTCTCAAGTTCTCGCTCTGCCCAAAAGACAAAAATCTGAGGACAGACACATCTGTATGACTTCTGTTGCTATTTCTCCCTTGGGAAGTTCAAGGCTACTTTACATTTAATATTTTATCTTTACATTTGATCACAACACAGCATAATAATAATATGTTATGATGAGATCAGAAGGTCATCTAGTTATTGTTCGCTTCTGAATGAGAATATATAAAAAAACTTGCTGTTAGTGGCCTGCAGCAAAGTGGAAAAGAGAATAGATGCTGAAATACTGCTAAGTGACATTAAAAAAGACTTTATTAATATCTTTCTCATTTTCTCTGTGCAGACATAAATAATATATAAATGCTAGAACAGAAAAAGGAGATGCACGGTTTGTGCACATTTATCCTTGGGTTCAGTGCAATTTTGCTGTGCATTGACACATCACAGCTTTCTTTAATAATCTCTTTCATCATAAAGTAGTGGATATTGAAAAAGCAAAGCCAGAGCAATCTAACTTCCTCCACTTGCAGTCTGAAAATATCCACATTTCCGAGAAGCACTGAAAGAAAGCCTAAAAAGATTCAGAAATGCTCAGTCTCACTATCACTCTTTTTCTGTCTCTGGTGTACGTAGGAGTTTGAATTTGGGTTGTGGGAATTGCTTTGAAGTTCTCTGTTCTTTATTCTTCCATGTCAGCATTCACAAAGACAGAAAATTGGAGAAGCAAAATATAAAGCTCTTAATCACCTTGATCAAGATAATCAAATGACAAAGTCATGAAGAATGGGCCATAGCCTGAACAAAGACAGGACAAATTCCAATAACACTCTTCTCTGTTTCAGAAACATTCACGTGCCACCAAGAAAGGAAAAGAATTTATTCCCTGTTATAAAAACACTAATTTCCTAAATGGAGGTCAAGGACCTCAAGATTCCCATCTGACTTGAAAAATAGACCCTGAATTCTACTTGTTCTGGTGGTAAAAGCAGGGCAAAATATGTAAGCAGAAAGAATAGCCTTTAATAAAATGAATTAAAATATGCTACTTTCCCCCATAAACCTTGCCCATTTAATTCCATGAATGGTGTGTTCATTCTCTAGAATTTATATGGTGTCTTCCTACTGAAAATTTAGCTCATGCTTATTAATAAATGCTGTAGATGGTCTGACTCTTGAAATGCAGAATTACACAAACATCAATGGATACTTAATAGGGGCTTACATCAAGTTCAAGAAATATAATGTCTGTGAGATTGCACAGGCTTAGGACAAGTGGAGAGATTGTGTCCAGTTGTGAGTCCTTATCTTCTGTGACCTGTAGCAAAGGCAGGGTAAGAAAATGACATCAACTTTAAGCAATTATGCCTGATCTAACTTGATAGCTATTCTCACAGTCCAGGGAGAGCAGTTGCACACATCTGGCAAAGTAGGAGGCAGAAACAAGAGTTAGAAGGTGCCTGAGGGGAAGAGGAGGGCTAAAATTTCCTCAGAGAGCTAAAAAAGTCTCCCTGCCATTCCGGTAACATTATCTAACATATGACAAATACCCATATGTGCAAGTCTTCTGTATAACTCACAGAATGCTCAGCAATGCTGTGCTGCAAACTCTAATTTCACATTTCCTCACCTTTTGTCCCTTTGCACTCTACAGCCTTGTCATTGTGTAAATGTAGGTGTGGGTGGGACTGGGCATTTGGCTGCATGCAGAAAGGAAGTCCTTTGAAATGTTTTAAACTGCCATAAAAGCAGCCCTGAAGTGTCCTGTCACTCCCCCTTTTCATGGCTGTACAAATATTTTGATGTTCATTTGTAAGGAGATTGAGTTTCCATTAGGGAGGAGATCTCTTCTTACAGAATTTTTACTAAATTCGGTTTTCTACTTGCAACACTAAAGGACCTTGTTTCTTGGTGTTTGCTGTCTATGACCTATCCTTGTGACAATTAGGTTCATGCTGTTAAATGAAATTAGGAAGATGTTATCCACGATAACAGCTGATAACTTTGAAATTTATCAATTCCTGAAAATTGTAACTCATCTAGACTCCTTTTCAAAACCAAACATGAGAAGGGTAAGAAACAACATGCCATAGGAGTTTAACTAATACATCACAGGAAGGATCTATATGTCTGAACTATATGCTGACCTTCGAAGGACTGTAATGATTTTTACAAATTTAGGAAGCAGATAGAGATTGTATCTTTCCTGAGCTGATGGATTTGTTTCAGAGAAGTAATGCAAGATATTGAGAAGATCTTTTAGTTACTCTCCTCAAGGCCTTGCTCTGATCTTGTCTTCTGGTGCTTTATGTATTGTTGCCAAATCTATACTGTCAAAGATCATGCAAAAGGACAACAAACTATGATGGGTTTTTTCTTAACTTCATTATTCCTGAGCCAGACAATAAATATTGGGTGCTTTTAATTTCTTCTTGGTCTTTGATATTTTTGCTATGTCTTTCTCCAGAACACCTTGCAAAGAAATTTCTACTTTAGGTCTTTCATTACTTACAAAATCAAGTCATGAGGAAAAATGTACAGCATAGGCAATAATTATTATATTTTAGAAAAAGCAATCTATACTAAAATTAGAATTATGAAAACAACAGTTCTTCAAATTAATCCTCATTCTCATATTCAAGACATCAGGCTTCCAACTGTGTCATTACAAAGGGAGCAGTGTATGATTTGTTCTAGAAAGATGTGCTTGATGTATTTATAAATGGAACCTTGTAATGTAGCAAGTGATAAGATATTTCCATCGATTGTCCAAGGAATCCCTCCACTTCTGGTGGAAGAAATTCTGGTATTTCAGCATGATGATAAAATGTATGATTGTGACAGAATTTAATGTGACAGGCTACTACCATTTCATATATACTAATACTGAAAAAAACATAGAGCAAAAATAGGATATACCACAAAAAAATTTAATGTCTCTAAATATTGTGTGCCACTCCTTCAGTACAGCCTGTTTTCATTTTTAAAAATGATAAAGATTTTTAATAGAATTTTAACTTAAGCCAACAAATATCAAAGCTTATTTTCAGTAACATCTGAAAACTCCAACATACTATCAGCACTAAAAGGGTGGTTTTTTTCTTTGTAGACTAGTTTACAGAGCACGCTTATATTTTTAAGGAAATAATTTAAAACAAGGATTTGTCCAGGAAATTAATTGATTAAATAATTACTTTTAGCTGCAAGAAAAAAGAAAGATGTAACAGAAAACCTACTAAACAACTTCATCAACAAAATGCTGAGAAATATTAACATACCTGAGATAAATTTTTCAGAAGTGAAGGATCGGAAATGGTTGACATCTAGCCAAAGGAATGGAAACTGGTGAGCCCACGTGGCTGAGACCTTAACCTACAGAAGATGATCAGAGAAAAAGACAAGCTTTCAACAAAGGTTATCACTAAAATGTAAGGGTTATTTTTCAAATTTCAACAGAACAACAATGAAGGAAGAAAGAATGATCATCAGTCTTTGCTTCAGCACTGACCCAGCTGATGTAGTGTTCAGGGTCCTGGGGTTTACCACTTGGGGTCTGTGAGAGTACCTTTTTATAGGTAAGTTTTCCCCACCCTGGGACTATGTCTTTTGCTTTCTGTGCTAATTAGTTTTCATGTGCAGTTCATTCTTTGAGACCATTCTGGAAATGGGCTGAAGGTCTTTGGGGGGTTTTTGGTGGTCTTCACCCCCTTTGTTGGACCAGCCTTTGGCAATCAGTCCATACCTGCTTCTTGACCTCATTCCTGCAATTGCACTGCAGTTTGTTGTACTTATCTCCAAGAGCCAGAATTCTTTGTCCAGAAATGGGTTGCCCTACCTCCATATAGCCTCCATCTCCAGTTATATCGTGTTCTTTTTTGCCTTTTTGCACAGCATGTTCTTACCAACAGTCCTGGGTTGTTTCCACTGCTGCCTGGTTATTGCTGCTATGTGACATGTACATATTGGTCCCATATCTTCTGGGCTTCCAAAACAGTTATTTGTATACATAGTCCCTTATACTTGTGTAAAACTATTTCAGCATATTAAAGACAGAAAATACTTGACAAATCGTTAAACCAATCTGATACAACTGTAACTCCATCAAGATTTCTGATTTAGTTTATTAAAGTTGTGAGGACAAGAGTTTGGATGGAACCGAGTTCATTCATAATCCTATTCAACTTATTAGTAGACCTCCTAGACCTTGCTGACTTGCTTTTATAATTTTAAAACTAAATAAAGGTAGAAACTTTTTGGCCGTTTAATTCTAATGTGAAACATTCTTATATTGAGAGAGCTATTGCAAAAGGGAAATAAAATGCTTTGGGGATTTTTTTTGCTTCACAGTCCTCCACAGGGGCTTTAACTGCTGCTAAGTGATCTCGTGCTTCAGTGGGTAGTGGGCATATGTTTCCTACAGGATATTTTTTGAAAGCTTAGGCTACTATGCCTCTTAACCCATTTGACCCCGAGTTTTAGGAATAGAAAAAATAGCTGTTACAACCAGATTGTCTGACTTCTCATGTTCTTTCACATGTAAAATTAGATATCACTAGTCATAATATTTCGTCCAGATTTTTGATCATAATGCAAAAAAACCTGTCTATATCACACTTATATTTCCACAGTAACATTAGATACCTGATTTCACAGACTTTACCAATATACGGAGGACTGCTTGCATCCTCCAAGATCTCCTCATAGTTAACTTACATTACCCAAAGTTTATTAAGTGAAAAAGGACCAAGGCACAATTACTGACAATTACTGACATTCTATATTAAATACAGAAACAATTTGCTTCTAGTTTGTTTTGAAACATTAAAAACTTCTTAGATGGATACCATCACTCCAAAGCCACAACCATTATGGTCTGTGGCTCTAGTGGCATCTCTTTTGAATGTGTTTAGAATGAGACCCTTTGGGTGGAAAACATACTTCCACCCAAAAGGAGTCAAAAAAAAGGAGTCAAAAAAAAGTTGTGGGATACAGCAAAAGTTGAAAAAAGCTGCTGTCTTCTGTTCCCTCTGACTTCTTTTGTAAAAAGAACTCTATCTTTCATCTTGCCAGAGAAATAACATCTGAAATCTTCAAGTTCTGCTTAACCTAATCTTATTGTCATTAAAATTTCTTTAATAACAGAAAGGAAATTGAATTTGTGCAGAAGTAGGAAACATCCTTATGAAAAATCTCAAGGCACCCTGAAAATTTTTAAAACAAATTACGTAATTAAATGTGCCAAATACCTTTTCAACTTCAGATTGCTAAAATAGGTTTAAAAATTCAACTCTGAAAAATAACCATACAATTTTTATATTCTCATTAAGCTCTCTCACTACCTTAATTTTCAATAAAATTTTACGATGAACTTGTCCTAGATGTTCACAGAACATCAGACCCTTGTTTCTTTTTACCTGTCAGCCTTCTAATGCAGAGTAACGCAGATATTGCGGTCAGAAGTGCCTTTCTTGTGTAGCTTGACATTCAGTACTATATTGTCATGGAATTATGCCAGCAAAGAATGCTGCAGATTGTGACAAACCTGAAGGGATGCATCTGCATGCTTTGATTATAAATACCCTTTTCTCCTACAAACTTCATCAAATTAGAAAGCAAAGCATCATAACTTATCTCACAGGTTGAACAACCCTGCTTGTGTCAGTAACCAAAGCCATCAAAGTCTCAAAACTACTGAAGAACTTAAAGTCATAGTGATGAGACACCTAGGTAATGTTTCAACACTCAATGAACACAGCTGCTTGTTCACAGGTTGCTACAAAATCTTCATTTTCAGTGGTTGGTTCAGAAAGACCAGGAAAAGGAAGAAAAAACCCCAAACTCACCAGAATACAAAGAGCGCGTTGCTTTGAATATTCCCCCAAGATTTAATTAAAGAGACTCTGAAGGGGAAGTTTTCCATTTGCTCTTTTTGATAATTCTTGTTACTGTTGTTTTATTTTGATTTTAACCAACAGATGCAGGATCTGCAATGCGTGTGCATCTGCAGATGCAAATTTTGTGCCTCATGCATATTTCATAAACAACCAGCACTGAAATGAAGAAAAACTGCTTATACATAATCACTCTTGGGCCATATATTTAATTTTAGTACATTTCTCCCATGCAGGCAAGAAAGCATGCTCAAGGAGAGCAAACAAAGATTTAAGAATGTAAGTAAGGTGTAAGAATATAAGCAACAAATTGAACAGCCAGCAGAGATTTGAACAAAGTAATTGTTGTGCCAGCTTATTTTGTCTTCCCTTTTAAATGCAGCATTTCATCATAGATCTGGTTTCCAGTATTCTCATTCCTATGGCCTAGTTTCAACTGAGTCCTGAAATAGATGACTAACTTATATTGTCATCTTGATGTTAATAAAGCAACGAAGCAACATGTGGATACTAGTCAGGATATTTTTAAAGTATCTGAGTCACCATGCCTGGAAAAGGCATGATGTGCCATTTAAAGACACAGTTTAGAGGTGGGTTTGGCAGTGCTGGTTTAATGCTTGGATTCAATGATCTTAAATGTCTTTTCCAAGCGAAATGTTTCGATATTTCCATGATAAAAAAGTTCTTGAGAGAAACTGTCACAGCTGTGAGGATCTTTGCATGCTCACATTATAGACTGGCAGCCACTGAGTTTTTTCTTATGTAAGTTTTCTCTATGAGCCTTCAAAGCAAATATATATGTAAGTATCCCACTGTTTAACAAAGAATGGTCTGGATAACTGGATATAAAATCTATGTGGATAAAATCTATCTGGATAACTGGATATAAAATCTATGTAAAAATATTAAAAATGTATTAGAAACTATATTTAGAGTCATTCAAAATGTGAAAATTTTACTCTTTCATTTTTCTACTGTATAGCACTCCTAATATCACATTAGGTAAATAGATTGCCATTGACATAGATGTGCTATGAGGATTTAAAAAGTGAAATATTGGGAAAAAAAGTACCCCACTTGAAATCATAAAAGTAGAGTAAATCATAATTGTTTTTTATAAAATAAACTATGGATGGTTAAGTGTAGTTCAGTATGGTTTCCATATCCAGGAACTTTTCTCTGGCAGACAACTAAAATATCTCCTATTCTGAATTCTCCTCTTTACTATATTTGTTCAAAAGATAAACTCTAAATTTTATGTCAAATTACTGTCCTGGATTTAACTTAGCATTAGAACCATATTAGGAGACAAGGAGTACAAATTCTGGAAAAAGATAGTCTCTAATTAGTAAAAACTGTCTGTTTTCAAAATCTTTCTCTTTGGGGTGTACTGAATCCCTTGCTCTTCTACAGCTATGGAAAAGGAGCATTTCTTGCCAGTTTTGTGTGCAATTCGCACTCTCAGCCCGGTCCCAATGTCACGCCTAGTTTCACCTTGTTTTGCTGCTCTGCCTGTTCCAGAGAGACCCCACAGCTCCTGCTGCCCATGTCCACATTCTTGCTGCCTACTGTGAGGTCTCAGGCATTGGCCCAGATCAGTGAACTCCAGATAACCCCATGCCAGAGACAGAGGTTGAACGACAAAATAAGCAACGTGGAAAGTCAGGAAGTTTGAGCTTCAATGCCAAGTCTGAGCTTCAAGATGACTTGACAGCACAGACAATACCCATAATGTCTATGCACACTAAACATCAAGGGAGAAAATAAAGATAAGGCATGCTAATATGAGCAGGAGAGAAAATAATTTCACCCACCCCCTGACGACTCAAGTCTAGAAAGAATAGGACAGTTGCTACATTTCCAGATGCACTAAGGGCCACAGAAGACAAACACAAGAAAGTGTTTTGCCAGGGATGAGTTTTATAGCATTTGATTTTTCTGTTTCACTTCTCAGCCCAGGAAATGTAAAGATAGACAAAACTGGAAACAATACATTTTCATCAACTTGATGTTTATCTGCACAAAATCTTGTATGCTATTTTAAACAATATAGAATACTTTGACAAATGTACAATTAAACCTACAGTAAGTTTCTGAATTGTCTGAGGACTTTTCCTTACAATAACTGAAAGGTTCTTATATGTTTAGGAATACTGTGTGCTTCTTCACTGGTTGACAATACTTTGATGTCATATTTTAAACAGACCACATTTTGTTTCAGTTCTAGCTCAGCAATGAAGGTTCCTAGTAACTTGCATATTTAAATGTTATCTTTTTCTTGCCTCATATGGCAATATTTTTATTTGCTTTTTTTGTTGTCGTTTTCTCTAAACAAAATCCCATTGAAAAATATCAAGAAAAACTCACTGTCTGGAACTATTTTTAGAACAATTCTATTGAAATACAAACTGAACACAAGACAGAAGTAAGTACCTATGTTATAAACTCAATATATGAAAATACTCATGACGTACTTAACGAACTTCAAATGTATAGAATAACACTTCACGGAAAAAAATAATGGAAAAAGCAATATTTTAATTTTTTATTATTTTCTTGTAAGTTTTAGTTAAACAGTAAAGTATTGGTGAAATAGAAGAATAGAAGAATATCAGTAGCCTGATATTGATTATATCAGTATCAGGATAACCAAACCAAACTATGGATCTACTTGGTATGATACCACATGCACTTTTCTAACCACCAGGACTGCTGACATACTTAGAGATTCCAAGAAAATTATTCATTGTTTTTTACTTTCTCTTAATAGATAAATAATATGAGTTTAAGATGGAAATTGGCATTTTACTCACTGTTTCTCAGCTGGGGAGGACAGATGAAGAAACTGACCTACATAAGAGGAAAAACATGAAATTCATCACACAGTTACCCTGGTAGGAAGAGTGTAGCAGCTCTAAACTGACTCCTGGCTTCAGGATTCCCTCATTGTTGCTGTCCCAGAGAAACATAGGCCCTGCATTTGACTTTATGCCCTAGCCACAGATACATGGGCATGTTGTAAGACCACAACATGCTACACATGTGCATGGCAGGAGGGTTGGAACTCTCCTGATCTTTAAGATCCCATTCAACCCAAACCATTCTACGATTCTATGATTCTGTGATATGGCACAGATATGATATATCTTTACTGGATAAAACTATAGAGTTGATTAGCAGACTCAGTATAACAGTTGCAAAATAAATGAGATCAGTCGCTAAAGTCAGATTTTTATGGAAACTGGTCAGCAGCAGCACCAGTAATACCTTGCTACCTCAATTGGATAAACCCTGAAAGGTCTCTCAAATGACACGCTGAAATGCAGAGGAACCCATGATATTGTCCTTCAGAAAACAGAGATCTTCAAATAGTTTAAGACACTGAACTCTAGGTTCTGACAAATGGCTCTTGTATTACCCAAGCTCTTTCTAACAAAAGCTAAAAATTGAGACTTTTTATTTAGACATATGCACAGAATGTATGACAGGTGACAAGACAGGTGAAACATTTTATTACATTTTAGTAAAGATAGAAAATCCTGTGAAGTGGCTTAGAGGACATACCTATTTCAATGTTACTTAATTTTAGCAAGACACTTATCACTACATCCTGACATAAATAAGGGCCATTATTTATGTGATTTCACTTTGGATTGTTGGGGGTTTAATAATTTCAAATAAATCACTGAAGAGTATTTTTTCCTGTATTGTTTTATTAACACTGTTTTGAAAAAAAAATGTTTTTAGTTGAAGATGAGTCTCAGATTTACAAATATAAGATTTGACAATACTTGCTAATCTCATTCACATGTCATATAGTCTCTCAAATATACCTTCTTCAGTATATATTCCTAAAACTGCAGGCTTCAAATATTGAATTACAATTTCTAGAGTTTCCAACCAGTTTGGTGTTACTAATTTTTTGTTGTGAAAGTTTCTTCATTTTGTGAAAACGCATTCTACCTCCTTCAAGTAGAAGAAAGCTCTATTTATAGTATTCCATTTCAAAGTAATATGTAGTATTTTATCATGCAGGGGGAAAAAAACACACTAAAAGTCTATTTAATTTTTATTGTAATATTTTTAAATGATAGCAAAATGCTACTCAGTCTCCCATATTTCAATTTTTTACCATAAAAATCATTATGGTCTTACCATATTGCTTCAGCAACATTTTTACATTTAAAAAGAACACTTTCCCCAAAATTTCCCTTGAAGCAAAACTAAAATAAGATAACAATTACACATGGTCTCCACTTCCCTGAAGTGCAATTTCAAATATTGAAAATAATTCCATGATAATTCTTTCTTCTATTCCCTGTTTAATCTCTTTTTTCAGCATCAAACATATTCAGTCATTAAAAACAGCATGGATAGGATTCAATTCACCTGACTTTAGCCATCTGCATCGAAGGTCTCTGTGTCAAGTACCTAGTTCAATTACATTAGACAAATAGAAAGCAGCATATTTAAAATTATAGAATTTTTTGGATTGGAAATGACCTTTGAAAATCACGTAGTTCCGCCCCATTCTACTGCACACAAACTTCTCCCACTAGATTTAGATGGAATGGCTCAAAGTTGCATCCAGCTGGTCCTGAACACTTCAAAAGATGGGGAAGTTGCTGTAGCACAACCTCTCTAGGTGATATGTCCCATTATCTCAGCCCCCTCACCATTAAAATATTTCTTCCATGTATCCAATCTAAACCTACCCTCTTTCAGTTTAAAATCATTGTTCCTTGTCCTTTCACTACAGGTCCTGGCAAAAACGCTGTCTTCTTCTTTCTTATAAGCCCCCTTAAAGTACCAAAATTTTCACACAATTTTCTTATTTTTTTATTTTCATAATACGATTTTCCTGGAGCCTTCTCTTCTCCAGGCTGAAAAACTCTCTCAGCCTTCCTGCACAGAAGTGGTATTCCAGATTTCTAAACATTTTCATGGCCCTCCCACAGACTCACTCTGACTGTTCCATGCCTGTCTTGTACTACCAGCCCCAGAGCTGAATGCAGATCTCCAGGTGGAGTCTCACAAAAGTGCAGTAGAAGGGAAGAATTAGCTCCTTTTACACTCTGGCCATGCTGCTTTGCATGAAACCCAGCGTGTGGTTGTCTTTCTGGGTTGCAAGTGCACATTGCTACCTCAAGTCCAGTTTTTCATTCACCTGTATCCCCAAGTCCTTCTCTTCAGGATTACCCTCCATCCATTTATCCTGCAGTCCATCCTGATATCAGGGACTGTCCCAGCTCAAGTTCAGGACTTGTCTTGTTGAACTTCAAAAAGTTATTCCACTGCAGCCTGTCCAGACCCTCTGGGTGGCATCCCTTCTTTCAAGTGTATCAACTGCACCACTCATTTTGGTGTCACCCACAAACTTGCTGCTGGTGCACTCAGTCCCACCATCTGTGCCATCAACAAAGGTATTGAACAGCATTGCTCACAGTGTGGAGCTCTGAGGGATACCCCTTATTGCTGGTTGCCACTTGGACATTGAGTTATTGACCATAACTCTATGGATGTGGTCATCTAGTCAATTTTTTATCCGTCAACCAGTCTATCCATCAAGCCCATATCCATCAACTCCAATTTACACGTAATGTTGTATGGGACCGCATCAAAGGCCCTAGAGAAATCAAAGTAGATGACATCGTTTACTCTGCTCTTATCCACCAACACAGTCACTCCATTGCTAGATTAGTCAGGCTTGACTTGTCCTTGATCAAGATATGATTGCTGTCTAATCACCTCTGTCTTCCAAGTATCTCGGAAGAGCTTCCAGTAATAGTGGATCCATGATCACACCAAGCACAGAGGTGAAACTGATTGTTTGGTAGTTTTCAGGGCCCTCATTTTCACCCTTTTTTAAATGGATGTGGTGTTTCTGTTTTTCCAATCATCAGGGACTTCACCTGAATAATTCATCTGATTTCGCTTAAGTGACTGCCACAGGGTAGAAATAATCTCTCCTATATGAAACAATCTCTCACACAGAATATATAGGCACTTTGGGGCAATAGTTCAGATATAAATATTATAACATAATATTTATACATATTTATTTATAACCTGTTATGTGGTTTTTGGGTTTTTTTTCCCTGGACCTCATCACTATCTTTTATGATCAAAAAGTATTATTTTTTCATTATTTCTTTCCTCCTGTTGGCATTCACATATTGGGAATTGGTCAAACTGCCCAGTGACCATTCCACAGAAGAAAAAAGAACATCTAGACTTCTATTGACTCCAGTGGACAGAACTGATTAAGCTAAAAAATTTGTAGTGCTTTTAAAGAAAGATTCATTCAATGGGTAAACACAGAAGAAATAAAATGGTATGAGAAGACTAGATGGTGACATTTTCATTTTGACATCTATCATTTCTATGCCCTGCATGAACAAAAAAAATCACACAAAGAAACACAACATCTTTATCAAATTTTTGTTTATCCATCTATGATTTAGATTACACTTATTACAAAATAGTGCTATAGATGTTTTTCTGGAATTTTGTCAGTCTGACTGTAAGACAAAGGAGTTAGGGATCAGGAAGTTGAAAAAGCACTGAGGTAATTTCAGGAATGTATATGTATCTTCAACCCAGACGGCTGGTGCTTTGCACATGGCCTTGATCAACTTACCAGATAGGGAAGCACAAATATATAAGACCTTGTAACCCATGGTCAAAGGGTTTATCTCTCTGTGATCAAACCCCCAATTTTGAACAACACAGCTGGATGGCTTTCTGTCAGAGAAAATTGCTGCTGACATGTGACAAAGTGCACGGATTGAAGCCAGGGAAAATAAGAAAAACAAAAACGTATACAGAAGTAAAATTGTTGAGATGATAATAGCTACCAATTCAAAATTAAAGGAAGAAACAAACAAAATCAACCACAAAAATCCCCACAAAACCAGAAAAATAACAGACAAGTTTTCTTGAGCAATAAAGTCCTAAGGAAAAAACATAGAGAATTAGTAGATGGGGGGTTAGCAAGACTGAGGGTCAGCCCTCTGCAAGGAGTGGAGGCAGCAGTTTTACAGCTGACTAATGACTGCCTGGCCAGCAAAGCCTCATCTGGTGTCTCATCAGGGCCACTGAGCAAATTAATGCTAAGTGTAGTAGCATGAATTTCTATTAGCTGGGTATATGAGACAATAAATAATTGCTTTGACCATTTAAGCTGTATATCCTGCTTGCAGGATCTCTGTGAATGGTAAAAGATAGCTGAGCATCAGTGACCCAATTCAGGAGGTTGCAGTTCCTCATTTTACACTGGGGAGCAGCTTCTGCATGTGAAATATACCCCTACCTATGAGGTTTTCACATCCTTTACACTTTGAAACAGTCTGTGAATGAACTCAGTGAATGCTAGTTATTGCTCTGACTAAGACCACATCGAGTCTATTTGCTCCAAGAAGCAATAGACAGTAGGCAATTTTGGAATTCCAGAAACCAGATAAAAACAAAGCCTAGGAAATTCATACCACGTTTCTATGTTTGTGCCAGCACTATTTTTTCTTCCTGGTAGATTCTACAAAGTTGACATTCATTTCTGAGGTAATTGCTGTGCTTTCTGAAAGTTCAATTATGTCTTACAATCTCAGTGACAATTTGCCAAAATAACCAATGCTGCTATAATTAGTTCTTTACATGATGAAGATGTTTATTTTTTTATGTCTTCTTCCTATTTCATTCATTTTCTCTTAAATCTTTTCAATGTTTCAGCAATTTCTACTGTGTTACTAATGAGTTCAGATCTATACTTTTCCCCTCAGGAAGTGCGAAGCAGATCTCTCAGATAACAGACATTTTAATATCCTTTCTTTTGATAAGTCTCTATACAATAACAGCTAAAATGTTTGGTTTTCTGTGTATAAAATATTTTCCTAATTATATTCACTGTATGATCTACTGGTTACACGACAGCTTGCTGATGTAGTGGTTAAAGGACATGTATTAAATCTAAATGGCTTTGTGCTACTAAATCAACGCCTTTTTCAGTAGTTCTTAAACATTTTACTATATAGACATATTTATTTATTTCTATGTATGTGTTTATGCATATATTCCATCATATACACGTAATTAAAACTTTATTTTGAGCTTTAAGAAGTTGCTGAAAATTTGACATTTAAAACATTTTGCCAGTAGCCTTAATCAATGTTGTGTGTTTTATCATCTACTAAACAGCCACAGGCATTTATCAATGCAGTAGCAGAACCACTTGTCATTAATCTCAATCTGTTCTAGGTCAGCACCCTGTTACTTTCAACTGAGAATTTTTAATATATATTTAAGGTATCCTTTTTTTATCCTTTAGCATTTTTCTTTTCCCACTTATCTCCTGACACAGGAACTAAGCCTTTCTTTTTCTGGTGACTTCTATTTGAACCCAAAAATAAAATTCAAGATTGTCAAGGTTTTGGTTCTTTTATATAAGCAAATCTATTTTCAACACTGCAATACCACCTTCCTGAAACAATGACAGTAAAATGCAGAGAGGGTCAGGCATCCATTTGAATTATCTTTTCTAATAGTTATTATCATTCCATGTATTAGAGAGCTTTGGGGATTTTTAACATTAAAATCTGGAAAATCACAAATTGAAATCATAAACTTTAAAGTCACAGCTTGAAAAATACAGGTTCAGGCATTTAGTCTAGCTTTTAAGTGTTTTCTAGCAATAAGTAGTTGCCCTGAACCCAAAACCACAATAATATCTAAATAGCCATCTGACTTTCTAGACTTTGTGAATGCCATTCATTTAACATAAGCTATTTTAAAGCAAGACATCAAAACTAAGAGGTCTTTGGCTTGTTTAGAGTCAACAGGGGGAGATCTGCCTGCAGAGGAGAGGGAGCTTACCTTACTAAGCTGAAAAGACAGGATAAACTACCATATAATGCCAGTGAGACAGAATATCAGATTTCTAATCCAGCCTCACAAAATCTGCTCAGGAGCCAGCAGTCTCTCTGTTTTGCAGTCTTTAGTACCAGGAACAAGTGCTTTCATTCATCTCACATAACTTTAGCCATTAAGAAAAATTAATTAATGTGATCACACTATGGATTTCTAAGTGGAATCAATCATCCTTTGACAATGCCTCTCTCATTTCCTTTCCAGTGATTACAAACTGAGATAACCAGAATTATTTATAAGTTTCACATTTGGATCGCTAAACATCAGGTGACTTCAAACCTTGACGAACTGTAAATGCTTTTCACAGAGAAAAAACTTTGCATGTCTAACAGCAAATAAGTAACAGATCTTTCACATGTTAATAACACAGAGGAGCTACTTTCTTGACTGTCCAAATAAATAATGTGAAGTGTCATCACCGAAGATGATAAAAAACCATACTTGTTTGAAAGAGAATTGTAGGATCATAAACAAGTTTGGGTGGGAGGAGGCCTATAGAGGTAATCTGGTTCAAAATCCCCTGTAATGAGCAGGAGCATTTTAACCAAATCAGATTGCACAGAGCCTAACTAGACCTCAAATGTTTCCAGGGATGGGGTGTCCACCATTTCTCTAGGAAAGTGGCTTCAGTTTTTCACCACCTTCACTATATTTCTTCCTTATATCATGGAACATCACAATGTATTTAAATTCCTGAACTGCCTCTACAATTGAGGCCTATCCTCTGTTATGAAGTGTGTTCAATATTAATGTCAGACTCTTTTTCCCAGACTGTCATTAAATACCTCAAATTTTCAGAAAGAAGCTAAGTGACATCAGAATAATCACAGAATTATAGAACGGTTTGGGTTCGAATGCCTTCCACTAGGCCAGGGTGCTCAAATATCCATCCAACCTGGCCTTGAATACTTCCAAGGTTTAAAAATTTTCTTGGGATAAGTGTAGCCATATATGATCCATACAAAATGTAATTAAAGCCACCTTATTTTTAAAGGTCAATTAAAAGTATAATTGATTATAATAAACAAATATTTACAATTTTCTCATAAAAAGAGAAATTATTTACCAGAACAGGAGAGCTACTTGGGTATTTCTGCTGATAAAACAAATCCTAATGCAGGAATAGATAGAAGCAATTAATCTGTCATGATTTAACTAGCTTGAAAGAGATTAATTTTGAGTAATTGTGCTCATCTAGTAGGCTTTTACTTAATTATCCTAGGAAACAAAACAAAGAACAGTTTACACAGATGTGTGTATCTGTATTGGGCTCCACTTGAATTGACTGTGACAGAAAGCTGAAGTATCAACATTTCCCATTCAGGGCTGAAAGAGATGGCTCTTTCTGCCAGATCAGCATCAGACAGAATAATCCTGTGGGACAAGGGCTCTCATTTCCCAATAAATTTGGACAATGCCTACCATATTGATGCCCTGCAATTCTTTTGTTGCTTTGTTTTCAATCCCACTGGAATAAAAAACCAAAACATTTCAACACATTTCTGAGGCTTAAAATATTTCTAGAAACAAAGAGCCCCTGAAGCTGATGGCATTTCTTCCATTTATTTTGAGTAAATGGGCAAGGATGTTTCTGTATGTACAGAAACCATCTCAGAGAATTGTTCACAATAATATGTACAAGCATCCTCCTAACATCTTATGTGTTATATAGGACCTGTGTGTAACACCAGCAAATGGACATCAGTGGTTGTAAGAACAGGCCCAGACAAAGGAAAGCAAAGACCTCCTAGAGATGTTACAGAGCAGGTGGCAACAGAATCTGTCTAGTGACCCAAAACAACCTGTACAGCATATGCACTTGTCATCATCCTCACCTCAGGATCATGTCCAGCATTCTTCCACACCAGGCACAGCGCCTAAGTCTATTCTGCAAGTGAAAGTTGGGGGTTTTTTAAGGGAGTGCTGGAAAGTAATACAAAGAATATATATAGAGAGAGCATGTCTATATCATTCACAGATTCCTCAGCTAGCTTCAGAACTAGAATTATTGGAGTCTCCTAAACACAGTGCTCTGTCAAAGCTAATTAACTGCTGCTGAAAAGAGCAATTAGCTTGGGAGCAGCTTTCACTGACATAATCTTATCTTTTCAGATACTGAAACTTCCAAACTGTGTGTTATTATTATCATTATAATAATACCACATACACAAGCTAAGGTATCTTTTATGGTATGGTATTGACTAAAACACACAGGGACTGCTCAGCTGCTGTTCTGGGTCTTCAGGGTTGCCATTCATCAAACAAATGTAGAGTGAAGAAAGATGAGAGCAATGCTTAGTGGTGTGGTACTAAGAAGCTGAACAAAGGAGAGCCAGAATCACTCCAGGTCTTATACCATTTTCTGAAACTAACAGTGCCACATGCCTGTGTAGGTACAGGAAAGGTACGAGTGCCCATGATGGTAAAGTAGGTGATAGAGGTAGAAGGTAAATGAGGGAGAACACTGGAAAAGGCAGAGCCACGTGGTCCACCTAAACAAATCTGGGAATCTGAGTTTTAAACCAGAAATATCCTCTACTTTGGCTATCAGAACTTCCAAGGTGTTGTTTGTGTAAGTGAATGTGCATTGCATGCAAGGCACTTGTAAATTAAATATCATATTTGTAGTATGGAACACTATTTCTCTTGTGCCTCTGTCCATCTAACAACACACTCCTTCAATTTTCACAGTTTACAAAAATATAGAAGACATTGGGGAGATATCATTAATGTCTATAAAAATGCCCTTTAGATGCCAAGGAGTCAAGAAGACAGTAGCAGGGCAAGTGGCAAGAGTCACAAACAGAATTATGGGAAATTCCACTTTAAAATAAGGAGGTTTTCGCTGCTATGGTGGTCAAACACTGCAAGAGGCTTCTCATTTCAATAGTAGACTATCCATCCTTGGAAATACTGAAACTCTAGTTGGCCAACCTGCTCTAGCTGACCCTGCTCTGAACAGAGGTTGGACAAGATGATCCCTAGAGGTGCCATTCTACCTCAGTTGTTCTGTGATTCCACAGTGCATGAGACATGTATACCCTCCCCTGAGAACAACAGGTACTACTGATTTTCATTCCTAGGCCAGACATGCATTACCTAATTGAGGACATAACTAGATTATGAATCAGGGGATTCCTGAATAATTTATCACCCTTCATCTTAGATTAAATTTGCTGCAAATTTTATTTCATGTTTTGAATTAGGCTTTAGGCTTAAACAAAAAAAAATTGCATGAAACATGTCTTAATAAAAGCAGTATTTGACTGTAATCATTTAAGGTTAATGCAGAGAAATGTAATAATTAGGTAACAGAGCTGATTTGGGATCCTAGGAATAGAACGTCAACAGGGAATACCATCAATTGATCTATATGTTTGATTTTGAGTTCCAAATGAAATACAACATATAAGATAGAAGGACATAATATAGGATAAAGCAACATACGTAATTACATCCTGAGCTCCATTGATCAGCATATGTTGTTGTACTAAAGTGCATAGCTGGCATTCACTCCTACCTTGTTTTAAAGAGAGCAATCTGGCCTCAGAGAAAACACCAGAAGAACTGGTTTCTTACCACATGCCTGGAGAAACATGATCCAATAAGGAACAGACATGATTTTACAAGATAAATATAGATTTTATAAAAATACTAAAAGTTAAAAGAGTAGCATGTTTGGGGTAGCATGTAAGAATTTCTAGCTAAGTGCTTCTACTGATTGAAGTGGCACTTTTCTAGAAATTGGGTCCATGAAAGTATTGCTGCCATAAAATTCTTCATTTTACTTTACTTGTTGTACTTAGACCTATCCTACATCCAAGACATAAGGTTACTTCTTTTACAGATATTTCTTCTCTTTGATAGATGCATTAAGCTAATACAGCAAAAAGTCTGGTCTTGATCTAGAGTGTCTTCCTAATTTTGTAAATCAACAGTGGGAGCTTGCAGCAATGGCCTGTTTTCTGGTCTCACAGCCCAAAAAGCCAGCTGCATCCTGAAGTATCCCCCCGCAATCCCCCGGGGCTGTTTGGCTAGCTCAGTCCCTTTGGAGGGATATTCCAGGGACAAGAGAAAAGATTCAAAAGAGGCTCTTACCCCCAGGGATTATTTCTGAGGCTTTATTCTCAAAGGGTTTTCAGGGAGAAAGAGAAAGAACAAGGAAGAACAGGGCCTTATCTAGTCTCCTGCTCAGGAAAAGGTAGCTGGACCTCAGCCAACCAGGTCAAGAAAGGAAGGAAGCGTCAAACCATATAGGCTCCAGGCTTCAGGGGGTCCTGAGGAAAAACCATTCCCCAGAGAAATACAACAGCATCCTGGGCTGCAACAAAGGAAATGTGTCCAGCAGGTCAAGGGAGGTGATCTTCTGCCCCTACTCCACCTAGAGTACTGCATCCAGCTCTGGAACCTGCAGTACAGGAAAGACATGAATCTATTGATGAAGACCTAAGGAGACCCACAAAAAAGATCAGAGGGATGAAACACCTGTCCTACGAGGAAAGATGGGTTGTTCAGCCTGGAGGAGAAGGCTCTGTGGAGACAGAGCAGCATTTCAATACCTAAAGGGGGCTTTAGGGGAATGATATGGACTATTTAGTAGGGTGTGTAGCAACAGGACAAGAGGTAATGATTTTAAAGTAAAAGAGGAATAGATTCAAACTAAATATAAAGAAGACATTTTCTACAATGAGGGTGCTGAAATACTGGCACAGGTTGACCAGAGGGGTGGTAGATTTTGCCTCCATGGAAACATTCAAGGTCAGGTTGCCTGGGGTTTTGGACTACCTGATCTAGTTGAAGATGTTTCTGCTCATTGCCAGGGTGTTGGATTAAGTGATCTTTAAAGGTCACTTCCAACCCAAACTATTCTATGAGTCTATGAACAGTAACAACAGTGGCCTTGGTCTGGGAAACCTCTCTGCTTTTCACACTGCTGTTCAGCTCAGGAAACCTCTTAATTATCCATTCAATGTGAAAATACCTTGAGATATTTGATAGTGGAAACCCTATTCCTTCCCACCAAGGACTAACGAACTTGCAGGAGGCTGAGAGGATGTTCGTAAACTTTAGGCATCAGACAAAGTTAGCTGCAAAATGCATGGAAAAAAGGTATTGCTTTGGAAAACAGATGCCAGCATGTTAACTGCTCTGGAGACAACTTGGTTGCTGCTTTATTGACTGGAAGTGAAAATGGTAATTATTATAACTGAAAGATATCAGAAACAATGTTACTTACATGCTGTATGTACATCTGTTTTCTATACTTCCACTGATGATTCAGAGATGAGATGGAGCACATTCTCGGAAAATTTGATACTAGATTTTCAGGAGTGGTTTTCATGCCAAGTGGCAGAGCCAAGATGAATTGAGTTAGCAGTTCCCATTTATTGCGAGATATATGTCAGATATTGGGTATGACCAAACTTTGCATAGAAGTCTGAAGGGAATTTCAA
The DNA here is from genome assembly GCA_024734555.1 of Trochalopteron elliotii. Lineage (NCBI taxonomy): Eukaryota > Metazoa > Chordata > Aves > Passeriformes > Leiothrichidae > Trochalopteron > Trochalopteron elliotii. Next base: position 5,418,016 of record JANPWX010000022.1, read on the forward strand.
GTCTACTCTGTTTAGCATTGGTGAAACTGAACTTGGAATGCTGTGAGGTATAATCAAGGCTGCAGTCACAAAATCCAGCTTGGGAGATTTTATACAGATATTAAGGAACTTGTATGGAGTTTGAGGTTTGGCTAGACAAAGCCACTGTTAAACTGATTTAAGTGAGTAACAGTCCTGCTTAAAATAGGAGGCTGGAATATGTAACCTACATAAGTCCCTTCTAACTCATTCTTTGATGACTGTAAAATACTGATTCAGAATACACCATTGTGTTCTCCTTGTTTTTTCTTGGCTGAACAACTGAACAGAGAAGAAAGGAGAGTTAGATTCTGTATGTAATCTAACATATTGCACACTCCTGACATAGTAAACTAGGTAAAAAAAGAAGCAGCTGTGTACTCAGAATGTCAGAATTTTTATTTACATTTTCTTTTAACTTTAGTTCTCCAGTAGAAAAGAGAAGAATTAAAAAGCATAATGAAACTAATAAAAGAAAGCCAGACCAGAAGTGATCAGATATACTGCATGTTACTTACCTTTATTTTGTAAACAAGTGGACTGAATCAACCAATCTTTGTCATTATCATTAGAAAATCCTGGCTTTAATGATCATATAAACAATTCTTCTGTTATACTTTTAATTTAAAAAAAAAATATATATAGCATTTTTAAATGAAACCTGAAGGGCAAGAGCTTAAATATATTAATACTTCCTAAATATAAAAAAACTATTTAAAAGTGAATTTTCAAGTCTTTGCAGACAAAATATAAAGAGAATTTGCAGGTAAATTTGCAGACGGCATGGATATATTTCAATATCTTAAATGACTTCTATTAACCACGTCTATCAAAACTTAAAATAGATGCTAATTTTATGACACTTAACCCCAAAAATTTATTATGTATATTCTCACAGATTATGAAATATGTTTACGTATACATTAAATCAAATACTGTTACTAAGTAGTCCTGCAGTTCTTATGCTAGAGAGTACATACCTAAGAGCAGAAGAAAGTCCTCTTGCTTCAGTTGTGGTCATATGAAGGAATAAAAAATGTCTGATACTTCTGATATAGCAAAATCTCCAGCATGATTGGTTCTCTCAGAAATTTATATTCTTGAACCCAGAAACTCTCAGCAAAAAATGCTAAAATGTGTTGCCGTTGCCACAATCCATAACTCTAGCTCTATTCAACTGCAGAGTTCAGGAGTATGAATGCCTCCACTTCTCTGGAATACAGCTTGTCTGAGCTATAAAACACTGCTGTACCTATTCAATATGCCTCTTACTCAGATTTTTCATCTGTGCTGATGAAATTCCATTGTATGTGTAACTTTCCTCCCATGAAATGACTACAAAACAGGTATCAAATTTAGGATCATTTCAAAAATAAATTTCATGGTTAAAAGGAATGAGGGCGTTTTTTCTAAAAATATTTTTCAGTTAGAAAACAGTGACTTGTCAGAAATAAAATTGCTAGCAAAAAAAATAGCTTGAAGAATTTTTTATGAATAATAATATCTCTCAGGTTTGCAGTAAAATATTTCAAAGAAAAAATAAGGAGTCATCCTAGCACATTCCGAAGGCTGAGACTTCAAACTGAACAAAGCTATGACCTTGTGCTGCATCTCTTAACTATCCCAGCCAGTACACTCTGAGGTCAGAGTGCTTCTTTCTCTCCTCCAGCAAAATGAATTTTTAATTCTTTTTGCAAAATTTAGGTGGGTCCCACATTAGAAAAAGAGAAACCAGTCCATGCCAAACTTGCTGACTAGTAGATTCAGGCACCTTGTGAACTCTTTTTTCAAATGAGCAAAACAGACATTTACCTTTTCATACTTAAACTTCTCTTATCCACATCACAGAGGAGTATTTCAACCTCTATTTTTTCTGCTTCTTTTTTTCTTTTATCTAGTGGCATTCTCATCCCTTCTCTTCCATAAATTTTCAGAAGTTGTGTGTTTCTCTGAAGTTATCAAGGAAATGAGGATTATGTTGAATTTCTTCATTGTTTGCATTACTTCTTTTTCCTTTTCAGCAGATCATTGGTGGGTTCACAGTTCATTGTTTCTAGCATGTGCACAACATCTGGGCATAACTCAGTTTCTTCAAAGTAGCAAATATTTGCTTATGCATAAACTGTGTGTCCTAAAGTTCCTATTAGACAGTACCTGAAAGGAAGTTCCTTCTAAAGGATAGGGACCACTCAGATTGTTTAAGTTCCTGCTCAGATGGAATCTGACCCGAAATTTTTGAATTTTGACTCTCATCATGTCTCACAGAACACCAGGAATACAAATACAACCCTTTTACAGAAGCAAAGAAAGTAGAGAGTTTTGAGAACTACTTCTAAACTTCGCAAAATGAATTCTATTGTAATAACTGAGTGACCCATTCTGTAATATACTATTGGTATTTAGGGGTGTACAGATGCACTTACGATAAAACACATAGACAGCACTCTCACCAGGATTAATTTTAGTTTGAAAATAAAGATGAAGGCTGAATTACTTTGGATAGTGTCACAATTTAATCCCACCTGGCAACTAAGCACCACTCAGCCTCTCACTCACTCCCCTCACAGTGGGATGGGGTAGAGAAGAAGAGAAAAAAAGACAAAAGTCATGGGTTGAGTTAAGGACAATTTAATAAGTACAGGCTGTGTATGCAAGTCTAGCAAAACAAGGAATTTGTTCACTGCCTCCCATGGGCAGGCAGGTGTTCACCCATCCCTGAGAAAGCAAGGCTCCATCACACATTGCTGTTACCAAGGAAGACACATTCCATCACTCCAAACATCTCTCCTTTCTTCTTCCCCCAGCTTTGTATGCCAAACATGACACCACATGATGTGAGATATCCCTTGGGAGAGGTGGGGTCAGCTGCCCCACCCTCACTGAGAATGGCTGGGTATGCACAAGGGGTTGGGAAGTGACTTGGCTGGGACATCCCAAATTTCCAAAGGGATATTGTAACACTGGTGGGGTGGTGTGAGGAGCAGAAAGTGTCTGTCTGTAAGTGCTGTTTAGCAATAAATAAAACATCTCAATGTTATCAACAGTTTCCAGCACAAGTGCAAAACATAGCCCCATAAAAGCTACCGTGAAGAAAATTAACTCTATCTCAGCCAAAACCAGCACAGATGGAAGGCCTGGGTTCACTGTTATCATTGTTGAAAAGATGCAAAATAATGTCATTATGTGCAAAAGAACATGTAAAGCAGAAAAGCGAGCAAGCATTAATAACAATATGAACAGAAAAAACCAAAATGGTTATTCCCTTCTGTCTGCATTTATCAGTCTGCATTTGGAGCACTCTGTCCAGTTTGGAGCCATTGCAATACAAAGCAGACAAACAGGAGATTGCCCTGTGGAGATCCACCCAGTTGGTCAGTGTGCTGGAGTACAGGATGTAAGAGAAGACACTGAGGTAGCTGGGGTTTTTATATGTAAGAAAAGGTCAAAAATTTTACTGATGTTTTCAACTACAGATTGGATGCATATGGAGAACAACTCGAACTCCATTTGAAGAAGTATCATAAAATAAATTCCTATTAAATATTAAGAAATAAAAGTCACCATGAGGGCAGCCAAATACTATAGCATAGTGCCCAAAGAGATGTCAGAACCTTAATTGTTGGAGATGTTGGAAAGGCAGCATCCTGAGCAACCTGACAAACACTAGAGCTCCCCTGCTTTGAGTCAAGGGTTGGACCAGCTGATATAAGGAGTCCCTTTTAACCAAATGATTCTTTAGTTCTGTCACTCATCCTTTTACTCAAGAATGTGTCCTCCTGATATGTCTCAGTATTCTTGGGACTACGACTCCACTCCTGTCCTTGAGTCTTTATTTGTGTACCCAGGAAGACCTGCATGCATATGTTTTTCTATCAGCATTCACAAACATTTGGCACAGCTAATAAAAAGCAATATTTGCTCTCTTTGAGAAATGTATCCCCTATTTCAGTGTGACCCAGTGTAATGACTGCACAGGAAATAATAATCCACAATTAGATTGGTCATTTATCTCTTTCTAATGTATGTTGTTAATCAATAAAAATTACCAACTATGCCATTTCTTCTAATAACAATGTGCCCACTTTAATTACAAAAAAAACCTGATAGTGAATGGGATTCATTTAAAGCTGACAAATTAGGATAGGCATTCACTGTATATGTTTATTCCCACACATTTTATCACAATGAAGAGTTGTCAAAAGAGATAAGTAGACACTGTGTAACTGAAAATATTGAATGATTCAGCACCGCTTGACCATAAAATCTTTTTACAGACTACAATATATTTTATAAAATCCGCAGAGACACAATATTTGAAAAAAATGAAGCAGACAAAGGGCCCTGAAATTGAAATCATTAATGTAATTTCCCAATAATAGACCGTAGGACAGTATTAAATATTTCTGTTAAAAATAAAATACTCTTCTTGGGTCTGTCTGTAAGACAGCAGTTTTCAAGATCAGTAACTGCCACTGTTGAACCACAAGAGATTTCATGTGTGGTCACCAAATAAAAGTTAGTTGCTATTACACAGTTTTTCTGAATTAAACTGATATTACTCTGGCCATCATGAATGTTCTGCTATGACATCCTTAAAAAACCCCAAATAAAAGAGCTTCTGATTGAAAACATACATTTCCATACTTCACTATACATTCCATACCTAAAGATGCCCCAAACAATATCTTTATCTATTTGATTAATATGGAATAAGAATTCTCTTGCTTCTTTAAAACCTCCCATTTAAAAAAATATGTTTTGTATATGGCTGTGAATAATCACCCATGCCATGAATTAAAGAAGAACAAATAAAACAAAATCAAATTTTAGGAAACAGTCACATTTGTGGGAAAGTGAAAAACTGTATGGGAATCTGCATATGGACCTAATTTTGGTGGCCATGTATGGAGAGGCATGTATGTTTCTCTCAAAGTGGCTGTCCCTTAGAGACTGGTGAGAAACAAGATGTTTATGGCACAGATTGAAACTCAATAATATAATGCTTTAGAAAAAATTCGCCGTTCTGCAGTCTTTACATGGCCATCTAACAAGAGATTGACCTTATAAAATATGCCTTTGAGTACCCAGAACAATGATTTACTTACAAGTACTTTTTAGTCAATTAATGTTTAATAGGAAAGTATGTTATGAATAGTGCATTTAATTTTAGCTCAAATTAGTTGGGGTTTTTTTCTGAAACAAACTTCTTACCTCACTTTGTTTCCTAATTTCCTCTTTACAAACAAAATAATGATGAGATTGCAGGACTCAGCATCCACCTGATAGACTGGAGGTTGAAAGTCATGAAAGCAGAGACTTTGTATGACTGATGGCAGTGATTACTCTTGCCAGACTAATTGACCAGACTTGTGAATTTCTGAGATTCCTCAGTTCACAGCTAGGACTGACTTTTGCAATGCAGGACCCTTAGCCCTGGGAAGCATTCAGTTTGTATTTGAACAGGACCTGAAGGAAGACTTCATTACCCATTCTAAGTGGCTACAAAAGGCCTTTTCCTTGATCTAACCAAATACTGTGGTGATCAGTATGCCATCTTTTGATATGGAAAGGAAAGTATCTTTGTGCAGACAGTCAATTAGAATTGAATACTTACACCTTATTCCAAGCAGTCTCAGCTAAGAAAATTACCAGTTGGGAAAGTTCTTAATTTTGGAAAACAGCTAACACCAGCTGTGGTTCTAATTTGTCTTAGAAACAGAAATGTGGAAACAATACATAATGTATTGATCTAACAATCAAGAAAAAAAGTAATTAATGGGCAGAAAAATATGACATAGGTCACTGCTTTTTGTCTTAGGATGTAATTGACTTTCATTTACAGAGCATCTTTACAACAGTCAGGTATGGATAACAGGTTTGACTTTTATGTAGAAAGGTTCCAAATAACAAATGTTTTGCTCACAGAAATTATATTTGTTTATCAGAGTTACGTAAGGAAGATGTTTTGCAGGGGTTAAAATAAGGCTGAAATAAAGTTAGGAAATTTATTCCAAAAGAAACAAGTATTCAGCTGTCTAAAATATTTATAATGGCACTTATGGTAAATAAAGTACATTTTCTTGCTCCTCCTGCCACAGACCATCCATTAGTGTAGACTTTAGTGAGCTACCCCATAAAGTCCTTAGCATATCAAATAATCCATATGAATATATAGGACTGACAGGTAAATAAACATCATCCAAACTTAAATGTATTTCTTATTCTACTTCCTACAGGTTCATACCATTTGTATTGATTTTTTTCCAGACAAAGTAATAACCACAGCACAGTATCACTCTTCAGTGTACTACCTTTTTTCATTTGCAAGTCTGAAATATTTTTCCTAGTGGTTTAAATATTTAGGCAAACAAAATTAGTTCATTTTGACAGATGTTTAGTAACACATAATTTTAGATGCACAGGGGTGGCAATAAGGGACTTTTTTGTCCATAAAAGTCTTCAAATTAATTCAGTCAGTGGAATTTAAACTCATGCTTTAATATTGCAGAAAACAGAAGTGGTTTAGAATGTCTGAGAAAGATAAACTTGGTAAAAATTGCAGAACTGGATGGCCCATTCTGTATCTATTTCCTGCCTTCTAAACCTAGCCAGCATGTCCTCCTAAATTATCAAAATTGATATGGTTGGAAATGCATCTCAAGCTATGACAACCACTTTTTTTAAAAATCTTTAAAATAAGTGGGGTTTTTAAAAGTTTGGAAAAGTGTAAAAAATTTATAATACTTTAAATTAAATTTTAAATGAACAGAAATGGCCTATTTAACTTAATACCCCATTAAAATAGTTTAAACATTTATGACCCTATAGGGACCAAAGTAGTTTTACATTTTATCCAGCATTAATATACTGCTGGTTGTGGGTCTACATACAATTCCTACTGCAACAAACTCACTTGGTTAGTTTCTTAAGTATCTTTTCCTGCATATTCCTCTTTTACAATGAACATGCAATTGTATACATAATGCAGATATATAGAGAATCTGAAGTTTCTTCCTCTACTAAATCCTCTAAAGCAACTGAGCTGTAGCAAAAAGGGGTGTAAGCAAATCTTCTGTGACCTCCAGCAGGCAGATGCTGAATATGTTTCAAAGTCCAGAAATCATAGAGAAAGGATATTGATTTCATGCCTTCTTCTGCAGGCATACCCTTATAGCAGACAAGCAAAGACCAGATAGCAGGTCTGAATTCGCCACTCGTTCAGGGGTTTAGACTTTCATAGCAAATAGAACTGTTAATCACTTACAACTTCAACCACTTAATGGTAGATATTCTGAAAAAAATTTACATCTTTGGTTCCTAATCTTGTCAGATGTCCCAATTATTTCAGATTATAGAATTTGTTGTTTGCATAAAACAAGACACAAAAGAAAATTATTTGCAATTATTGAATCAAAAAATACATTGACACCAAAGGATATGAATTTGTCTTGCATGGCCGGCATCACCTCAAAGATATTTATTTATCTGTCCTTCCCTTTAAACACTTTACAGTTAAAATAAGTAACAGAGACTTAGCTTCAGGATCTTGGTTTGTTTTTCTGTTTTTTTTATAAAAACATCTGATTCAACACTATCTCGTTAATGTGGAAAATGCCCTGAAGAGCTCAAATCCCAGTAGAAGTGCCCTGGAAGCAGACCCACCCATGTGTCTGCATTGCTGCTGCTAAGCAACTAGAACAAAAAACAAAACACGAGTCAATTCCCATTTAAAGAACTGATGATAATTTCATTCTTGCTTCCGAAAGAGAAAGGAAATTAATACAAAGTGAACAAAAAACCCACAAGGTTTTTTTTCATACCACCTTTCTGATAAGAAAGTAGGTTTTTATTAACAACTTTTCTGAGCAAAAGGGAATAAAGGCTTGCTGCTATAATTAGCCACATGGATCAGCAGTTCACATGATGATTAATATAATGAAGTCTAAATCAGTGATCAGACTGAAATATTGCTCTATCTATCTGTTCCCTGCAGAAAAGGAAGTGTGAATTTGCACCAGAGTTTAATCAGTCTTTCAAGAAAATCAAAGCTGATGTAGAAGTTTAGATGCAAAGAAAAAAAAGAAAAAACAAATGCCCAATATAAAATATAAGAAGATTGTAAATATCACATTGATCTTAGGCTGCTTTCTCCCATATCTCATGTATAAAATAACACTTTTTGTTTTCTGAGACTCAATCAGTAACTGTGTCTTAGTGTACATGTCCCTACTCCTGAGTAATGTCTGCCTGTCCTGTGAATTTTTGAAAGCAATTGAGACAGATTCAGTATTTGGAGTTCTATTATCTGCTTGAGTTCTGCCATAAAACAGATCACTTTTACAAGAAATGCATATACTATCCTATAGCACTGGTTAGGCACACAAAGGCTGTGAGAGCTGTTTTGAAGTTAGGCTGCAGAAAAAGATATGTAAAGAAATGCTACATTCCTTGAAGATAAATGCATGTTTCACCTCATGGTAAGTATCCCTGCAGAGCAGACAGCAAAATAACAAACAGCTGTCAATTCTTTGGGTATCAAAAAACTAATGGATGCCTTGTGGTTTCTGATAAATTCAAAGATGGATTGGACACTGTCTGGCAACTTCTACATAAATGGTGTAAAAGAAACTCTTCTGAGATAGATTATTCCAAAATATATTGGTATGGAATTGATTTTAGATGAGGTAATTGTAGCAGTGCAGTAAGTGGCCTCAGACAACACCTTGTATTTCAGATCTCTTTCTGGTGAAGAATATGTAAACCATTATATTAAAGTAATCTGATCTTTGACAAAAAGAGCCCTAAAGAAATTTACTTCCAAAACTGGAGGCAAAACCAGTGGTATGCTACACCATGTCCCTTTGCAACTGATGGAACCAGGTCAATTTTGTTTCTTGCTTTGATTTCATTGTCAGGAGTACCCAATAGAGATGTTCAGCCATGATACTCCATTTGGGATTAAAAGAAATACTCTTGAGGCAACTCGTAAGCAGCACTTAATGAAGAAGTTCATTTGGACTGTACGTTACTACGCTACTGACCTTTATATCCTACTTGGGTAGTATCCAAAAGACCTGAAGTTGGAAAAATGTCTAAACAGTACTGAAAAGTGTTTGGAGTAGGGAAGAGGAAGTCACTGTTTTTTGTGCTATGATGAAAAAATTGAAGAAAAAGAAAACACCAAGTAAAAATGGCACCTTATTATTAGCCTGAATTATTGTCCGACATAGAGAAAAGAAAGACAGGTCTCACAATTTGGGCAAGAGAGGAAGAGCAAAGGCAAAGCCCAAATTCCCTTTATTAATCTCTCAATTACTACTCTTTTTTTATATAATTAATTAGACTGGCTCATATATCTTTAAATTTTACTGTTATTTAGTGAAACTAGTGATGTATACATGTATTCTTGAAAACTGAAGATGAGTTTTACTCCTGTGGTGCCCTAAAGGCACAATCTCACATGTATGATTCAGTAAGACTTCCACAAGACATTGTCAATGTACACTTGAATTTCTATAAAATAATACATCTAAGTTTTCCTAGTGTAAGAAAACAATAGGTCAATTTGAAGCGTATGCTATAATGCATGCAAGCTCCAAAACAAGCATTTTATTGATTTTTAAAGGTCTATTTTGGTTTTCCTGGTAGGAGAATTTTTTTTTCAGTATAGACAATTCACCATCTTATTTACATATATAGCTCCCATTACCACAAGAATCTGAAAACATCCTAAAATTACAGTGTCACTGACTTTATAAACTCCTCTGTGTGAGAAAGCAATGTCTTCACAACACTTAACAGATGGAAGACTGAGATTCAAATCAGTGGATATGAAAGGAGTTGAATTCCTAACAAAACTAGAGAAATACTGCCTTGATAGTTTGAAAATCTTCACTGGAAAACAAGATCTGGGACAAGAAGACAATATGTGACAAGATTCACAGAGGATTATATACATGGTGACATTCAACATCCACAGTAATTGTTGATTACCTGCCTAGAGAGGCACCTGAATCACTAAAGTTTCCACTAGCATTTTCTCCCAGAGTTTGTTGTTTGATATTTGTGGAGATTAGGCCAAAAAAAAACCAAAAAAAAACCCACAAAACCCTATCTGGTAAGATTTTTTTTTTCTCTGAAGTAGGTATCTGAAAATTATTTGAGTATCCTTGGGGTCCTTCAGTAACATCCTTTTGTCAAGTCACAGTGTGGGTGTTGTGCAGACAGCATATGCAGTTATCAAGACAACTGTTTTGGTCTGAAAAATTCACATAAATAAAAGACAGAATGTGACATCTGAGGTGATCTGAGAGGCTCTAAAATTTTCTTCTTATAAAATGATCTTCTTTTCAATGAGGTCTTATAGCGAAGGAAAATATGTGATTATCACAGTATTTTTCCAAACCTCAGTGGAGAAAAATCTACCTTGATAGACGTATTGGCAATTATTCCACAAGTTCTTCTCAAAAAAATTATTTTATATCCATGAGCTAAACAATTCCAATGAAACTGTAAGATTTATTTATTTGTTTGTTTGTTTGTTTATTTATTTATTTATTTTAATCATCAGTACTGAGAAAGAAACATAAGGTAATGTGCTCTGGGGATTTTTCCTGCATGATTTCATTGAGAACCTAAAGTACAGGTGACCTTTCAATATTCTGAAGGGAACAAGTATGGGTAATATAAGGAGGTGTCTCAACCCTACCTCAGGCCACAGATTAAAAGAGCCCAATAGTCTGAGCCGTGTGGATCTCCTCCTGAGATACCTGCTGAACATGCCAAGTGTAGATGAAGTAATTAGGAAAGCAATCAAAGAAGAATGAACTGAAGAGGGTTGGTGCTGACTCAAGGTAAGGCTTTGCTACCCCTAGGGGAAATTTTTTTCCCCTTTTAGTAGTCTTTTAGTACTTTGAGAACCACTGGGCTTCCGAAAGAGAGAGAAGCTTCATCAAAACTCCTTGTCAGGATGGAAATCTCTGACACAAGTTCACCACCTCATAAGTTCCATTCCAACTCTTTGTCAAAGAGACTTCTCAGAAGTCACACTAAAGGACCCAAAAATCCCTGGCAATGAATCCATTTTCCCCTTGGATATGCAACCTTTTTAGTGATAAAGAACTAGGGAATGGTTTGCCAGGTTCTTTGAAGAGTAAGGAAGTTGCTGAAGGGGATTAGATATATATGTCTTTGCTCCATTAGATCTGATTCGTTTCAGATCATAGGTTCCATAAGCCAATTGCCTCACCAGGGTTGCTGACCAGAAAAAAAGTCATAGCTGGTTACCAAAAAATCCTTTAGTATTGCTGTAGTGTAGACAAATAAATCTTTGTTTTCACCAGATGCCTTCTTCTACTAGTTTTTCATCCTTGGGCACAACTCCCACAACGACATACACTGAGAAATATTTTTCTAAGATTTACAAACAGTCCAACACCATAAATATTAACTTTTATAGACAGACTCTGTCATGAAAAAAGTGAATGAGGACAGTAGACACTACAGAATTTTCTAACAAATGTCAGTTTCATTAAGAGCTGCAATATCGACAAAAGGGCATAATCTACTGCATCCGCTGTTTGCATAACTATTTTATATTCCTATGAAACTGAGACTCAGAAATATATTTCTCTCTTTATTTTCAAACTGCTGTGACTGGAGTGATGTAAAGCAAACAAATAAATATCAGTCATTGCATGTGATGGACAAAGTTTTCCTTCAGCTCCATACTTCAAGTAGCAACACATGTACTGAAGACTAGGACAATCTCGTGTAATCCCCCACAACTGCTTATTTAGAGTCACAGGAAGTGTACAGTGCTTTCACAATAGCTTTTACTCAAGAAAGAGAAGGAAATATCTGTGCCCTTTCCCTATGTGCATTTTTGGCTCAGTATCTATATATTATCTGGTGGTGTGGTTTGTATGTGAGGTTGTATACTTGTTAAAACTATTTGTCTGCTCCATGTTGTGTTTATACACTCTTGTTTCCTGTACAGTGCAGCCCCAGTAAGTTTAATTTTAAGTTTAAGATTTAATAAAATATGCTGCACATCATTCTGAGTTATTAGAACGGTTGATTGAGGTAACAGAAATGCCAAAGCATAGTATCAAAAAAAAATTTCCATTTATATGTCATGGCACAATATATATATTTCTGTTGTATAAAAATCCTTTTACTTATTTACTTATCCTTATATTACTCTACAAGTAGAAGCTCTGGAAAGATATAACTTTGTTTAGAAAAAATTGTATCTCCTTAAAAATTTAGGTTAATAAGAAACATATACACTGGGACATCAAAACTTAAACATGGCTCTGCAATTATACCTATCTGCCTTATTTTCCTATTTACAGTACTTTAACAGACTGGAAACTTTGAAAAGTCAATTTAATAAATTTTATGGGAAATCCCATTTTCTTTCCCAAGCAATTTCAAAAACATTTGTTATTCTTTCTTTTTGAAGCAGATATAAAAACTCACCTGAAAATTCAGTGAAAATATTTTAAATGTCTGCCCTGAATTATTGAGAGAGCTCTATTTGGAAGCATAGGTTCAATTCATATTTTCAACATAAGTCAGCAATGTGCTCCTGCAGCAAAGAAGCCCAACTGTGTTTGGGCAAGACTGTAAACATCAGGCCAAGGAAAATGTTTATTTTTTTCTAGCTATCTCTTGTGAAGCCTCATCAAAGACTGTGTCCATTCTTGGGCTCCACAGTACAAGGGGTGTGGATAAATTGGAGAAAGTCTAGAAGAGAGGCATTAAGATGGTTAGAGGGCTGGAACTTGTGTCATACAACTAAAATACAACAAGGTCTGTTCAGTCCAGTCTTAAAAATAGGAGAGTCAGGGAACATGTCAATGCTTTTAAATGATGGAGGACATGGGTCTGAAAAAAAAAATGGAGATCAGAAATGTACTGTAGAAGTATGTGAGAAAATGGGCACAGCTTGGAATATGGGAACGTGACTTGATAAGGAAACAAGGCATTCATTAAGGAAACAAGGCATTCATTAAGGAAACAAGGCATAATAAGATGCTGGACTAGTTGCTCAGAAAGCTGTGAAATATCCATCCTTGGAGACACAAAATATTTCACTGTACAGGGCCCTGAGCAATTTGCCCTACCCAGAATTTCTCTGATCAGGAGGTTGAAGTAGATGACCTCTAGAAGTCCCTTCCAAAATACTTGATTCAATGGTCCTAGGATTATTTAGAATACACTATACAAATTCTTGTAATAGACTATTGTTAATATTTTAACAAAGCTGGAGGTTAAACAAGCAACTTCTACCTGTAAAATAAATCCTTCCAATATTATTGTTCAGGTTTCCTACCTTGTTTCAGCAATATTTCAGCAGGACACCATAATTCCTCCTCAAAACAACACAGTAGGATAGATACTTTTGATTCATCAACTCGGCGTTCTTTTAATGGACAGTTTTGCAATATTCACTGGGAATGAGCTTTTGTCACATGTCTATAACACAGGAGGATTGTTTTGGCTTCCTGGACGTGACCCACCAACCTGGGGAGTGCAGAATCTCTCTGTTCCTGGAGGAATGCCAGCTCAACCAGACAGATCTGCTGGCCAGCATATGGGCAAGGTCAAAGCACTGTCTCCTTTGGAGCCTCCTGGGTAGAGGGCAGAGACAGAGCAGCTCCTCAGTATTCTCACAGTGCAGCCAGGGACTTGCCACAGGTTTAAGCACAGCAGACCACACCATCCTTTTTGAAGAGTGAATCGCTGTCAAGGAAGGTGAACGCTCTGGATTATCAGGGGAGGTATGGAAAAGAGAGAGGAACTACCCTAGCATTAGAAAATTGTTGTTTGGTCTCTGTTTAAAAGCATATTTTTAAAGAAAAGTTCTTCTAAATCATACATTTGGATTTAGATTCTAGGAACATGGGTTATATAATTTAGGTAAATTTGTTCAGCAGATTTACAAAAAACCAAATTTACAAAAAAATTTAAAATTCTCTCCTGTTAAAGATACCCAAGACAGCTCTAAATTAATTTTTCCACATATCTAACAGCAGGTAGTTTTCCCTTCCCACACTATCTTTCAGTAAAGAAATATATTTCGTTAGTAATGTATTTCCTGCTGCATAAATACACAGAGTGTGATGAAGCAAAGGAAAGTCCATGAATTTGGCTGTACAACAGAAGGATATAGTGGCACTTTGTCCTGTGCTGGGACTGGTGACAGAGAGCTCACATCTGACTTTATTTTATATTTATTCCTGAAAAAATGTTCAAACCTATCTGAATAATGTTTATACAGCAGAAAATTTTAGAAGTCCAGGATGAGGAGTAACATTCTGTTGAGGCATACACAAGAAATTTTCAGAGCAGCAGCTCTTCCAGGTGTGACAGCTTGGATTTGTATACTCTGTAATTTTGAAAAATTTCAAAACAAGAGTTTCACGGGCATCCATAACCAGGCTGGAACTGGGAACAATTCCATGTTATGTGACTGCATGCCAGCATTTCCAGTCAGCCTGATGTTGGTTGGATTGGTTGCAGTGTGGTAGCCAAGAGTGGAAATATGTTCCTAGCTTTTTCCATTGTGTGAACTCACTAGGGAAGATTTTCCAGGATGTTTTAGAAGAAAAAATAATTTAAATATTTAATTGTCTTTGATATTTTCATACATCTGAGTGCCTAAACTTGTCCTCTTACATTAGGGTATGTTAATTCTTTCCTACTGGTAACAAATTCTCTCTTGTGCAACACGCCTTTAAGACAACATACATTGTTTTGTTTGCATTCAGTTTTACTAAGAAATTCTCTGAATTTTTACACTTGCCAGAAACTCAACAATGTTATTTTGTTGTTGTTGTTTGTGTTTAAGTCATAACACATTTGATGTTTTCAGAAGTATTTTAAAACTGGTTTGGTACCCAAGCTGCCGTGCAGATAAATCAGTAGTTGCAGTGAATGGGTCATAGCACTTTTCTTGAACCGTAAAAGTGGGATTTTAACCAAGAGTGCTAAACATCACAAGCCATTTATTCTGTGTTCACAGCACAGTTGAAAGAAACGTGACTATGTTACCTAATAGCTAAATTCCAAAGAGCAAATTTTATTCTAGAATGTTGACAATAGAATCATGGCTTGATTATGCTGGTTTTAAAGGCTGTTAAAACACTTTCGAGGGTGCAAAAGGAAAAGGGTAATATCATGATATGTCTTGAATTTCAACATGCTAAGACAATGTCAGACTGTGAAAAAGAATTGCTGGATCCAGGTTTGTTAAG
Source organism: Trochalopteron elliotii (assembly GCA_024734555.1). NCBI lineage: Eukaryota > Metazoa > Chordata > Aves > Passeriformes > Leiothrichidae > Trochalopteron > Trochalopteron elliotii. The sequence goes on from JANPWX010000022.1 coordinate 5,433,297, forward strand.
AGTATTTTCATTTAAAGGTATTGCAAACTTGATTTCTGCTTTGTCCTGTTTAAACAAGGGTCTGTATTCAGAATTTCAAGTGTCCTGGGCAGACAGATGCCACATGTTCATTTTATTAGTGAAGGGAATTAAATGCTTACCTCTAGAGGACTAAGTAGTTTAAGGACTGTGATTACTTGCCTCTGATTGTCCAGGACACCAAGATCTGCCTTCCTTACATTGTAGGCTGTTGATCATGAATAGCTATATGCCCTGAATATCCTATATCTACTCATAGTGCTGTTCCAAGACCGAAATCAGGTGTACAGATAATCTGTGGGATGTTTTCCCGTATTACAGTTTTGGAAAGAGCCTGTGACTGGTCTCTGCATTGGGCAATGCAAGAAAGAGGAGTTAGGATCAAGCTGACTCTTCCCTCTGGCTTGACCTTACAGAGAACAGGACAGATATTGTCCACGTAGTGTGGCTGTGAGACCAGGATAGCACTAAAACCCGACATCTGCTAATGTTATACTAAGACTGCCTGCCACTGGCACCTTGTTTAACCAGCACAACAGTTCTTGCATCTGTCTCATCCATCTGTCTGTTTTTCAGAGCATTAATAAAGCCTGTGGGAAGAGCCTGGCCACAGCCACAGGTTCAGGCCTAGGATTAACATGGCAGTTCTGCCTCTCCCAGGGGCTGTGTGGAAATATACTCTATTACTAAGTTTTCTACTGAGTTCTGTCTATATGTCAAATTGTGCAAGAATAGTAATTTCCCTAAGTTCATACAACCGGATTATGATTTAGCCACTATAATCCTACTAATTTGGTTGGATCTGAATATCAGAGAATCACAGAATGAAAAGGTTGAAAGGGACCACTGTGGGTCATCTGGTCCAACCTCCCTGCTCAAGCAGGGTCACCCCAGAGCACGTGGCACATGACTGCATCTAAACAATTCTTGAATATCTCCAGTGAAGGAGACTGCACAATCTCTCTGGGCTACCTGTTCCAGAGCTCAGCCACCTACACAATAAACAAGTCCTTCCTCATATTCAGGTGGGTCTTCCTGTACATCACTTTCTGCCCACTGTCTCTTGTCCTATTGCTCAGCACCACTGAGCAGAGCCTGGCTCCATCCCCTTGGCACCTTCCTTTCAGATACTCGTAGACATTGATGGGATCCCCTCTCAGTCATCTTTCCTCAAGGCTGAACAGGCCCAATTTCCCTCAGCCTTTGCTCGTAAGAGAGATGCTTTGGTGCCTTCTCAATGTTGTATCCCTCTGCTGGACCCACTCCATGTGTCTCTTGTACTGAGGGGCCCACAACTGGACACAGCAGTGCAGATGTGGTCTAACCAGAGATGAGCAGAGGAGCAGAATCACCTTCATCAACTTGCTGGCAATACTCTTCCTAATGTACCCCATGATACCACCGGCCTTCTTGGCCACAAGGACACACTGCTGGCTCATAGACAGCTTGTTGTCCACTGGGACCCCCAGGTACTTCTCCACAGACCTGTTTTCCAGAAGGTTGACTCCCAGCCTGTATTGGTGCCTGAGGTTATTCCTTCCCAGGGAGAGGACCCTGAATTTTCTTTTTTTTTTAAATTTCAGACAGTCCTTTTTATGCCCATCTCTCCACACTGTTGGGTTCTTCTGAAAAGCCTCACAGCATCCTGGGGTATCAGTCATCCCTGCTAGTTTTGTATCAACAGCAAACTTGCTGAGGAGGCACTACATCCCCTCATCCAATTCAGATCCCCTGAATGAGTATTTTTAATAATCAGTATGCCAACCAAGCCTAAAAACCTGCACTTGGAACACTCCAGTCAACAAGATATCAAGAAGCAGTTACAGAGATGACATTCTTGAGAGTCTTCAGAAATATCATCCAAGATGAAGCAAGCTGTCCCTAGATGATATGTTACCTCTCCTCCTTCTGTTGTGGTTACCTACCTCACACACACACACACACACACACACCTCCCCATACACCTGTCAATATTATTTTACATATTAATTATCTGCAAAGAATCCAGACTGTGATTATCTGTAAGGAATCCAGGTGACTGTGGATTCCCTGTGCAAGCAAAGTACGTGCCAAAAATATTTTTTTCAGAATTATTAAGAAGATTGAAAAAAAAAGTAAAAACAAAAGGTGATTGATAAAAAAAAAAAAATAAAGCAAATATACATACTGGGAAAACAAAAAAAATATGTCAAGAGGTGTTTTATCCTGTAACAAGAACAAAAATTGTATTGCAATAACACATGGAGAGGAGAGGAAAAGAAAGATTGGTGGGCAGTTGAATCACTACACTTGTCACACTGAACTTCAGTACTGAAAGTTTTCGTACTTCAGTATGGAAAAAAAGAAGCCACAGATTCCAGTTATTAATATAAAAAGATTGAATGGGAGAAATTCTGCACTTGTCATCCTCCACAGAAAAATTTCAGCCAGTTTCTGTGCCTGAAGTGGCTTTGTTTGCATGCATGATTACACTGTAGACCTGTGCTCAAGTTAGAGAAGAGACATCAAATGAACATGATGTGGATACACATCATCAGCGTAAGAGGGGCTCAGGTGTGGGGTTGCAAAAATGAGGGGGCATGAGAGACAGAAAGAATAGGCAGCAGCCTAGAAGGAAAGGCAATTCTCATTTCTCAGGCATGAAGATCAGCATCAAGCCAATTTACAAAATACAGCTATCTTTGTACTCCATATGACCCTGCTTCACCCTCTTCTGTTCTCTGGCTTTTTCAATTCCTTTTTAAGAATTCTTTTTCACATACTTCATTAACCTGGAACTCGAGAAAACTTACCTTTTTCTATATAGGATTTTTAATATATGTTATCATTGGAGGATTTGTGGGGGGCTGGGGGTGTCAGAAAAAAATTCAGAAATTGTTCTCAAAATAAGCATGTGTATCTGTGTAAATATATCTGTGTAAATGATAGGCAGAGGGATGAATTTTGATCATGGCGTCTGTCTTAGGTTGCAATGCAAGATGTCACCAAAAGTAAGTATTCTATGACAATCTGTTAAAACCAGTTGGGGCAGTGTTTCTTTATCTCTTCCATTCCTCATAACTCTAGGGTGGAGGGTATCTTCTGTTAATCGGCCATTGAGTCTCACTGCTTGACTGGTAAAATTACATCATCCCATTGTGAGATGCTCAGGGGGAGGAGCCAAGCATTCCTACCTGGATGAAAATCTGGGATTCAAAACACCAGAACAGGTTGTTTCCACTGGATTCCCAAAGACTGGACCCATCTCACCACCACTGGACCTTCAGAGGAAAACTACACCCTGCTACAGGATCATTGCTTCAACAGAACCACATCTGTCACTCCAGGAGGACTGCAGCCATGGTTTAATTAGACTGCTACCAACAGCCTGACCAACAGGGTGCCAGGTTGTTTTCTGATTCTGTCAGTGGTTTCTTTTTTGTTTGTTTGCTTTTTTTGTACCACTACATTTTTATTTTTATTTTCCTAGTAAAGACCTGTTATTCCCATTCCCGTATCTTTGCCGGAAAGCCCCTTAATTTCAAAATCATAATAATTTGGAGGGAGGGGGTTTACATTGTCCATTCCAAGGGAGGCTCGTGCCTTTCTTAGCAGACACCTGTCTTTTCAAACCAAGACACGAGGTGAGGAAAAGAAGATTTCACTTCAGAAGAATAACTCTCCTTTCGAGATCAGCCTGAGAAAATTCCATTTTCTAAGCCCCCCATGAATCAACCTGCTCTGTTAAACAGCAGAATGGTAGGTATCTGTGGGAGATCCAAATGCGTAACTGAACTGTGCAAAAATTCAAATACTGAGAAAAAGACCCCAAGAAGTGTTAATTAGGGTTTTTGGTATACATCTGCCTTTCCCTCATACAGCAGAGATGACACACTAATTAAAAAGGAAAGTTTCAGCAATGGTCTTGGTTGAGATAAACATTGTTAGGCCAGATCGTCCAGTTCACCAAAACCTTATTCTAATTCTAAGTCTCCATTTCAGCATATTTTAGGCAATTACAAATTACAGAAGAGGTTCATATTCCCTTTTTTTTGTCTCTCTGATCTGTGTCAGAACTTATGCTTTCTTTAATCTACTCCTTCATCCCCTATATCCTCAAGTTAGGACAGGAGAAAATGGTCCCAAGCTGGGTGAGGAGAGATTTAGATTGGTTGTTAGGAAAAAATTCTTCACCAAAGGGGTTGTCAAGCACTGGAACAGGCTAGCCAGAGAAGTGGTTGAGTCACCAGCCATGGAGGAATTTAGAAGACATGTAGATGTGATGCTTAGAGAAATGGTTTAGTGGTGGACTTTGCACTACCAGGTTAATGCTTGGAGTCTTATAAGTCTTTTCTAACCTAAATGTTTCTGTGACTCTAAGTTCTTTGATCTGGATCAGTGCAACTTCATTGTGAAAGCCTGGACCTCTCCATCTTTTAAAAAGAAGTGGAATAAGATCCAGACTATGGCTACATGCATATCTGCAGACTCACCTCCATGTGCATATGCCTACACACACAAAACTTGAAGCAGCAGCTCTCAGCTGCTGAATGTTAAGCTAAATTGACTGGGTGATTAACCAATTTTTTTCTCCATGACACCTGGAAAATAATTAGTCACTTGTGGTACCACAGAAGAAGCATAAACACCAGATGTTTACACCATTGAATACCTTAGTATTGTTATGAAATGTTTAATAAAAAAAAGTAAGAGTGCAATTTCCCTTAAAATGTTCAGTTAATTGCATTTACCATTGTTTTAGAAAAACAGGTTTTTGTTTTCATAACTGTAGGATTGCTTGGAATTAATATGCACAGATGCACTGGCTGATTTGCATCATTAAGTCTTGCAAAGACTATTAAAATTTTATATCTTCCTATCTATTCTTATTATCTTTCTCAGTAAGAAAAATGTACTATTAATGGATGAAGTACTTCAGCAAGATTATGGAAGCAACTTTGAAACTGTAGAATAAAATTAAAATATCTAAATTATAATAGTTAACAGAATATCAGAAAAATAATTCCAGAGAGCCTGCCATATGACATATTAAAAAAAATTTTACAAGTAAAGTGAAAACTGTGGGGTGCATACCCTTGCAACTGTGCTTATAAAGACATTTAGTATAACTTCCAGCTGACCAGTAAATATACAGATTGACTCATCATAATGTTGTGTTTTTTTCACAGTATTGACAAAATTAATTTAACAATTCAATCATGAATCCAAAGCTAGATTCAATTTTTTCCTTGAATTCCTTGCAATGTGTCAGTGAAGAGAATCACATTCACCATTCTGTGAGGACAGTCACTCCACACCCTCAGTTACTGCATGAAGTAAGAGGGAAAAAAAAGCAACATATTCCAAGATCAGTACTAAAATCAGTGTATTCTACTGAAAATATATTGAAATTAGAATAATTTTTCTCAATAATAAAATTAAGAAAATACAGTTTTAAAAGAAAATTTATTTTGTGAACACCTTCATATTGTTTAGGAGATCCTCATATTTTAAAAACTTCTCAGCATATTAATGTTTTTCCTGGAATTTAGGGGAATATGGTCCTGTAGCTTTTCTACTAGGATTTTACCCTTCCAGGAAAATTCACCTTTTAAAAACAGATCCTAAAAGAATTCTATGACATCTCAAGCCACAGAAAAGTACTGAGAATCCAGTAAATATGTTTCTACGGGGTTCTAATTTAAAGATTAACTCCTACTACTTTAATCTTTTGGAAGACTGTGGCATTACTGCACATTTTTTACTGTACTGGTGGATAAATACACTCAGGGAGTAAATTTTTGATCACCTTACTGAATAATAACATTTTGTAAAGACTGCATTTCCCTGTTTCACAGAAAATGCTGGTTTAGAACAACATGTCTGCAAATGATTCCCAAAATGCAGCATCTCAGTGTTAAGATACTGGTTTTCATTACTGCTGCAATAACATAGACATAACTATATTATAGAAATAACTACATTATAGAAATGACTATATTATAGAAATGGAATAACAGTCTATTGCTTGCTTTTGCTTTATGGACAGCAATTCAGTCACTGCATAGGTTCATTTTGTGACTGTTCAGCACAGCAGGTTAGATGAAGTATTAGCAGTCTAAAATAGACACATACACTTTCCATTTCAGTGCAGCCCAAAGACTTTTCCTGTCTTGCTGGCTGGCATCATTATGCAATCAAAACAACACTCTCAACATTAACCTCCTTGTAAGTTTTGTTTTGGCTCAAGGACATGTTGAGCGGCCAAACCTTGATCCTGTGCCCAAAAAAATCAAAGTTTCCTTTGATTTCAATGTCATAGGCAAAGATCCTAATAAAACAGCAGGATCTGCCAAATAAATTACAACAACAAGAAGTAGGGACACATATGTGAGACTACAAATGTCTACTGTGCTGTACTCTGAATGTTTTGAAGGCATGCTACTCACAAAGTATAATGACCTTACGCAGACAAATTGACCCACTGTTTCATTTGAACAGTAGAAAAATGCTTTTTTATTTGCTCTAAATATATTGATCACTCAGTCAAGAGTTTGTATTCACTGCTTCTCTTTGTATTCAATCTACAAACAGAAGCAGTCATTTCACCTTTCATAAACATTGCCTTCCCACTGCAAATAAAAATGGAATAATTAATACTAATTATCTTTTATTCTGAATGTCTTGGGGAATAAGGACTTTGAAATTTTCACAGTTTTTTTAAGAACAAAAAAAATAAAGTTCTTGTTTTGTAGATTGTGCATATTCACAATTTGCACAGTCATAGTTAGATTGCATTAAATTTTTTCTCTCTGCTGATTAAAGAAACTAACACAGCATGAACTCTACATTGTGCAATCAAAGATTCCATTAAAAAAAAATTTAAAATCTTATAATAATTATTCAGGCTTTTAAGTTTTAGATATCTTTTCCATGGAGTACTCAGGCCAGCAAAGCATGGTTGTGCTAATGGTTAAAGACAAAACAGAACATGATGAATGCAGAGAAGTCAGGAAAGAAGAAGGAAGAAGAAACATCACTTGCCTCAGAAAAATTTTTTAAAAGGTGATCCTTTTAGAAATTGTTCTGTTTAGTCAGAATAGCATTCATTGTTCACTCCAGGGTACCCTTTTCCTTTTTCTTAAACTTTCAGCTCAACCTGTTCTTGCTGTGCTGCTTTCACTCCCTGCAACAGTAAAAACAACAGGAGTTCCCTGTCTCTTCACCAGTCACCAGTTGCTGTTTGCTGCTGCCTGAAAAAGAGATAAGAAGTGGAAATGCAGTCTTCTCACTACACTAACAGCCCAAAATTCAGGAATCAACCAAAGGGAATCACTTCACTTTTTGGAAAGCACCTGTAGCTCTGTCCTTGCAAACATGACCCTAGAGGATGGTTCTAGCTGCTGGCAGTACCATCCTAATTCATTGCAAACTCAACTTCACCTTTGGTTTGGTATATAGGCTCCGTTAGGTTTCAAAAAACATGATTCATTTCTTCAGGCTGCTTAGTTTTCTGAAGATAGGGCCCTCAGTAAATGTAAGGTAATTGTAATTATAATAAAATGAATACAATAAATGATCCTATAATAGTGTGTTAAGTGACAGATAATTGCTGAGTACTATAGATACACTTTTGCCTTTAATTAGAGAGAAGCAACCATCTCGTTTATTCTAGTAAAATCAGAGATGTAATTTTTGAAGTTAGCATCAAAGACCTCATGATTTAACCTTACCAAGTACACTACTAATAATAATTTTAAGTGTACTTACATTAAGCAGTAATAGTGGCTTTTCATTTTATTCCAGGGTAATAATTTGGTCTTAGGGTAGATAAACCAGTGGAAGGAAGGCCAAAGTAGTGAGTTGCAAAGTAACACAATATTGCTATTAACTGTCTGCTACAGCAACCATCATTGAAACTGATGCTATTGTGCAAAAAAAAAAGCTGTGCCTGAAGAGTTTTAAAACAAGTATTTTTGAGGCTTAAGAGACTGGGCATTGAGGTCTTAGGAAAGATTTCAATAAGCAGTACTAAATCATCCTGATCTGTCGAAAGAAGGCACTGCTATGTTGCAGTAATAAGCAGATGGGAATCAGTTTCTTCATACAGGAAAAGCCCATATTTTATTCACATAACTCATTTTTATACAGTTTTCACAGGCCTTGTGTTGGACTCCAGTTGGCTAGTAGATTTCTTGCTATACAATTCATTGGTTAGTAACTGGTATTTTACCTCTCCATCAAATCTCTCTATTCTCAGACTGTTTCTTCACTGATTCTCATTGGACAGATTTATGTAGGTGCAAATTTATTTTTCTCCCCAAAAATGGGTTGTCGTGCTAACGGACTTTCCATTCCTCTGACTCTTTCCTATGGGAACTTACAAGCTACTGCTAGCTTAGCTGGAGTAGCAGGGCCTCAACCATATTTTATAAGACCTTTCTTTTGTAATATCTATACCTGTCTGCAACACTGCCACTGCAATTGGTAAGTACTAAAATGAATTGAATAATTTTCTGAAGTCAGAGTAAGTTTCTAAGCAAATAAACTCAGCACTGCTAACTTCAGCTTTTCTGGGGTACAAAAACGAGAATGCACACTTTTCCCCATTTTTTAAATGGTATTTTGCAAATAATGACATTGTTTCTTTCTTTGCTCATTAGAAAAGGCAGTGGAGATACAAAAATCTTTGTAATATTAACTGGCATTTGCTAAGTTTACATTATAGTATAACATTGATTCTTCTGGTAAATCTGATTTTAAATAACTGAAGCAATGGAGATCTCGTTAGGTAAAATATGTCACAATGTAAGAAACCTCACTCCTCTCCATTAGTAATGATGAGTATTCATTTGTTTCATATAGTATTCCAGTTTTAGGAAATACACTTCTTAGCATTCTCTTGTCACAATGAAAATATTTATTCTAATTATATCGGTCTTGTTCTTGCAGCTATCTTTTCATTAAAAGTAAAACTGAAGTAAAATTTTACAATTAATTGTGATTATTGCCAAGGTCACTGCAGATGATTAAGAACTTCAAATGTACATTTAATAATTTTCTTCTTGAAGAGTTTCACAGCACAGTACTCGGATGTGTGTTTCTTTGGGGAATTCTGATCACAAACTTAAATAGGTATCTACACTTTACTATTTCAGAAAGCCAAAAGCATTTCCAGAAGACAGCAGACACTTGAAAAGGATCAGAACTAGCAACATTCATTATCAATTTGTGAATCAGATGTAAAAAATCCAAATGGCTGAAATAATGAGATCTAGCACTAACATTCAAATTTCTGGAAAATAATGGAAAAATGTATCATGTAATCCTTTTATTTTGATTGCTTTTTCCTTCAAAGTATATGTTTCAATCCGGTAAACATCCTTCATTCCATCTCAAAAACAGAACATTATTTTAGGAAGTTCCATTTTTTTTTCCTATGAACTAAAGGTGCAGGACAAAAAAGAAATTCCCAGTATTAGAATCCAAAGAAATAATGAAGCAATTTGGGCAAGACAAAAAGATTTCTACAGAAGTTTCTCTAGAAATCTTTAGATTTCTCAGAAGTGCAACCTTATCTCAGAATTAGCATATCTAGTTTCCAGAGACACAGAACCAAAAATATGTTGCAAGACAGAGGTCAACCAAGCCCGATTCTTTTCTCCCCTGAGACAGAATGGAGATGGCACATCCCTCTGTTATCACAGAATCATAAAATCATTTAGGTTGGAAAAGACCTTTAAGATCACTAAGACCTGCCAAAAAGAAAAAAAAAAAAAACACAAAAAAAAAAAACCCAAAAAACAAACAAAACAAAACAAAAAACAGACAAAAAAACATAAATAAACCCACAGCCAGCTCAACTGAGCTGGCCACACAGTTATGCAGAGCCCCAAGGATTATTGCAAGGTGCTTCTCTGTAGTTGCTTATAAATAGCTTCTGCCTATCAATATTCCTTCATACCCTTCGTAAAAATCACTTTACCTAGTTTTAAATGCAGAGGGAATCTTCCCACACTATATATTTCTTCTGAAACAGTACATAAGGAGATACATTACTTGAGTGGACTGATGCCATCTATTCTAGTGTGCAGGATTTTGAAATTCAAGCATCACAAACCAGCAAAATACAGTTTTCATGCTACTTATATTCCTTTTAAAAGAAGATACAATATATATTGAATTCCGCTCAGCTACTTTGAAGGCAGTGAGTCTATGAAGTCTGCACTGGTGAACTGGTAAATTAAAAAATCAGAACACAACTCTTTTTTTTTTTCTCATACTCTTACTGCATTAAATGAACATGAGGATTGAAAAGCGAAAATAGCAAGAATGGCTGAAATAATGAGATCCAGCACTGTCATAAAAATTCTCAGGTGAAGAGAATTTGAAGGACTTTATTTTTTTATTTTAAACTACAAGCCTCATTAATTTTCTGTTTTCTTTTGTAGCAAAATACAACTCACAAATACATGGAAGAAAAAAGTAGCTTTTTTAACCAAAATCACTTAAGTGATTGAGGAGTTGAAATTATGTAAAATTCCCATTTAGAGGATGAATTGCTAAGACAGAAAAGTAATGTGAAGTTTGAAGGTAATCTCTACCATGTACATTTACATATAGTAAATAGTATTTCAAATACTAAGTTTAGCTCTTTCCAGTATAGGGATTTATATGTTGTCCTGTCTCTTTGGTCTTACATTACTAATACAGTGGAAAATTGAATATGATAAAAATTGAATAATAGAATATTATATTATGAATCAAATAAAATAATATTCTTAATATTTTAATTAATATTTTTATTAATAATTTAATAAGAAAAATAGTGAGTAAAATGGGCTATGGTGCTCTTTATGTGGGCAGTGTGAGAGAAAGAAGTTGTTGCTACTGTGCCTCTCATGTTGCTGAGTAAGAATTCAGACATAACCTTCCAGGAACACAATGAAGTAAAAATTTCTTCTGGCAGAAATAAATTAACCATCTCTTGTTCAGCTAACATTAACAGAGCATATCTATCTAAGAGTGTGAGTTGATAATAAATGTTTTCTGTTCAAATGCACACACAATCAGGTTAAATTCCTAAGTGCCATACAGTATAGCTACAGGTGTAATATGAAGGGTTTTTCTGCATTTGGTCTCCCTTATGTTCTCTTTACTTCATATATTTTTTATCTTGCCTCATAACAGCATAGCTATTACCTTTGTCTGAACACCTCTTACCACTACATCTGAGATTTCACTTTTGTTTGGTTTTGAACTCTAAGGCTGGCCCAAAATTACTTTTCTGTACCAGAAAACTGTTTTATTCAATTTAGGTGGAATTTGTACAGCAAATTTTATCAAGGGAAATATCTTGAAACCTGCATTTAAAGAAGAAACAAAGAAGCAAAGAAGTGGTGGCAATTGCTTGTATTCAGTGCTTCAGCAATGGGCTGTTTACTTGGACTTGTGCAAAATTCCAGCCTCACTGTGAGCATATACATATGCATTCAACCTTTTAGAAACTGGAAAGGTGCCGGTGGAAAAAATAGTAAATAGTCCAGTTCTAAAAATGAGATAGTTTGTTGAAAGGAAATTCACATGGAAAAGAAAGCCTCTGTTTGATACAGAACCAAAGTTTGAACTTACACACTTTACTTCTTGCATGAATCTTTAGCTATTGAGATACTCTGATGCAGATCTTTTCACAGTCTTTGCCTGTATGTTTCCTCTCTGTATAAAAATACTTAAATGGTCATTATGCCAGACTGCAAAAATTATTCCAGCCTGGCAGTTAGGCCATTTGCCTTGTTGATGGATTCCAGCTAATGCACTAGCAAATATCTAACAATTTATCTGAAGTGTGACAGACTCTGTAGGAGTAGGAGGGACTGATAGCACTTTGCCAGGATGTCCCCACAGCTTAGAAAACCAGTGTTTTATTTTGTGTCAGATGGAACATTTCAGAAACAAACAAAACATTTTGATTCACTTTTGCAGTGCAGAAAATAAAAAAGCATTTTAAATTTTTGGATATATACTTACAGCTATTTTCTGCATGCAGCTCAGACAAAGGAAGAAGGGACTTGCACAGCCATGCCCAGCACCCTGGTATCCTAGTTTCCATCCACAAGGAATTATGGTGCAAATGAAAAATAAATGGGGAAAGGGCAGAGAGACACATTTGCTAGATAAGATGTCTGCACAGCAAAGAGGTGATTTCACACAGAAAATTTGGAAAGCCTATATTCATGTTGTGAAAGAGAAAAAAACAAAAAACTAATTGCCTTAGTTGAAGTAAGATTTTAGAAACATGTAAAATTATCCTGAATTAATAAAAGTTTTAAGAGTTTGAAAAGCCTAAATTTATCAATGCTTTGCACATTATCTGCAGCAACAGTAACTTTATGCATGCATGAACTTAATGAACCAACCCGCAAAAACAAAGAAGATTATTAATAAGACTTTTGCTCAAGGCAGGCTAAATGAGTTGCTTCTGAGGACATCAGAGAGGAGTCTCTAGGCAGAGAGGCACAGCTGCCGTTTTGCTTTTGTACAAAGATAGTGGTCAGTGAATTTATTGCTGGGTGAGAAAAGAAAGATTTTGTAGGACTTTGGGTATAAATATTTAAATACATTCTTCTTTTCCTCTCTTTTTACTTCTTTTTATGCCCTTCCCACTCCTCTTTCATTGCCCTTATGATTTTTCTAGGGTTTTGTTGCCTAAAATTAATTTTATTCACTCTTTCTGAAATGTTTGAACTTTTTTTAACAGAAAGAAAAAGTGTAATCAAATGTCAGCTTGATATCCTTCTGAAACTTAGTTTTGAGTCACTTCTTTCCATTGTTGCTCTTTCTTTTTAATGTGCTTATGGAGCCATTAGTCCTCCAGATGAAAGGAAGCTACTTTCCTCAGATATAAGCAGGAAAAGACCAAAATTTAAACTTTTGGGTCAAGGTATTTCACAACCACCTTCATCTTCTAAGAGCCACCATTTCTTTGCAAGGGCTGGGTGAGTGAGCTCCTTGTGTTTGAAGCTTACCACCAGTCTTCCTTGACCAGTTTTGAAGTTTACCACCAGTCTTTCATGACCAGTCTCCACAAGTCTTGTGTCACTAATTGAATGTAAATGAATCATTTGTCCTCTCCCTCTCAAAAGCTTAATCATACAAAGCAGTAATCTTTCAGTTCTGTACAACCAATCTTATAGATTAGTCTAAGTAGATTAAAAATTCCATATCCTCCACACCAAGATTTTGGAACAGAAATATTCTTCACTACAGGTCAAAATTACTCATGTAAAGTGCAAAATTTTACTAGTCTTTACTAGGTTATGCCAACCTGGAACCAGAAATACTGAAGCTTACATTTTTACCTAATCAAACCTATTGAAAACCTCCTGAGGGAAGGGGTTTTTTTAGTTTTCTAGCTCAGTAGTGAATTATAAATGTCTGGTGACCTTAAAACAGAAAATGAACCCAAACCACCATCACCACTACCTCACTCTCCCCCCAAAAAAAATCAAATCCCTTACATACTTTGTCTGAAGTGGATATTTAGAAGATGCTATGTGCATCTTCTGTGCTCTTTATATGGTGTTTGTGACAGTGATGTTTGCTTTATTTTCAGCATCTAAAAAGATGTATGTGTTGAGGATACACTCTTCCAGCAACATATACTTTCTAGAAGACAAATCTAAAGTGGAAAGAAAACTAGATAAACCCAAACTAAGAAATTAAGATGGATATTTTATGCACACAGACATAGAAAACATTATGTTAAGAAAAGTCATAATGGAATTCACACAAACTATATCCACAGAATCAGTAGGTGCCTGGAAACACCAAATGTACTGCAGAATGTGCATTCAGAATCTTGTGTCAAGATAAGCAAACAGGAGACTCATCATAAGAGTTCATTTCACAAAGAGGAAATCTAAGACTATTTTGCTTCATAATAAGCCCGATATTTTGATCATGAGTAAAATACAGAACAAATATTGCCATGAAATCAAAATCCATAACTATTTTAAGACCAGAGAATAAAATACTTTTGTTTTCAGCTGACAGAACTAGTTGAGCTTGAAAGAAATCATAATAGCTGTATTTCTGGAATGTTACTGTAGAAATTTTCACTAAGCATTTTTGGTCTTTAAATGAAGCTCACTGAGGAAGCACTGCAGTCTCTCTTCAGTTAGGTTAAACAGGTGATTTCACGGCTGTTATTTATGCAAGTTTCTTTAAAGTAATAGGCTTTCCTTTTTTTCCCACAATTCTTTGTGTCTCTATTATATTTTTCACTATACTGTTCCTGTCTAGTCAAAATAAGGTCTGGTTCTCTACTTTAGTGCTTTCTCAACCCAACAGCACTCCCTCTGTGATACAATCCCACCTGTGATTTACATCACCAGAGCTAAAACTTAACAATCCATGAAATTTATTGCATATTGTTTGATTCATTTGTGTTGAGCCATACAGAACACAAGCTAAATTGTAAATTTATCTCATATTGTTTTCAGACTGAATGATTGGTCATAGTTCACATGCAAATCTGGAGCTGCACTGAGAATTTTAACTGCTTCATAAAAGTTAATGTCAGAGGTTTTCTGATGACTGCACCCATCTTCCTTAATGGCCTTATTTATTTATTTATATATTTTTCTACAACAAGCTTGATGCAAGTCATTCTTTCTTATACATTTTCTATAGCTCTAATGCATCAGTTTATTTTTAGACCCCTTTCTCTTCTGCTAAGTAGCATGAGGAACTGACAATAAAACCAAAATATTTCCTTCCACTCAATAACATCAAATTTCATGCTTCATTTTTCTGCCCATTTTCCCATCTGTCAAAAACCTTATGTGATTCAGGAGTGTGTTTCTTGATGCATACTTTCCTCTCTGTTTTTCTTATTTGAATTTGCTGTCACTGTTCTGGTCGACATAAATTTAAAACTGCATCAGTCAAAATTCTGGGCTGTTGCTACGAATGTGCACATATACATGAGGGAGGGGACAAGAAAAGCATGAGTAAGAACAAAAAGAGTGAACGTGTGGGAAAGAGAAGGCATTTCGGGCTTGTTCATTAAAACCTACCAAGATCAAGTATATTTCTTGCTGAAGACATATATGTTTGATACTGAGATATTAGAGGATGGAGCTCCAGTAATCAGCAAACATTGGTCTTTCCATCTCAGCACAGTTGAGTTGATTTGGTTGGGTCATTTTCAGTCTTTTGAACTGATATGAAGAACAGAGCCTTAAAGATATTTGCATCAATGCAAACATCATCCCTCAGGTAATTACTGCTGTATTAACCCTGGAAATATAAAGAAAGGACCTGGCCTGAGGAGAAGGAAATAGCTGAGTTGCATTGAGCTTTTCCTCACCACACATTCTTCACAATCTTGGAAATGTCAAAGACAGGGACCCTTTAAAATACAGGAAGCCGTAAAGAGCAAACGCAGGTACAACCAATATGGTCAACATACGTTCACTCCTTTATTCCGTCTAAAATGGCAGATTATATACACATCAATATAGTTTACAATTACAAATGTTTTTCCATTGGTATACAGCATAAAGAAAAATGCAAACAGACATTGTTTATCTTATTCTTAAGGTGGCTAAAGTGTTCACACAACAGCTATGCCTATAAACGCCAATAAAAACTACTGTCCTAAGATAATACCTTAACAGAATTTCTAACTACACCACATACTATTTCTCACTGCGCCACAGGCTTCATAGGCCTGGATCTGGGGCCCAGGCTGGGGTAGCTCAAACCTCAATCCAAAAATAATCATGGCTTCGCTCTCTGAGAAATTCTGCTGCAAATGTCACTTAGAGCAAGATGGTTAGCCTTATGCTACTCAGTCACCCACTGCCTTTCCTCCCTGACTTCTGTTACTGAATTGCAGAGGCTCCAAATCTCACTAGAGCTGAAAGAGTAGTGATGTTCATTGCGTGGTTTATAAATAATCCCTAAATAAACACTGTAGCAATTCATATGCAGAGAGGAGAGAAGGCTCAACCCTGCTCAAAGACCAAGCGTTACCTGTTGATTGTGCTCTCAGCATGCTGTAGGCACCTTTACAGCACTAAGAGATGGCACTGATACTTTCATTTCAAAATTAAAAGATTACTCTAATCCATCTTCCGCATAATCGATTTTGTTAAACTTCCCATAAATAAGAAAAAGAACCCCAAGGCTATAGAGGAGCCTGAACAGGAATAGTAACTCTGCATTGTCCAGTTTTCAAAAACTGGCCAAAAATCATGTACCTGGAAGAAAGTCAAGCAGGCTGACTTTATAACCAGTTGTAAGGATGTAGTTCTGATATTTCAAAACACAACGATCACAAAAAGTTATTTTTCTCCTGTGCTAATTCCAAACCAGCAAGTCTGCCAACTTAAAGGTTTGTCAGAATGGTGAGAGAGATGAGCTTCAAAGTGGGCAGAGCAGATTGCTGCAAATTATTGCATAGTTATCATGCTTTCAGATTTATTACTGAAAAGAATATCATATCTTCTTAAAAAAAGAGTTCAAAATATGTGACTCTCCATTTTAACTTATCTGTTTGCACAAGGATAGCACTTCGGTATGACAGTTGAAAGTTCTTTCTAAATTGAGCAGTGGATATTACTAAATTACCTACTATCTTCCTTTTTCTACTGATATGAAATCAGGATAAAAAAGAGATTGTAATGTTTTCTCTTGAAAATTGTTTTTCTGAAATTAACAATGAGTACTTTAGCAATAACAAGTGACTGTGTGACTAACTTACAGCTTCTCAATGCTTTTAATCCATTTATTTCAGGAAGTGGGAGTACTGAGGATACTCAAAGCTATTTCTTCTCTGTGAGGTGTAGTAGAATTTTAACTACCCTCACTACTTCTCAGCACAATCAGTTAAATAAATGTGTGATATATAATCACATTTTTTAGTTAGTTCAGGTCTTGAAATAGCACATCAGGTCTCGGGAGAACAATTCACCAACCATGATAAATATGCAGAATCTTTCTAATCTTGGCCTTCTGAACACTTTTTTTTTTTTTTTTTAATTCCTTAAGCTTCACAACCACTTTCTGTGAAAGATGGGAGAGTGTTGCATGTTAAAGGTTTCATCCAGACTTGAAATGCATATAAGCCTATTTATAGCTTAATTTGCTGCAGGTAGAGACTTTGAAAAATCATCAGACAAGGTAGATATCATTTTCCTAAAGGCAAAAAACTAGGTAAAATAATATTTTAAAAAACCCTAAAATTAATAATATTTCAGTGAATTATTTCCCTACCAAGGGCTTCAAAAATTTAACCAAGAAATCCCCCTAAAGCTGAGGAAAGCAAAAGTATGTCAGCCTGCTACTCAGGTTCATGTCTGACCTTGTTTGCCAGTATACATATAGCTTTGTCTTTCATTTCCAGTGTTATGGCAGATTTGCAGCTAGTCATTGTCATTTCAGTCAACTGCTTGATGCCATAGTTTTCTAGACAAGTGATGCCAGTTTCAGTTTTGCCTTTTTTTCTTTGATATGTTCTCTGTATTCTTTGCACATGTATTTGTCACTCTGTCACCTATTGTATTAGTGACTGTTTTCCTCGTACTTTTCCATGGCCTTTCCCTAAGCAGAAAGCCAAAGCAAATTCCAGAGCTCCAAGCCCCAGGGCGTACAAGTCCCCTGTCCTGTCTTGGTTCTTCCTGGGAACCAAGGCTAAGTACAACTCCTCAAGATCCATTCTCATGGGCAAAGTACAGCCAGGGCCGAGGGGGAGCTCCAGAGAAAGAACTTGACCTGGGGGGAATTGCATCACCACTTGTCCTCATAATTGCTGCTTTTAATCAATTATGCTAATTTCCTAAAACCTATAAGAAAAAACTCACCCCTAGGGGGGTGGGGGTGGGCTTTTGTGAACATCTTTCCATAACTGCTCCTGACAGCCTTCAGATAAATATCCCCTTTTATATCACCTCCTTACTAAAATTATCTCAAGTTTCATTTCCAGGCTGGGTGGGGAAAAGGCAACTCTAGAGCTGGCTAAGCCATGATTATCTAGTGAATCTGTGATTCTTTGATACCTCACAGCTGCAGAAGGTGGGTTCATCAAATGTAAGTGCTTTTAGGTCATTAGTTAAGCATTATTATATGTAGTGTTTTAGTGTAAACTTGGTTTATATGTTAAAGATTATGTGGAAATATATTTTAAAATAATCCTCATTAGAATAACTTTTATTTTAAAATTAACTATCAAAAGTTTTGAAAAGAACATAAAAATTTTGGATTGAGATTATTTTCTACCACTCAAAACCACTGTGGGTACAAGGAGTACTTTACAGGATACTTCTAAGTGTTTTTTGTTTTGTTCTATGTGATTATTTTATTATCTTTTATTCCTCAATTTAAGTAGGAAACAAATAGTTTTTAAAACACCTCTCAGTTGCCCCATTTCTAGGTCAAAAAAAAGTATAATCTGACAGTCAGCAACTATCATGAAGGAAGTTCCTTATGTAAAATTTTCAAGGTGTTGAAGAAAATCATACTCACAAAAGTACTGAGAAAGGAAACATCCTTTTTGAGGAAAAGAGAAAAGACCAAGGCACTGTGGAAGCTTTTGACCAATGCCCTCAATGTCCTCCTGCTCAAAAGTTCAGCATCAGGTTAGCTGTGTCATTCCCAGTTTCTCTCTGCACAATAGGACTAGCACATTCCCAACAGTGAAACATCTGGAGTTTTTGGACATTTCTGCAACTGCTCCAGTCACTTCATGGGAGATTCAGAAATCACTGGCAAGAGATTCCAGGGCTTTCTACTACCTTTTCATCCCCATATGGAAAGGATTTCCCATTAGCAAATCTGTAGACATTTTCCTCAAAGCAGGAAGTGTGTAGAAACCTGAGCATCCTGGTGAAAGCCTGGTCCCTGAGTTACCCTGAGAAACTCCATTACAAGGAGCGTTCTCTCAAAAATCAAGGGGAGATTTGCTATCCCACACTTTGACATTAAATAATGCATATCAAAGAACTTTCTTCCTCAGCTTTGTCAACTCTTTAAAATTATGTACAATTTATTTCCCAATTACTTCTTTCCTGTTATCATTTAAAAAACCACTTCACTTGAATTTTTTCCAGAACCGTAAAATGTGTCTAATGAGCTTATCTCTTCCAGTCCTTTTTGTTCATTGTAGACTAGAAAAACTTCACTAGGTTTATTTAGTGTTTTGATTGTAATTTGCTCATAAGTAAGATTTTTTAGCCTTTAACAGGGGGAAATGCATGGGAAAAATAATACAACTGCCCAAAATAATAACATATGCTTTTAATTTCCTTTATAAAATTACTCATCTTCTTCAATATAGCATTTCAGTCAATTCTTCATAATATGTGATTTTTAACTTCTAGGAAAAAAAAATATTAGATACATCATTCCAGATGAACTATATTATTTTCATTTACAAATTAGAATCTTTCTCAATTACAAAAAATGGTCATCTACTGACATTCTGTACCGAAACCCTAGATAATCATACTATCTGTGGCAGCATGTGAAGGCCTTTTCAGTACTTTGTGAAACGTCTTTGAGTGCTAAGATTTAACATAAAACACATTTTTATAATACAACCTATGAACTTTGATTATTTGGCATTAAATAGAACTACAGAGACTTAGCTATATTTTGACATTTCATTTGGTATTAACAGAAACTAAAAGTCAGCAGGATATCAACGTGGAAAACATTTAATTTAAATTTGTTGATGTCTAAGGGGATCATGTGTGTGAGTGTGTGTGAATGAAACAAGTGGATTGAAAAAACTAAATTCTCAAATATATTTTCTCCCACAGTTCATACACAACATTAATTTCTTAAACAAAATTAAATTGGCAAATAGTGCTCACAGTATTATTTTGTGCAGATCACTAATATTTTATTTCAAGTAATTAAAGTAGATTAATATATTCAAATAAACTCATTTGCTTTTGTTATCATGGAAGAAAGGTTTAAGACAAAGCAGCTAATAAATCAAATAATTGCAATAGTGTGCTATGTCTCATATGAAAACTGCTTTTTTCTTTAACGGAAGGCAGAGTTGTGTTACAAATGCCTCCTTTCACAATTTCACTGTTGTGTTTTTTAAGAATACAAAAAAGGGATGAATGCCTGAATATAATAAGATGATTATAAATCCCTGCTTTTAAATGAATACACTTCAAAATACCTTTGCTTTTCAGAAAATTAGAAATGCTGAGAAAATTCATGTCCACAAACACGCAGTTCAGGGATATGAAACATTCTACTGAGATATCACAAAAGTACTGGGGAAGCAGTACACCTGGAATGCAAGTCAGTTCAAGGAAGAAGAAATATTTGAGTAAAACTAGCAATTTTATTTAAGAATCTTTAAAGAAAAGGAACAGTAAATACCTACACACCTCCAGTTTTGCAGGGTGATGGAACCCTATGAACAAGCGGTATCTCTGTACACTAAATAAGTTCAAAAGAAGTTTAGTGATTCCAGCTGAGGTGGAAGAAAGAATACTCTGTCTAGTAGACAGAGTGGAGGAGTCAGCTCAGACTGTTTTAGAGGAGAAAAGATTCCATTTTAGCTGAAGAGTTATACCAGCCAACTATAAAGAGGTAACTTCAACCCTGGACACCTGTGGACACAGTTGGCAGAAACAAATCTTTTCCTGGTACTGAAAACTACACAAGAGAAGATAAAAAGCCAATCTTCTGCTTTATTTTGGACAAGGAAATAACAAGGAACAACTCTTCCTGAAGTACCTGTAATGAAACAAGAGATATAGATAGATAGATAGATAGATAGATAGATAGATAGATAGATAGATAGATAGATAGATAGATATAGATATATAAAGTCAGATGTGTACATGCATCCAAATATATAGACAGAGAGACACCAAAATTACCTGGTTTTAACAATATATTTGTGCCACTTATCTTTATATCTGTCAGGGAGGCCTCATTTTATGCTTTTTCATACCTGAAGGGGCCTTATAAAAAGGAGGGAGAGGAGCTTTTTATACGGTCAGATAGCAACAGGACAAGGAGCAATGGTCAGCATATTCTGGGATTTAGATTAGATTAGATTAGATTAGATTAGATTAGATTAGATTAGATTAGATTAGATTAGATTAGATTAGATTAGATAAACTATGAGGGAGAGGGAGAAATTCTTTACTGAGAGGATGGTGAGGCAATGGAACAGATTGTCCTGAGAAGCAGTGGACGCCCCATCCCTGGAAGTGTTCAAGGTCAGGTTTGATGGGGCCCTGAAAAACCTGATCACGGCCTTGCTGCCTATGGCAGGGGAATTGGAACTAGGTGATGTTAAAGGTCCCTTCCAACCCAGGCCATTCAATGACTCTATGAAATAAAAAAGCTGGCATTTCTTTAGGGGAACAGTCATGAATCTCAAACAATGCAGTGCTAATTTCTCTGTTTCTGTAAAATTCTCAACATTTACAGCTAGTAAGATATCATCTTTTTCAGGCAGGCAGAATATAAAATTACATTCAAGTCCATCAAAGACACAAGTTTTGTTTTTCTCTTTTGTAAACATCTGTGCAATATATACTTAATCACTAGGCACTTATAGCCATTTTTACAGAATGGATTGATATTTTTGGCCAGAAAACTTCATGTTTTGACCTCCTCCAAACCTGAATCTGCCCAAGATATGCTTCAAGAAGTGTTGTCAGCCCATTCATTTTTTAAGTCATCACACACACACACACACACACATTCATAGAGGTCTGCCACTGTTGTGTGCCTGCTTCTTTAAAACAATTTGGAAAATATTTATTGATTAAAAAAAAAGTTGTCTCCAGAAAATTATTCAAGTTGGCTGAAGCTTGAATTTTACACTGAGGTCTGTGGAACTTGTGGTTTTGTTTATTTAGAACAGTTGTCTTAATTTGTAACATCAGCTTCCAAAAATACTTTGCTATTCATTCAAATTCCTATTCATTTTAAATACCCTTCAAGCAGCCATGACCTAATATGGCCCTAATGAATACTTGTATTTGCCAGACTGAATGTCCATTCTGTTTCATGATGCAGTTTTGTGTTTTAGCCCCTTTGTTATTCAAATGAATTTCAGATAAATGATGAATATGAGCTAGTATTTAGTTTTAATTAATTGCATAGGGTAATCAGATATGGCCAAATGACTGTGTGGTGTCTACAAAGCTTATATATAGTCTCTTTTCTTTTCTGTATTTTTCAGACTTAAATATGCCTAAAATACACAGAAGATAATTCAAATATACAGCATAGTTAATAAAAATCTCAGTAATGACCTGGTACATAAAATGAGGCATTTATTATTCTACAGGCATCCACAGCTGTTGGATTTTTTACTTCTGAATGCATCATTCTGAAGCCAGCTTAAAAGTTAATATAGCAAATTGACATAGATCTACTCTCATTTATTACATTTCTGTAAGTGAGAACAGATCTATAGGAATTCTTCACACAGCTAATTAGATTTGCCTTTGGCAATGTCTGTGGTGTGTATCTAGAACATTAAATGAAGTGTTGCCATCAAACTTCGTTAACAGGACAGCAGTGCTTTATCTGATGCATTTTCATGTTCACATTTTAACTTCAGATTAGATTGAGTTCCTGAATAAACAAGTTCAGCTCAATTTAGTTCAGCAGAATTGTACCCAAAATGAAATCAGCTTTGAATGTGGCCTGTTGTGTCATTTGAGGTTACACACTATCTAAAAGTCTGAGTACAACTTTCACAAAATGATCTTTGTAATGAATGCTTTGAGATTTTAATTCTTGTTTATAACAAATTCTCAACATTTGATCTAAATATAAAGAGACAGGATTGTTGATGGACTGCTTGAAGTTCCATGAGAGAAGAAATTAGTCTCATGGCAAGGAACAGTACGAAATAGTAATAACAAGATCTCTCAGTACCATTGGACTATACGCTAATGGAAGTGCAAAGATCTGGAGAAAAGTGCCTTTACAACTCTGAACTATATGTGGAAATACAAAGAGATCTGATGAATGAAGCGATAATAGGAAAAGAAAATGAGGAAGCTTGAAAAGAACTGAAAAGTACATAGATGTGAAATACAGTAAAATCAATTAGAAAAACGTAACCCAAGGAATAATAAGCTTTTCGGTGATAACATTCAGAGTTTAGATGAGATGGAAGTGTCCTGAGCTGGATAGTGATAGACTTAGATATTTCTTTTATCTTAGCTGGCTCCAAAAAAATGTGTGGAATGTTTCATTTGGCTTCAAAGTGATAAAATATCTCAGTAGAATACAAAACCAGCCTTGTAATTAATGTGAGCTGATACCAAGTTACAGGATTATAGATTCACCTATTTCTGATCTCCTCTATTCCCTTCTCTATAACATAGAAACACATAAATTACTCTCTTCGAATAGTACCTAAAGATGCTTTCCAGAAAGGCAGCACCCATTTAAGAGATTAGAAAAATCTTCTTTATGTATCTGATTCTAGTTGAATTTGTATTATCCTAGAATCATAGACTGGCTTGAATTGGAAAGGACTTTAAAGATCGTCTAATTCCAAACCCATTGCTGTGGCCACAGGCACCTTCCACTACACCATCCAACTGGGCTTTCAACAATTCCAGGGATGGGACATCTACAACTGCTCCGGCACCCTCTTCCAATACCTCACCATTCTCACAGTAAAGAATTTAACATCTTTAAGAGTAAATGATTGTGGATATCTATTTTATGTCCAAAGACTATGTTGCTTCATAACAGATTTGAATGGAGGAGGCTTGTTTGGGGTCTTTTTTTTAATTAGAGTGGTCACAATGTCTTTCTCAAGTGTATTAACCAAACAATGGAATTCCGTTTAACTGAAAGCAAGTGAAAAACCACAATTATACCTAGACTGAATTCCACAGTAGGATGTTAAATGATTGATGTTGAGTAATTTAGCTACAGAACGAGATGTGTTGTTGGGGTTAGCAGTAGCATCTTTTTTCATTTCCTCGTAAGGCAGGCCTGTTATTTAAGGAATTAAATGGACAAAGAAAGAGTGAGGTTATACACCTCAGCTAATAGTATTTTGCAGGTCCCTTGACTCTTTGTGTTGCATGGCTTAAGCTTGCAGAACTTTGTACTTTATAAGAAAGAGAAAAAAAAATTATAATTGCAAGGCATGCTACAGGAAAAGACAATATTTTTGTGATTATTGAGTGTGGTTCTCTCATGTTATGAGTAGTTTCCTGAGACAAGCTAAAATTCCTAGTTAGCTAAAAATACTAAAAAAAACCCCTAACAAGTGCAAAACAAATTATTAAATTCTGCAGGCTTTCACAATATCAATAACAATCTTCAGAGAATTTGGTGTTGGAACTTGATCTTGGCTTGATCAGTACTTTGCCTGTTGGAACTTACCTTGACTCCATAGTTCTAATATTTGATAATTGTTATAAATTATTAACTAGCCAATCAGATAAAAGAATAAGTTTTATTTTTCCATTTTAAAATCTATCTGGGACAGCCACGGAAAACAACATTCGAATGTTGGGTGAAACAGACGACCGACAGCAGGGCTGCTATCTCGCACTGTTCCATGATTTGCTGGTGGTTGAGTCCGGGTTCTTATACTGTATTTTGTGCCTCCCGGCAGCAGAGGTGTTGTGTTTTTCAAATTCAAACCCAGTCTTTCACTTGATGATGAACCCTGAACAGGCTTCCCGGTGCTGGGCCGCGTCTGAAAGGATTTTCCGGGAATCCTCTTTTGGGATGATGATGTCTTCAAATTCAGGGTCCACCCTCGAAATTGGTATCAATGGGTTGATGGTCCAGGTGTACAAGATTTGATTAGCTCAAGGAGCTACATCCTGGCAAGCTACCCTCCTTTCTGGTGTAAATCAAGGTGTTAACTTGTACATTTACAGTCCACAAAGCATGTCCTGATATTTGGAAAACGCCTGCCCCATTCCAGGAACCAGGATTAGTCTTACATTTACAGGGTTACAAAAATATACATTCTATCATCTACTACATTTACTGTAACTTCTACGTTTAATTGCACGAATTTATAATCATATCTATCACAATAATCATCCAGATTTTTGTGCTTGAGAAGCAGCCTGGAATTCCAGTATGTTTTCTCATATTCTTTTTAGAAACTGAGAACACTGATATTGAAGACTGATTCAATATACCAAAATCACAGAGGAAAGCAGAATTGGACCTTAGGCATCTGCTTGTCCAGGCAATACTGCTCCAGAGTGGGCTCTCCGTAGAGCCACAGGTCCCACGGGAAAAATGTGCTCCAGTGTGGGCTTCTCTTTTGATGGGTCCACAGATCCTATCAGGAACCTGCTGCAGTACAGATTATCCATGTGGCTACAAGTTCTTTCAGGGCAGATCCACCTCCTTTGATGTGAAATCCTCCAGAAACTGCAGGTGGATATCTGCTCCAGCTACAAGGGCATAGTCTACCTCTGCATGGTCTTCACCACAGAGTGCAGGGAAATCTCTGCTCTGGTGCCTGGAGCACCTCCTCCCCCTCCTTCTTCACTTGCTGTCTGCAGAGGGGCTTCTCTCTCATATTCTCACCCCTCTCATCCAGCTGCTGTTGTGAAGAAGAAATTTCCCTTCTTCTTAAATCACTGACTTGCTTGGCCTTGGCCAGTGGCAGATCCATCTTAGTGGAACTAAACCTGGAACTGGCTCTGTCTGATATGGGGGAAGCTTCTACCTGCTTTTCACACCTGCTGCCCACCTGCTGCCCAAACCTTGTCACGTAAATGCAATACAGGGGTTTATAAGAAAGAAAAAAACAGCTCTTTTACCATGAGCTGTAGCAATAGGACAAGGGATAACAACCTTAAATTAGAAGAGGATAGCTTTAGATTAGCTATAAGGATGAATTATTTCATTAATGGTGAGATGGTGAGACAGAGAATCAGGCTTCCCAGTAACTTGTGGATGCCTCATCCCTGGATGAGGTCAGTTTGGATGGAGTTCTGAGCAACCTAATCAAGTGAAAGATGCCCCTGTCCACAATAGAGGGGTTAGATTAGGTGAATTTTAAAAGTCCATTCCATTCTGAACTGTTCCATAGTACTATGATCCCATGAATAAAAATATCTGCAGCTGGAATGGAGTTTCCCAGGTAACAAACTGTAATGTATCACTAGTCACAGATGTTGATGTAAGAATTCTTAGTCTCTTATCAGACTAAACTTTGCAGTCATAATGGATTGACTTAGGTCTCAGTCAAAGGAGATTTCCCTATAGCTGTGCCATATCAGATACCTAAAGACAAAAAAATTCTCAGCTTAGAAATGAAAACTATTATACCATGCAAATGACAGACCTAAAAGGATGTAATGAAATGGATTCTGCAAATAAGTAAAGATTAGTATCGTGCCTGAAACTATTAACAAAACAAAAACTAATGTCAGCTAGGGTCAGAATTTCTTTCACAGTCTTCATATAACAATACAGCAAAGAATATTCAAGTGTTTACTTAACACTTTTATGAGCCGTTTGCCATTTATTCCATTTTATGAGAAATACTAGTCACACCTTTTTTCTTCAGTAATTCTAGCATAAACCGGCCTTGGTAAGTGCATTTTTACTCATGTAAATCAGGTGAGAATTATGGAATTATGTAAATCAGGACATACATCATCCTGCTGAGATCACCACACTGAGATCATCAGAGTTGTATTGGAGAGCAGCATTAGCTAAGAGTCTCAATCCCAGGTTTTCAAATGCCATAATAGATTCAAATAACTAATATTTTGATCAATAGCACTCTGTACAAATTTGTCATATTTTCATATCAAGAAGGAAATAATCTATGGCCAAACGTTACAGTCTGACGCATGTATTCATATTGCAGTAAATTGTCTAGACCACAATACAATTGTTCCTTAGAAAAGGAAACTACAAATTGTTACTTTAAAATTATTGGATTATCTGGCTAGTCCAGGCAACTACATTTAAATTGGACAAGACTATTAAACTTTAGTACTCAGGCAGACAAAACCAGTCCTTGGGAAACTTCTTGAAGTAACCCCAAGACTGGATCCTACGGGACTTATGACAAGCTTTAAAAAGGAAATAAATATATATACAAAAATTCCAGGATTCATTTTGAGTTCATATTAATAACAATTTCACACACACTGAAGACAGAAAAGTAAAATGTTTGTTATGTATCACAATGAGAAGCCTTGAATTACAAGCGCTACTTCATAGGTTTGCAGAGGCACTGCAGTAAATCAAGAGATCTTGATGGAAAAACTGAGGTATGCTATGAGGTACATATAAAACTGATATATATATATATGTTCTTGCTCAAACCTTCTCTTTTTACACGGTAAATTTCAGGAATCCTATCAGGCAGTTCTGGTTGAATTTAAAATAATAGATATTTGAGGTGCGGGAGGGAGAAATTTGCCCTACATTGAATCATGCAGTCTATATCAATGTCAGCATAAGATTCCTTTTAATAGATCCTGCAGTCCTGGGATTCAAACTCTTTCCCTGTAAAGATTATTGCTCAGAACAACAGATCTTATATTTGGAAAATATTATTTTCTGGAATTCTTTTGACTACTTCTTTCCATTGCTTCAGGTCCGATTCTAAAAAAAAAAAAAAAAACAACCAACAAAACTCTACAATCATCTGTAACTGCATAAGCTCCACAGAGGTGTTAGTTAGCAAAATGCTCTGGATGCAGTCCTATTGCTTACTGTCTGGTGATTTTGATAGCTTCTTTTTTTTTTTGTCAGCCTTAATGATTCCTAGCATATTTTCATTATTATCCTGTTCAAGTACTTGAAAACTCTTACCTTATCCTGTTAAGTTTTCAGGCCAAGTTATCAGCATTCAGCTCCTTGAACCAATCCCTATAAGTCAATCACTCTACCCCTCTATATTCTTTCCAGCTCCTCACCTCTATTAGGAATCTAAGAGCACAGAGTAGGGACTCAGAGGTTTGCTTTTATAAACGGTTGAAAACATGTTCCAGTTTTATGTTCAATCTTTATTCTACCATGAATTTCAGACTTAACAACAAACCTGTCTTTAACTGTCAAACCACATTATAATTCAGATGGGAAGAAAGACTCACAGTAACTCTGTGGTAATCAATGATTTCATGTTTTAATCGCTGTTGATCAAACTATGCAAGTGATGCTTACCAGCCTGTTCTTTCCTTTAAGCTGAGCTGCTAAGGAAAACACAGAATTCCAAGAAGCACAAAACCTGAGGTCTATATTTTCTTTCCAAGGATATTATCTGCTTCAGCTACCCACTTATAGCAAAGATTCTTTCTTTTTCTGTTTCTTTCAGTTCAAGGGTAAAATGATGAGCTAATGTACTAGGTGATTCCTCTGAGCATATGTCAAGTTATACCAGCAATGGATGTGTCCTTATTTCTACTGACAGACATCAGAGAAAGAGCTCTCACTATTGCAAAAATGCTTTCATAATTGAATGACCAATATGTGGGCCTTGCAAGAGAAAGGAATGGTAATTTGGGATAGAGAATGAATGTCAAGAGGGCAAGTGTCTCCCTTCTGGTTTTGTGCCATAAGGAGGTTCAAATGTATTGTAAATTAACACTAGAAGAGACAGACTGGAGGACTTTAGAATCTGTTCACTTTGGAAAAGCTAATAATGTTGATAAAAGGAGATGAATCCATCACCACCAAGTGCCTTAGAGCCTTGCTCTGCTTTGAACATTTCCTTGTGAAAAAAATTAACTCCTCACTAATTTTTGTAACTTATACAGCAAGCAACCTTAGCAGAGGAAGACTGGAATTTGAGCTGCCCTAGGGCAAACTACCTGGCCCGCTGTTGCCAATCCAGGAGGCACTGCTCCTATTAAGTCTTGTGACATATGAATGAGCTTTGTTTGATTGCATCAGATACCATCAAGAACTTTAAATGTCACTGGATAACAATGTGGAGGCAATTGAATCATCAGGTGGATAGGAAACAGAGCTGCAAATGGGCTTGAAGTGAGTGAATATTCATGCTGTATTGAGGAATATACATTGCATTCATTCAGGCAAACCATGCCATAAGCACTCCTATTGGAGACAATGGCAATGTTCCTATTGATTAAACCAGAGCAAAATCTCTCCCTTAGCTATTCTATGAATATTTAATCAAACAAATTGGACTACAGTGAACATCTTTGTGCCCTGTGATCCACCCAAGAAAGATCTTTAGCTAAAGGTAACTTCCATTTTTCGTGAACTAGCAAAAGGAGGTCGGCTTCCTACCAAATCTATTTATCTTTATTGTCTTTTTCTTTTTCTTCAGCTCATGCCATTTCCTGCTCTTACCTTTTTATCAGTTTTGCTGGCCCTTAAGCTAAAAGCACATACTGTAGATGTTCAGTCCCATTTTTCTTAGTTTTCTGCCAGAAAAATTGAAAAAATTTTATAAACCTCCCAATTTTAGCAATTTCTAATGGTTTTAGTTGAGAAAAAACTAATATTTGGGAGCAATGGTCCTGGAGATTCCATTATTTTCCACACCTCTGTTGTGGTGTGACTGAGAGTAACTTAAAAATTCAGACATAGTGGTAATAATAATAATAATAATAATAATAATAATAATAATAATAATAATAATAATGTTGTCATAGTAGTAGCAGTAGTAATGCTAATGAATTTCTCTCTGCTTCTGGAAAGCTAAGAAACAAATTTGGACACTTTGGAGGAAGCAAAAATTGTGAACAGAGAAGCAAAAATTATTGTCTTCGTTTCTAAGGACTGCAGTGAAACAAATTAGAAACAATTTGGAAATACAGAGATCATTTCAGTGGCTTACACTGATAAATGAGATTCAGAGTCAAACCCAATCAAAGATGACTAGCAGTGTTCAAATTGGGGTTGTGCTAACCTTTATTTTGATGTGTTGTGCTCTGCTGGCTTTGAGGAGGAAGGGCATTTCAGACAGAATTTTCATCTGGTTCACTGACTCATATTTGTTTGCTGGGCTGATATATTACTGGCTATATAAATTGTTTAGTGCCACAAGTATGATTATTAGCAGCAGGAACAAAAGGGTGACCATACATGGATTGCCTAATCATTATTTATCTTGTGTCTTAGAAAAATAAAATGCTAGAAAATTTATTTCAGCTTTCACTTAGATCATCCTTATTTTGACCTGTGTCTGCTGCTGTTCTGAAGACACAAAGCAGAGGGGATATTTGTTTTTCACAGAACAAAGCCACTGTTTGTGCTTCAGACCAAAATGACAGCATATGGTATTATGAGCAATGACATTATGGAGACAGTCTGATGGAACTGGGAGTACTCACTATGTACTGAACATGCATCAGCTGTCAGTGCCTGACAGTGAGTTACTTTGTTATCAATACTCAAATTTGCCTCAGTCAGTTTTCGATGTCTTGTCATTGGAATCTCATTCTGTAAATTTTTCTTAACCTTGCAAGCATTTAAAACATAGCAGAGAAACCTGCAGAATTGTAAGGTTTTTCTTGGATTCATTTTCTCAGAATTTCCTACAACAAATTCAGAATGAGGCTCTGTGCTTTAATTTGAGCTGTGTGAATTTTGTGTGCTCTGAGTATAAAAACTGCTAGAGATACTTAAAACTCTGAAAGTAAATCAAACCAAAATCTTCTTGGATGGCAGTTTTGCTAATGCTATCACAGAGGACAAAGTTAAGGGGGATCAGAAGAGGAAAAGGGATATAGACTTAGCAGAAATCTTTAATCCTTTGTGTGCAGTACCATTCCTAAACAGATTTAACCCACAGAATTTAGATCCTTGTGGCTTGCAGCATTTTTTTTTTCTTTTTGGGTTAAACTTTTTCAAGATACTCAAAAACTGTGATGTGAAACTACCATTAAAGATCCTGTTTCAAAGCTAGGAGAAACATAGACCTACATCAGGATTATTGTGATCAGCTTATAAAAGATCTACCCTCAAATGCAGTAACTCTAACCAAAGTATTTGTAGTCTGATCATGGATATCACCTCAATGTAAAACTAATGTTCAAAGAGTAAATTACACTTTGTAAATTGCTTATCCACTCTCACTCTGTAACCAGTGTCACATGGGTTTTTAAAGAACTGGTTCAACTGTCTTTATTCTTCTATTAGCTGACTGCATTTTTATGATAAGGAAATTCCCTTTGCAAGACTGCCTTCACCTTTCTATCTTTCCTCTCTTTTTTCTGTTTTTTTTTTTCTTTCAGCACAAGAATGTTTTTAAAAAAATGAGCAGATAAAGATATTTTGTTTGTTTCCTTATTGTCCAAGAAGGCATTTTAATTTGATCAACTGTTTACATCAGCAGACTAGTTTCAGATCTGGAAGCTTATACAATCAAATCAAATGAGAGCATCTATCTCAACAGCCTGAGCTGCAAGCAGAATTACATCCCAACAAATTCTCATCCTACATCACAAATGGAACAATAAAATCACAGGAAGAAGTTCTCTAAAGTGGAAAAAGCTACCTGTAAAAATATTCTATTAATATTGAGCACTTATATTTTCATATTATCTGCATTTTCTTATCATATATAAATGTACTTCCCTCTTTCTCTTGCAGAAGATACATGTAATGAAAGGTAACACTTGAAAAAATAGAAAATGCTTTGTCTCCCTATCTAGAAAGAAATATTAAATCTTCCTTACAGGAAAAATTTTGGTTTGAAGAAGGTAGATAGAAAAAGAATTAAAAGTTTGTCATGCATCATTGACATTTTGCATATTATCTTTATCTGCCTCTTAGAGAACTGCAGATAAGGACAATTGTCCTTAAAGTAAAGACTGTACAGGTCATCAGTTCTGAATTCCATTTTTCTTTATTTTTCTCCCACAAATCTATTTATTTTTGGAATTAGCATTAGAAAATTAAACCCAGAGTATTTTCTCCTATTCCTCATTCCTCACTATCTTAGTCCCCAACACAGGACATTCCTTTCATGCACAATATTAAGATGGCCCCACTTAATCTGTAGGTCAGGTCTTTAATCAGGTTTTAAAAGGCTCTTTGCTCTATTTGCATAATGCACATTACTAAGCCATAGTTAATGTGGCAGGCTGAGTTAGACCCCAGGGTTTTTTGGATGCCAAACTTTTCTCGTTTTTGCTGTCTCTACAATTTTAAAAATATACTCATTTACAACTGCTTTTTAAAAGAAAAATGGAACTTGCAAACCTGAAAAAATAACAACAAAAGCTTTTAGAAGCTTTTGCTTCTAAAAGACGATATTTTTTCTGTATTCCTAATGCAGTTTTGTAGATTTGAGTGTTGAAGGAATCAGTTTTCAACAGGGATGGAAATACCTTTCAATAAGTGATGAAACCTCTACATCTTTCTGCTCAGCAGTTGCTTCCAGCACCTTCATTTTGCACAGTTTATTGTGACAATTACTGTGGACATCAGTGTCACAAGTACATACAATCCATAATACAATGGAGATTAGTCTTAAAGCAATATCATAACATGGAAAACAAATCAAACCAAAAATTTTCCTACTCATTTTGCCTTAAAATCCCTGTCTTATTGTCTGCCCCAGCAGAGCTGGAATGCATGAGGCTTTCCTTTTCCCATGAAACTTTCTCTGTAGAGGACAGAGCAGATTGGTTTATGGTCTCCTGCTAGACAGATGGAAGGACAGAACCACAGGCAAGAACACTGCATCCCCTAATTTAAATCCAGCTCCTAAATTTAGAGATGAAGCACTAGGGGGAGTGAGAGGGAGTGAAGTTATGTCCTGCCCTCCCCTTTCCCTGTTTCTACTATGCAAAAGCCAAGGAGTGGGGTAACCATGTGACACTGGCTGTTCTTAAGCAGCTGCTCAGCATTGAGCAGGTCTTCCTCACTGTGGTTGACAGCAACTTGCCTTGATGCTCAGAGTTTGAGGTTCATCCCCCAGGATAAGTATTTCCTCTAAGTAGCTGCAGTAATTGTGTCACCATCTGGAGGAGCTCAGACCACTCCATGATGAGGACAGGGTACATAGGCTCCTCTCTGAGGATTCTGGATTGTAGTGTAACAGCCTGAAAAACAGGGATCAGTTCTGCAGCCCTGAAAGTATCTTCTGAGCTATATTCCATGTCCCCATTTCCTCACTACAAAATTGAAAGCATAATTTCCAGTATATTTGGATTATTTCCAACAGCACTTAGGAAAAGAAATGGGTCTTGTAGGTGAGCTGCTGTGATAGCTTTCATAAGGAAACAGTTAATTTGTTTTTGGAGGGTCTAACTGTATTATATGGGAAAATGCTATAAAAAAATTCACTGCTACTGCCCATTAAATTAAATGTTTATGATGTGACCTGGGAAAAGATGAAAAACAGACAATAATACTTCCAAAAAACAGTGATTATATTATGTCCTGCATTTCAGTGGCTGGTTTTGAACATGCAGAGAGTGGTTGCAAGCACAGCTCAGGGGAACTTTGTCAGCCTGCATTTTAACTGATGTAATAGTTCTCTAGAACACAGGCAATAAGAATTTAGGTCACCCTTTTGGCCTTGGAACAGCTAATGGAGAGTCTGACTCACAGTCATATCAAGTAAGGAGTTATAAGAATTTGCTGCCTCCATTTGACCACTGATTCTTGTGTCAGATATTACAGCTCCCATTGCAGAGCTGTCTGAATCACTGACTTGCCACAACAATAACTTGCTATATTTATGGAGACCATCAATGGGTTCAGTATAATTACAAGCATCTTATTATACAAGTATAATACAAGATTAGCACAGGGAGGAAAGGACCTTGATTCCATGGACCACAGTCCCAATATGGAGTTAGCTGATGTGGTTGAAATATTATTCTCCCCCTGAATAGGGACAGCAAAAACTAAATTCCATTGCAAGTAAACTCTGTAGAGATTATGAATCTGACCTACTTCTCCATACTAGGCAGTATTTAGCCTGAAATATTTTAAAGCAGCATGTCCAAATGGATTAAATATTTCACTGAAATCTGACCCCTGGAATACCAGCAATTGTTCCATCTTAAAGATTACATTTTTAATTTAGTTTGGCACTGATTTACCCCAAAACTGTGAGTTAGATTAAGACCATAGCAATGGTCCAAGTGCACTATGAAACCTATACATCTTGTTGCTTGAATGTTTGCAGAAATCTAATCACACAATCACAGAATCACAGAACTGTTTAGGTTGGAAAAGACAACTAAGATCATCAAATCCAACAGTTAACCTGACACTGCCAAGTTCACAACTAAATTATGCCACTAAGTATCACATTTACATGTATTTAAAATGCCTCCGGGGATGGTGACTCAACCACTTCCCTGGGCAGCCTGTTCAATGCTTGATATTCAAGTTATTTCAAAATTCCAAAGTGCAGAGGTGTTTGTGACCGAGCTCATCTGGTATTGAAGCAAACACATGACAACTGTGGTGCTTAGAAAAGATACCTCCAATAACATGTACAAATTGGCCTGCCTGTGGAGCACATTCCTGGGGAACTTTAGGTACAAGAGGCCTGTGAACTTTGCCGTGACTGTGTTCTCTGTGCTTGTAGATATGCTCCATTAGCTGTGATAATTGCCTCTGATTAATCAAAGCTAACACACCAAGGTGCTTTATAGAAAAACAATTTCTATCAATTTGGTACCACTGCAAATTGCACTCCAGGGTCCACATTCAGCTGAAGTGGTTTGAAAGTAGCCTAATTCAAAAGATTCTGTTGAACCTCACTGTACTTCACTAGATTGATCTTTCAGAGTTTCTCATCACCTTGGTTCTTATCACTTATCCTATTCAATCTCTCCTTTTTCAACTTTTTATTAAATTCATTTCAATCTATCAGCAGATTCTATGGAAGATTTTGAGTGAAACCAGCCAGAAAATCATCTACTTTAGTGTTCTCCTTTCCTCATTTCTAGGACTACACAAGAAGGAAAAAATATCTCCCTCTGGTTATTGCGCAGTACAAGAGTGTCATATTGCAAAATGTGCATTGCCTTCAAGAATGTGAAAATTAGTTGCTTGCTAGATTATGCACAGAGCATAAGCCATTTAATTTGAATAGTTATGATCAGAGAGGAGAGATAATTGCTGATATTTTCTGCAATACTAACTAACTGAAACTTATCCGAAAAGCAATAGGTAAATTCCAAAACTTGTTCCTTCTCTGGCTATGACTGTAAACATATTCACATCATACTTTTTGTTAGTGCCCTTTACACCACCTGAGACCTGCAATATTTTCAGCTTGGAAGCAAAATGAATGTATGGAAGTTAAAACACAGGAGGCAGTTCCATGCCTCTCATGATGCAGTTGGCTTCACTTGGTAGAGCACCTGAGCACAGACCAAAAGATTACCTTCATATAGCGTCTAAGCTGATTCTTATTCTTGCAGTTCATATTCTTGCTCTTAATATGGGCTTTAAATAACATATCACTGCCCCATAATGAGAAAATGCATCATAATAATAAAAAACTCGTGAGTGCTTCTAGTGTTAACCATGAGCAGTTGATACCTTTTATAATATAATGTCTTTTAATCATACATAAAAGAAATTCCTGCTAGGTAGAACTGCTCCAGAAAAACTCAGACCAAGCTAATAGTTCAGCTCACAGAATATTTGAAATCAAATCAGTTAACTCCGACAAAATATTTTTTTATCATGCATCATCATCCACCATGTTAGGAAAAATGTGCTCCACATTCTACACTTTTAATAAAAACTTAGTGGGAAAACTGTCATTTCTTTCCAGCTGCATTTCTCTTCCAGCCATGTCTTGTGCATTGCTACTGCATAACATTCTACTTCCCTGCACACAGAATCACAAATAGTTGTGTGGTCTCATGTGAGTGAATGAGGGATCTACCTTGCTCTGTTAGTTGAATAAGGTTCTTAATGATTCCAGAAGAGGTAGTATCTCATCCATGTCTTCTTGACTGGAAAATGTGAATGAGATGTGGCATCCCATCTTACATGATGTTGCAGATCATGACACATTCCTTGTTACCTTTCCTTTTTAATGTAGTGGAAAGAAGAGGGAGCTAGCTACGTGGAAAGGAATGGATATCTGGGTATATATAAGGGGAATACCTGAATCTCAACTTTAGTTTCACTGGAGCTACACAGAAGCAGCTATAGTCCCTGGACTGATACCTTAAAATGTGGAGTTCATGTCCTGACTTCCTGTTCTTACTTTGGATGGTGCACAAGCCAAGTCAACAGATCAGACAGATTTATGAAGAAAATATATTCAGTAACCATTTCTGTAAGCTTAAAGCTTATACTAGGAAGACCAGATCCAAGGCTTTGATACTGTCATATAAACTGTATAAACAAATGGTATCACAAAGTTTTAATTGGATTTTGCAGCCCTCCAAAAGATTTTAAAACCTATGAGGGGATTCATTTTGGTAATCTGTCAAGCCTTCCAGCAAAACTTTTCATTTCTGTTGCCAAAGTAAGCAATAACACATTTCAAAACATACACAGTTTTTGGAGGGGGTTTTATTTGTTTGTTTTAAAGGAAAACAAGTCAAGTGTATTAAAAATTTCAAAGGAGATAACAATGTTACATGCTTGCACATCTGCATACAATTATCCTCCTGCAGTGAGATAACCAAAATTTAATCATGTGGAAAGAGCTGAGGAACTGTCTTATGAAGTAGTAATTCTTAGGAAGTTTGGGAATAGGAAAGCAGAAGCAATACCTCTAATCTGCATTCTGTTGGTTTTCTGGAGGGTATGTATGTTTTATGGTTGCTTTAGTTTTGTGTCAGTAACCTGTCCTTGTAGAGTCCATTTTGTTGATTATTATTCAGTGCTTGCAAAAGGATGTGCTTTCTCATTTTTACATTTTTTGTGTATGTTCTTGTACTGCATACCCTCTACACTGTTA
This sequence comes from Trochalopteron elliotii, assembly GCA_024734555.1. NCBI lineage: Eukaryota > Metazoa > Chordata > Aves > Passeriformes > Leiothrichidae > Trochalopteron > Trochalopteron elliotii. The sequence continues at coordinate 5,470,174 of JANPWX010000022.1, forward strand.
TTGATGCTGAGCTGATTTACCTGCTTGGGTTAAATTTGCATGTAACGTTTGAGATGCCAAACATTTATTTACATCCCTGCTCAGATGCTTCTTTTTTATGAAGCAGCAGAATCTATAAAACACTTATTTTTCCAGTGTGGTTCTGACAGCAAAAAAGCCATGCTAACAATATGCTGTGATAGCTATTTCAAAGTATCAGAAATCATGCCGGAGCTGGGCTGACACTTTTAAGTCAAGTCCACTATGGGTTCTGTTCCAGGAAACTGGAATAATCCAAACCCCATCCCAAGAAGCAGGTTTGAGGCAGTGATTCATGATCATTTCAAGATTTCCTTTGCTTTTATTCCATTTGTTGATAAGTAGGTAGTGTTTCTTTTCATCAGGTAGATTTTTTTGTTCAATTTGTTTTTGTTTAAGTAGTGGGGTTAAGCATTTTTATTATGTAATAAATAGATGCTAACTATTTTTTTTGTAATCCAAGTAGTTTATGTAATGGAATGAAGGAGGCAAGGGACTTTTCTCACTGTTACATTCCTGTGCTTTTAGGATATGAGGCATTCAGCTTCTGAGTCACTGTGAAATTCAAAGAGTCCTTATAAAGCTATGTTGTCTTTTGATTTCCTAGCTCATTTGGTTCTTGCTTACCTCTCAATCTCACTTTTTTGTTTGCTTGTTTTTGTAATTTAACAGCACTTCTCATCTTCATTCACCTTACATAAAATTTTTCTTCATGGTAGGTATTACCCTCCTACTCCATGGTTATATTCAGAAAAATTGGCCAAGTCAGTGAGAAAGTATCCAACCAGTATAAAAACTTTCTTTTTAAATGTGAAACAACTCAATATTTTTACTGATAATATTTTTAAACCTAAAATTATTGAGATTTTTAAAATTAATTTATCCATGTCTGCTATTTTGAATACCACAAAATAAGAGAATATTCTGAGTTGGAAGGGACCCACTGAGGTCACCAAATTCCAAATACTAGTCCTGCACACCTCAAGAGGCACACCATGTCCCTAAGAGCCTTGTCCAAACTCTTCTTCAACTCTGCCAGGCTGGTGCTGTGATCACTTCCCTGAGGAGTCTGTTCCAGTGCCCAAACACCCTCGGGGAGAAGAACCTTTTTCTGATATCCAAACCAAACCTTCTCTGACACAACTTCAGGCCATTCCCTCAGTGAATGAGGGCCTCACAATAAAAATTATTTTTTAAAAAATTAAAAACAACCAACCAACATAATTTTAACATTAAAAAAAGAACAAAAAGCTAAGCTTTCTTCTGTTTTGTAAAGAATTTAGATTTATCTTCTGATTGATAAAGAAAACACATGAAGGCAGCAGTATTTTGGGGGACACTAAATACCTTTCATAGGTATATACCATTCACTTTCGACAATATATTTTCTGATGCTGACAAAAACCAGCAAGAATTAATAAGAATGAGGTGCCCATAGGTAAAGGTTTTGTCTGAAACTAAACATATGTAATGTTTCCTGAACTAAATGAGAAATTCCATTTTCCAATCATATATCTGGAAGGTATAGCAATGATTTTGCTTCTCAAAGTCCAAAACGGGTGCAAGAATTTTTTCTTTTTTTTTAAATTCAACTTAGCAAGCCTTCCTCCTGGACTCCACATATTACTTCTAAGTATTCACAGAATCAATTTTTATTTCCATATTCTAAAATCCACATTGTCTAGGACATGGCCTATAGCCTCTTTGTGGATTGCTAGCAGTGTATCTGTATCATATTTCTCCAAAAATACTTAATATGTCTGAAATTCTGCATAATAATATGCCCTTTACTGCTCTTTTAAATGCCTGCATCCTGGAAATAAGCAGTCTCTGAACAGACTGTGACCTGCCTCTCTGTATTTTGTGATATGCAGCACCCAGCCAAGGACTGTGGCATGCATTGCTAATAAATTCAGTGACAAACTGTACATTTTCTAGGGTATCATCAGCTACAAAATCATTCTGAAGCATACAGCTTTAATAGAAAATGTATAATTCAAACAGCACACACAGGTAGGAGCTAACCTATGCCATAGGAAACTATTAAACAGCATCATTTTCAGAAAGTTTTCACATCCTTCTCATTGCAAAAGGTTTTCACCTGCTTCATGTGGCGTACAAAAGGATTATTTTTTCTTTGGCTTCCAGGCAGAGCAGGAGGGTATGCAGAATGTCTTCTTTGTCAACTCATTCCTGGCATCTGAAATGAAAATTATAGTGGTTTTTACAACCCATTTACCAAAGAAGGAGTAAAACCAGAAGAAAAAAAAAAGAAACATTGATGTTCTCACCTCACATCAGGAAAAAATGTTATTGCCAGAGCAGAAACATAGAAAATAAAGAACAATCAGATTTACAAGATCATAGCAAAGCAGTAAAAACTGGGCAACGCTTCTGGGGGAAATTATAATACAGGGAGGAAGGAAAAATATGCAAAAGGAGACAAGCTGAAAAGCTAATGGTTATAAGAAAAAGTTTTTACAGGTCTAAGCACATAAAAGAATTAATATTGTCCAATTCTCTTTAAATGTGTCTGCAGAGATAAACTCAGAAGTGATAGCAAGGGAAAACCTAAGAAATGTCCTGCATACATGGAGAGATATACCAGTGAGAGATTCACAGTTTACTCAGACTTTGGTAACCTGGGACATTTAGATTATAAATTATTTAAAAAAACCTTCTCATGAATTTTCCTTAATTGCTTCCCCTTGAAGGGCTGTTCCTAATCTTCTGCCCTCTTGCCATGGTTTTGCTGCAATGTCATTTCCCCACCACTTGTAGAACCTTAGTAAGTCTAATTGTTACTTCACAGCACTACTTTTAAGATTCCCAATCTCATTACCAACTTCTTCAGGAACTCCCTCTCTCTTCCTGTTCCCAGAAATGAGACCTGCATGGAAAGAGCATTTCTATGAAACAGCTGTCATTGGAAAAGGAGTGCTGTCTTTCCACCATCACTAATGCCACCATCCCCAGGTCTTCAATCTTTTCTAACTCCACTGAAATTTATATCCAAACTCCAATCCCCTGATACTTTCAACTTAGTTCTCCTTTATTTGTTCCTTTATGTACCATGCCACTCTGCCTTCCAATATGATATGTAAACTGCAAAATAAAACCTAAGTGAAGTCCCCTCTGCTTCAGGTGAGGCCAGGTAAGATTCTGTGCACCTCTGTGCAGCTGCAACATGTGTGCTGCTCGGCCAGAGCTGCAGCTGGGCAAAGCTCAAATTGTCTGATCTCACCCACCTTTACTCTCTGACTTGACAAACTGGCAGTGTTTAGCAAGGACACCGTGCAGGTAGGTAGTGACACTGGAATGGGAAGGAGTTCTTTAGGATGTGTCCTACATGCACTGAGTATGGCCACACTAAGTAAAGCTGAATTTCTCTGTTCCCTGCTATGTATCAACATGCTTGCTGTTTCAGTCAGCTCTCAGTTACAGCTCTCACATAAGCAAATATGAAACAAACTAGGATTTTTCAGAAATTTTAGATGTTTTAATTGTATCTCATCTGGAGAACAACTCCCTGACTTCATGTAATTTTGAATGAAGAAATTGGTGAACTATTATCCATTCCTTTTCTTGTTGAATATTTGTCTTTCTTTCAAGGTGTGACCTTAATTCCAGTGATATGCTTTGAAACTGTAAGATTTGCTTTCATGGATTTCCATTGCTGTTGAAAGTATCTGCCTTAGGTAAGAAACATGTAATCATTCTTAGGGTTATTCTATAGCAAGCAAAGCATCTACCATATATAGTTAGCTTTTTACTAATATTGCCACCAAACTCAGGTTGGGTCCCATATTTCAACTTTTCTCTCTCTCTCCCTTAATCCAGGGACAACAATTCATTTTGCTGAATTTTGAATTAGTCAAGGTTGTAGCATTTAACCTATTTCCACCCATGTCACACTTTTTAGCCAAACATACTAAAAAGGAGACTCATGGGGAAACTTCAGAGCCTTGTATAGAACCATTAGAAATTTCCCATTTTCACATTTCTAAGGAATATGACCCAATAATCATCATTCAAATAATAATTGAAAATTGGAGTCAGATTTCTGCTTTTACTTACTCTCTGAGGAAGTAATTCATGGAACAATATATAGAAGAGTCAAGCAATAGAATATATGAGGCACATGCTATCTCTCAGTGTAAATTCAAAGGATCCCTGAGATGAGCCAGAAGTTACATTCATTCAGTCTCGAGTCAATCCCAGGCACCTTCACCAGGAGATCTGTGTGTCAGCAGGGTCTTTGACCACGGTGGAACATTTTGCCCACAGCAAGTGTAATTAGCTGAAATAGTTGTTAACTGTAAGAACAGTCTATGGGTAATGTACCTTAGAAGATGATATGCAATTGTCATAACCAGCCTATCTGCTATCCTTTCAAGTTCAAGGAGTCTTCTCAGAATAGTGATTTCCAGAGATATAGACACTCTCAACAATTGGAAAGGAAACTTGAATAAATTTTGCACTTACTGCTTTATATTAACAAGAGCAGTTTAGGAAATGATGGACTCAGTTTCTAGCCCACTAGAGATGTCCATTTAATAGGAAATCACATTTCAAAAAGATGAGTTCTCAGGCAAATGGAGTAGAACAGAAAACATTGCAGGCAAAGTCACAGGACCAGTAGGTGTTTCAGAGTTGCAGTACTTGAAATACCTTGCTCTTATACTGTCCAAATAGATGGAATAATGTGAAATAAAACTGGACTTAGAGAGGAATGATGGCACAAAAAACATACAAACAACTCTGACGAAGGATTGAAAAGACTGGGTTTTCTTTTCCTCTGAAAGTAAAAGAAGTAATGAATAAAAATATCTAAAATAATAAAAAAGTGTTGCAAGGAATCTCTCTTTCTAATTTTTTCCCCATAACTAAAATAGAGTAAATATTCTCTAGACCATTTATCTGGAGTTTCAGAACAAGAAATAGAGCACAGCTAAAAACTTGGAAGT